>JAUMTR010000027.1:6325362-6361187 GCA_032270685.1 Microctenopoma stevenorrisi | reverse complement strand
CGCGTGCTGCATCTCAGCGTGGAATGCCCGTTGCTCGGCAGCAGACGGCGCTCTTCGGAGAGTCATCAGAGCCGCACAGAAAATGATCAGCTGTCATCTATCCTTCATTAAAGATGTTTCCAGCTCTGACGAGCCAAAGACTTTCTTCACACGAGGGTCCTCGCATATATAACGCTACATGTTTTGGCTGATTTCCTCTGTCTGTTGCTCTCTGGCGGGCGCACCATCAAAGCATGGACCAGTAGGCTCAACAGACAATTACTTTCCTAGGGCCATAAAGGAAAGACGCACTGAATGTCCCCACTCCTGCGTTGTGTTGCCTTTTGAGGGCAATACTGGACCAGTGAAATGGAGCACTTGCTATGGTTCACGTGACTTTGTTTTTAATGCATCATCTATTAACATACTGTCCATTCTTATCACAGTCCACACAATACCTGTGTATTCAATGTGAATACCTCTCGTTAAATACAGGACACACACAGAAAGGCACCAACCCTCTTGTCATTCCAGACGCTGCCCCACCCAGAGATCCCATTCCTCCCACCACTCCAGTCACCTTCTGAGCCCAATGCCCAACGCTTCCTGTTCACCCACACTTTGCCAGATTGTGTATTGAGCACAACCGTAGCTTCCTCACATTCCTTTCTATTTCTCGCCTTCCCATTTTTGGACCTTTACCCGGAGTTGTTGATCACAACTCTTGCCTTCACCCCAGTACGCTTGTTTGTACCTTCAACAAATATGAACTATTCTGAACTTTTAGTACTTATAGTCAGTATTAACATAGTCACATTTGTGAGTTTGAACATATCACATATTTCTATAGCTGGCCTAGCATCAGAACAAACCGCATCCTTCCTCCCTGCACCCAGCGAGAGAATGTGACACACACGCGCGCGGTTCCCACACTGCAACGTGGAGCGTATTTATCTGTGAACACAATATTTCAAGTCAGCCGTTACACCACTATGATGCACTCAGCAGAAAGCTGATTGATGGCCAAACCATGTCAGCGTAGATTTTGAGGAATATTTTCATGTGGTTTCCTACGAGACCACCTCTGTCACACTGCACATGCAACAGCACGACTGGACTTGGACTCTCACCAGGAGCCACGGCTCGCATTTCTGATTTACGTCCACATGCACACTGCTACTACGTTGTTTGTGTATGCATACTATACATAAGTCATTGTATATATGCAATATTAATTTCTAGCAAATTCCATCCCAACACCAGGGCTGCCACTGAGAGGCACCAGGAGGGAAACAATTGCTGAGAATATTCCATTTGACAAATAAAGGCAGTCTGACTCATTGAAATGAACAGCGTGCAGTAAATGAGTTTGCTGAGACAGGCTTTTATAACCCTCCTCATGGCTGTCAGATGCAGTCAGGTCTTATCAGAGGAAACGTCTGGATACATTAAAGCAAACTGTCATTGTGCCAGACTACTTTGGTCAGCTTTGATCAGCACTAAAATGGACTTTGTGTGAGAAAGGTCAGAGGGCATCAGACGAGCCTGCGGGGAGATAAATGTTTTATCCACTGTACGCTGTGATGAATTTACCAAACACAACTTCACCTAAAGTGTGTTCTACTTTCCCAAGGACTTCACACCGTGTTATTCACACAGCTTTTCCCAGATGAATCACAAGTGTAATCACTCTCTGCACACCTCGAAATAAATGATGAGACATTATTTTTTCAGCATTAGTAGTTCATCTCAATGGCTCAATTATTTTTACTGTCGTGTTTCCATGATGTACACATTTCCTAAATTAAGTCTGTTAAGAGGAACCGAGAAAATTCAGGCAGCCAACTTGTGCTTGTTGAGGCTAAATGTCAGAGGCTGGAATAAAATCTGGGTCACGTCCTCATTGCAAAGTTGCTGTTTGATCACTAAAAGCTTTTATTGACCTTAAAGACCGAGCACGGGTCCAGTGGGTTTTATCTACAGAGGTGAAAAAGTGCGGTATTGATTTTGGGGGGTCAAAGCCTTCACAAATCCACTTTTCAGAAGACCCCAGGGAAGTAGCAGGAACAGACATTTGCTGAAATATGAGTGATGTGGTTAGAGGAAACTGCATACTGTAGATGGACCCTTATGATTTTGGCATTCCCTCGTAACAAAAGGCTGTTTACAGTATTAGTTGAACCAGATGCCTTTATGTGGAACTATGATGAATAAGTCGTTAGATATGCTTAATTACTGTGGAACATATGAGGGTCAACTTTGAAATTCAATTTATGTTGAATTTATGGAGTGAATTTAAGTGTGATTATCTGATACTGACACAGAGAAAGATCCAGCAGGGTGTGTTTAGACTAACGACGCCACTGGACAGCAAAGAAGAAGGTTATGCTGCACATCACTTACACTGAGCAGAATGATGTACCGTATGTGCAGACATAGGTTGATTTAAGAAAACCTTTGCTGTGTACTCATCTTCGATACGAGTTCAACGCCTACTCACAAAAAGGAGTTCTACACAAAAGGACTGGCTTTCAAAGAAGGCCATTACAGAGCGTCAGAACAGCTGACAGGAGAGTTTTAAGATTTTGCAGCCAACATCTGACTGTGTCCAGCCTTATGCATTACATTTTAAATGGCAGTAGCTGTGAAATAAAGCATGAAGTCAGATGACGCGCAGAGTGTGAGACTGTTCTGAACCCCATTAGCATTCATACTTTCAGTTAGAAACCAGTGATCTGGATGCATCTCGAGCTTCACCCCATCAACGATGTAGCATTTTCTATTAGAACAATGACTTGGTGAAAAAATGACACAAAGTAAGTGCTGTCAGATTACTGGAAAGAAATGTTCCACTAGATTAATTATACATATTAACTTACTTTATTGTCTTTTTATCATAATCTGAAGCAGGGGACTCAGACTTCCTCCCCTCAAACACAACATCCATCAGAAGTACATCAGAATTGTTTTTGACTGTTGTATATTGGCACAAATCTCAAAACTATTTCCTTTTTGTTCATTTGTAAAAAAAAATCTTCTTATTCTCTTAAATCTCCAGTTATGGAAAATGTGAGTTCCTTCATCAAAAAAAGAAAAAAGAAATCACTGGCTCAGACTTTTTTATTATTATTATCATTTAAGCCTGAAAAACATCATTGTGGTGACTTTTATTACCTTGTGTATTGATAAATGTCTTTCTTACTGTGCATCGGCAGTAGAAAGCAATCTCAATTTAACTCTGATAAAAATGTACCTTGAGGCACCGGCGTAATAAATCCTTGAAGAGTTTTGCAAGCACTCATTAATAATAAAATGTCTGAAAAAGAGGATGGTGTGTGGGCAGATCCTTCAAGGAGAACAAGCGGAGGTTAGATCGGCCTCTGCCATGAAAACCTGGCAAATATTATTCACAGCCCAGGCTACTGCAGGATGTTCCCCGGCCCGCCAGTCACAGGACCTGGACTCTCACCAGGAGCCATGATTTAGAAGCACTCACTGATGACACGGAGAAAGGAAGAGAGGGGTGGAGAGTGTGAAAGAGAGAGACTTACATTGATATTCTGCTGACAATCAAAATAAGTCTTTTTTTTTGTACAGCTGAATAAAAATGAGCGTGAGGGAATGTGAACCTATTAGGTGCATGCATGCTCTCTTCCCATGTGGTGTTTTATGGTCTTTTATGGTGTTTATGCTTATATTGTGGTTATTTGTTTGTTGAGTTGGGTTTTCATCAAAATGCTAATTCTGTGTCAAGTAGTAACAGGGTAAACTTAAGTTTCCCTCATGGCGGATTAATACCAATAAAGTTAAAGTTAAAGTTACTCTCAGCCAGAGGTAATTATCATTTCTTCATCTCATTTATATGTCTTTTTTTACAATAAAATGTAAGAAATTCTACTACATTTTCTCTTTAGTCCAGCGAAAACTAATGTATAACACACAACTAGTGGCTGTTGGGCTGATAATTGGGCTCTAATATGCACGACTGTGCTAAAGTGGGGCAGAAGTGCATTTCGGTAAAAACGAGTGAAAATGCTGAGACCAAAACAAAAAGTCCCGCGCTGTGCCTCTGTGCATTCACCGAGACTGATCAAGGGAGTTCGAGCCTGGCTCACAACAAACACTGGCAGCCTGAGTTGCGTCAGTGCAGGTCTGGTCTCAGTCAAAAGATGTTTTCAGTAAACGCTAGACCACACATTCCCGTAGATCAAAGATGACCCATTTGTTACAGCAGGAACACTGTGTCCCTCTGCAACATGACAGCTTAGTAACATCTGGTTGGTAAACTGAAGAGCCCGCATGCTATGTACAACAGATGGATCAGTCACCTTATTTTTCACACTTTTCTACAGCAACAGTGGTCTCAGTGACAGCGCTATTTTTTATGAATGACGCTGACAGAATGATTACATTCAGGAGAGTGAGAATGCTTTAAGAAATTGGCCTGACCGTCTAGATGATAAGAGAACATCTGTCAATAGATATGAGCGGGAGATTGAGGAGAGTTTTTCTACTCTAACAGCAGCAAGCTGTTCGGCTGCGACCTCTCAGACCGGCCCGATAAGCAGAGAGCCGCTTTAAACCCCCCCCCCCCGATGAAAGAGCGAGATATTCACTTTAGAAGTTGAAAGTGGTGACTGGCTGGATTAGGAGACCGAAGGAGATGTGAAGAGGCGCTTCTGCTACAAATGCCAGAGGCGTCTTCACACTCTGCTCCTCACTGTAATGCAGTAAGGATGGAGTGGACAGAGCAGAACAAAGTACTTCATCCTCTCCAAGAAGGTCACTCTGAGAGGAACCTACAGCCCGTCTCAGTCAGCTATAGTATTATTTTAATAGACTTTATCTATCTGACAGTGGTCAAAATAAAGAAAACGCAGATAACTGACAAAAACACTGCCAGGTTTATTCATGATTCAGACAAGTGTACCTTCACAGCAGCCAGACATAAGATTTAAGCACTCGTGCACGAGTGACAAGGGCGGGGAAATGTTCCAGTGTTATCATCACCGCGACCCTGACTGTCACTTTCCATCTGGGAAATGCTCCACCTCTCCTGCTGTTCCTCTTCTCTCTTCACCTCTGTCAGCCACCCACCCTCGTCTCCCCGCACAACGTGGTTAAAATCCCTTTCCTGCCCACATCCCAGTGGAATTGGGCCAGCTGGTTGGGGCTATAACGCACCCCTGAGTGCAGTGACACCTTTCGCACCACCTTAGCTTAGTACCATTTTGATCCCGCTAATCATCTTCACTGACTCATTGGGCTGATTGCAGAAAGAATCAGGGGGTTCTGTCCGGTTTTCTTTATCTCTTGTCCTAAGTCACTGAGGATGCAGCCGAGCTGCGACTTTGAAACAGTGATTGATGCAGTGTCTTGGCTGTAAGAAAACAACACAGGCCTGTAGAGTGTTTCAAACCGCAGCACAGCAAACATCACAGCGGTGCTGATGCACACACCTGTGCTCTGCTCACAGACACATTCAGATATAAAAGCACAAACATCACTGTAGCACCTGAGTGCTCCTGGTGGCGTCTTGTTTCTATTTCTACTGGTTTCTGTTCTAAATATACAGTTCGGAGGCTTTGGGCTCCGTTTTTCTCTTATTCTTTATAAGTTCTGACGCAAATGGGATTTCACAGTCAGAAATGATGCATACAGCGCCTGACCTTTAGCACGTACATAGCGGGAATCCTTTTTACAGCTTCCTCCCACAAACCACCACAACAGTTCCCACACGCACTAACTACATACTAAATTACATTAAAGAAACGAAAACCTAAAGCGTGTCCTTCTTTGACAGCTTGCAGCAACACACGCACTCTGCGAGTTTAAATCAGGCATCCACACCACAACTGCACAGGGTTGTTTTTCTGTTTAACACAAAACAGACATGAGGACATGACCACGTCTCCTTTGTCTTGTGGCATTGTTTTGCTGTATTCAGTCTAGGAGGACACTTAGGCAAGACAAGTAGGCCAGAGGAGAGGCCGTTCTCACGCCCGTGGAACCAAAACAAAGACCCACTCCAAAGATAGTTGTTATCTCTGTCGTCACACATGGATCGTCTCACAACAGCGAGCGCCGATCAACAGTAACAAACCCTTCCAGAAGCTCAAACAGAGCAGACTCGGAGATAAACACCAGACTACACGCTGGCTCTAATGAAGAAGATTTCAAATATGCAGTTTGTTTAAAAATCACCTGTGTGTCAGTTTCAAACGCTGGTCTGAAAGCAGAGTGGTCGTCTGTGGGATGATGGTAGGCAGTGTGCAGCATGTCAACACATTCAACATGGACATTCTCCTTTTTTATAGCACTGACTATCACAAATGTACAGTTTGAACCTGCATGGCTTAGTTTTAGTTGTGGTTCTGTTTTTATTTGAGAACAGTATTTTTTAATAGTCACAATATAACAGCTGCAGTGGTGTGTTATTTAACTCAGGTCTTTCTTGAATGCAAACTAAAGGCTCTCTGCTTTGTTCCACCTAGCCGTCAGAGGAGAAAATATCTCAGTGGTAAATGCTAAAAAGTCCGGCAGCAGGAACAATAATTGCAGTGTGAAATCCATCAGACAGGCCACGAGTGCTGATATAAGATGGACAAGGCACAAAAGCCCTTGTGTTTTTCCAGGGGAGTTGGTGTAGTGAAAGGGGATCAGTCCACAGCAGTGTTTAGTGGTTCAAACATCCCTCTGGGGAGAAGACTGAAACGATCCTCCCTGGCTGGAAGCCAGTCCTGCCTTCAGCCAGACATTCATCCACACTATATATAAGCCTGCACTCACAGGCTACATACGAAACACAGGATTCAGGAATCCACAGCCTGGTCCTCTTATTTAGACGCTGTATTAGGATGAACCATATGTGCCTTAAAATAACAACTAAATACAGATGTTTTAGTGTCCACACAGAGGGGCCCCGCTGCGTCGCTGACCGCGCGTTCGCTTTCGTCATGATGCTCTGATTAAAAGGAGCCATGAAGATAAACTATAGCCACTGTCTCATTAGTTGAAGTAACTCTGCCTAACCCCCACCCACAGGAGCTCCTCCCAAACCCACAGGGGAGCAAGGCACCCCTACACAGCCTGCAGGGCCGAGACACTAATGCTGCAGCTGGCAGAGTGTAGCACGCACACACACACACACACACACACACATCAGCAACCTCACCCACGTGTACAGACACAGGGACACAGGCATACACACACAGAGGGCACCAAGTGCACTCAACTCTCTTTCCAAAGCCTCCAAGGACCAGATCACTGGCTCCATGACAAGATGGGGTTTCCCCACAGGGATCGCTCCCTAAGCCTGTAACAGAGCAAGTAACTGTGGGTGAGCTGCTGAGCTACAAATATAGCCGATCCGATCAACGTCCGATGTGAAACAGATGCAACGCACATTCAAACAGGCCCTTTGTGCAAGCAGGCGCACTGTAGCATCACGGCAGCCAGGGAGCTAGGGCCCATGAGAACTCAGATCAATGGCTATGACCTGGCAGAGCGAGCAGAGGATGTGGAACGAGGAGCTAGAAGAGGCAGCGGGTGTCCAGCCTGCTGTCCGTCAGGCCCCGCTGTGACAGGTTTATCCCAGCCGAGGGAGAAGGCAACATGCCGAGCAGCACAACGAGGAGTGATAAACGTCAGGCCTAGCCCCAGCACCATGGTAATGGCTGACAAACGGCTCAGTGGCTCATCCTGCAGACGTATGTACTGCTTTGTGTTATGGTCACTCAGAAGGGGAAAACAGCAGCAATCCAACAGGGCTGTTTATGGTACAACTCATGCAACATGCAGCAACATCGTAAAGAACAGGAAAACAGGTTGGAGTTATTATTCTGAAGTGGGTAATGACGTTATTTCTTTGGTCTACCCATTACTGATTTTTTCAAATGATGACTGTCATATTTATTTTTAAAGGCCTTTAACATCTGCCCCACACCACAAAGTGTGCAGCCTTAGCATGGTTCGTAACGCCCATAATTAAAACCCGCACAGCGTAACAAGAAAGAACACACACAACTACAACTGCACATTATATTTGTCTTTTAAAGAAACATTTCATGACATATTTTCACAATCTTTGAGTCGCTCTGGTGTTTATGCTTTGTAGCTACAGTTGATTGTGCTTATTCCGAATAACTGAATCCACTACTAATAATGCAGGTGTAAACAGACCATTGCGAATCACTGAAAGGTGACATAATGCAGATCCGTGCACAGCCAGGTCACCTTCTGAACATCCCGTGTGAATCTCCCCGTGCTGCCTGTGATCCTCGGTTACATAACACCTTCGAATGAGAGACAATGAGGTGGAAAAATATTGTTTTTATCTATGTGACCTGCCCCTGCAGCACCACACAGTCACACTCCGTAGCTGACTGGACTCTACACAGTGCACTACAGGTCGCTGAATCAAACACGAAGAATAATTCAGAGAAGGGAGATTTGTTCTGTTCTAACAGATGTCTGAACACACACACATATCTTTACTTTACTTTTTACACGCGTTGGGCTGAACTGGGCAATTTATTAGATGTCTGAATCTCTAACCTGCGTCATCACACACTCCTTCCATCCTGTGGAGTGGAATGAAATAAAGTGCATTACTCCTGTGACTGTTGCTCTTGCGCCTCATTTGATGAACTAAATAGGCTGAGCAGGGCACCGAGCTACGGCAGCCACCGACGTGACGGATTCCCAGCTTCTCCAATGGGGTGACCTTTGGCAAGGTCGCGTCATCCCAGCATTCACTCAACCTAATAAATGATCACTCTGTGACCTGCACGTTGCCATTCCTCTCAGCCCAACCTGCGGCTCAAGGACTCTCATTTGCTCCCTTGAAAGTTACATAAGATTTGTGTAGCAACCACATCCCCACCAGTTCACTTTTAATAGGTCCCAGTGTGATAATGTGGCGAGGACTGCCCAACAATAAGGATTTTGGAGTAAACATCAATGTATTGTGTTGATAACTGTTGTGCTCACTGTACATCCACGGTGCATAATCTGTACTTCACCTCACTGACCATCTGTGCACACAGTACGCGCGCTGCCACCTCTCTTACCTGTGTCTTGTCGAAACTGGTGCATAGACTGCAGGTCGATGATGTAAGGGGAGAGCTGGGCATCCACCTGCCCCAGAACAACGGTACCCCGTGCGTCCCCCTTCAGCACGTTCTCGATGTGGTGGCACACCGCTGCGCTGTAGGGCCTCCAGCGTCCGTGCTCGTTCAACCATTCCCAGACCACCACCCTGGCCAGGTTCTGGGAGGAGTAGCCCAGCCCATTGACGGGCGCCAGCAGACCTGATCCAGGACGTGCCATCCCCTGTGAGGTGTCTGCGCGTCAGCTGCTGGCTTTGTCCCGGGCTACGACCACTGCGACCGTGTCCGTCAACTGACACTGTTCACCATATTTTCCCCATTGGCGGCGAACAGACAGCTCGAATCGGCAAATGACTTCTTTCAGTCCTCAGTTATCTCATGATGCTTGTGAGCGAGCAGCGCTGTCCACAGGTACCTTCACACAGGCGGAGCGCGACCTCCGTCCTCTCGTGTGTTGTCGTGTTTGAAGTGGTAGATGTTGATGATGATGTTGATGATCATGAGATGTGCAGCAGCAGCAGCAGCAGCAGCAGCAGCAGCAGCAGCACCGTCACCCTCAGTCCTCCACGGCCGAGCACAGCAGCTCAGCTGCAAACAGAAAGGACAACAGTGGTAGACAAACGCTGCGGCTCATTCTATCACTTACAACCAGGTCCTGTCTCAGAGGGCACGCCGGGGCGCTCCAGCTGCGTCTGTTTCACTTACTTACTTACTGTTGTGTGTCCACAGAGCACATCAGTCAGTCCTGCGTGACATCACAGTTGGAGTAGTGTCCATACACAGACAAACGCTAGCGTTTCCACTGAGAGAGCTGTCCAGGAGCCGGGGACGTTGTCTCTGCAGCTCACATCGCTCATGCTGAATACAACACACAATTCATTCTAGCACAGACACAGACCTGTAGGCTGCAGCAGCCACACATCTGTCAGGCACAGGCTGCGTTTCACAGGCTCCCACCAAGGAATCACAAGGCAAAAGAAAAACAACGATTCTTCTCACGCTTCTGGTGCGTTTCGCCTTATTCTTTAGACTCGGGTCTCCTTTCGGGCGCAGCTCCTGCGGTGGAGCAGTGACCCACTGTTATCGCAGAAAACAGCACCGTGGTTTTATTGTCGTGAATCTGCCACGGATTACACCAGCTTGTCGGACCGCTGTGTCAAAGTGAATGCATGCCCCACTTGCGCGGTGCTGAGCGTGTGAGGTGCAGCGCAGCGCAGCGCCAGAGCCGAGCCGCCGCAGAGCAACCAAACCTCACGCCTTCCAAGAAAGAAAAAGATTCCCCAAGGTTGCTCTCCGAAAATTAGGCACACATGTCCAGGAGCACCTGTACGGATAGCCGTTTAAAATCCCACAAAGTGTCAATCGCTAAAGAATTAAATTCTACAACATCCGGTACTTACTTTCAAAATAAAATGCGCCGAGAATCTCACAGTGACTCCCAGGCCCACTACTGCTCATATGGTGCAGGCTATGGTGTAACCATCAACAAGAGAGAGGGGGGCAGTTCCAACGCAATATAGCCAGGCATCTTGACCAACGCCACTGGGTCTATATATTACTAGCATAAAACATCCAAAACTCAAAGTTGCACAGTATCTAAACCAATTTTAGTTTAGCTCTAACAAAACATCCAGCGAGACGTGTGACTAAGCAGCATCTAGCACTGCGTTCTTTCCTACTGATACATCAGAGAGCAGACACATGCTCTGACACTATGTGAATATGAGATGGAGAAGTAAGAAAGGTGCAAGTGGAACACACCTGAAATGCTGCTGAGTGGAACAACCCCAACACCTGCTGCCTCAATCCTGCAACTGCACGTAGACTAAAAAGGAATTCCTCTACTGTAAATTTGAGAAACATGCTTTAGTGTTACTCTCGTTCACTCTGAATGATTTGGGGTATTTGTAAGGATATTATTATATTTATTATTTTTGTATATTACGCTCTTATAAAAACCGTTCGATATGACTAAGACGGACCTCACTGCTGAAAGGTACATTTACTTGCTGTGTGACAGAGAATTATTGAGACTCAGTAATTTGGATAAATTAAATTAGCTTTCAGCGTGCAGGGCTCCTTACTCCATCTGAAAGAGCCAAACTGACGTGAACCTTGTTTGCTGATGCAGCAACTTCGCCATCTAGTGGCTTTTCAATCAAAAGGGCACACACGTCCTTTTTTATCTCTTCTTTTCTACTAGAATCATAAATTGGAAAGATTATAGAAAAACATTAGTTTAGATTTATTACAAAATCTAAATATTTACTAAATATTTAACTTTTACCTTGACCAGAGTGAGGAGGGTAGAAACCACATGTTTGTATTCTCCAGTTAATTTATTTGTAAATCTTTTTATATTTAAGGTTTAAGGATTTAAAGGATTTATTTTTTTACAAACCCATTTCCCCCATATGGACACACTTAAAAACTAAAAATAACTCTTAATAACATAAAAGTAGTGAGTATAATACATTGAAACTTCTTAAAATCAAATTGCTTTATTATATCCAAATACACAAACAGATTATATAACATTTACTTGTTCTTTTTCAGTCAAAAGGGAAGCATTTGATTTTTAATACATGTATTTATACAAATATACATAAATCCTGCATCATTCATGGACATGGGTGAGATATCATTGGTTTGACGATAAAAACAGAACCAGTCAAACAGCAGTAGCGGTCAGCTGAACAGCAGGAGCCTCACAGAATAACATATATGAAGAGAGCCATGATGGCTGCACTGATCAGCCCAGAGATCGGAACTGTGACAAACCAGGCAATGAAGATGTTCCTGAACAGATGCCAGTCGACAGACTTCCTGGAGCGCAGCCATCCCACGGCTACCACAGATCCCACCTATGTTGATTCAGACCACATGTTCAAAGCTGGAGCAATTTTTTTCACATGCATGTTTTTTGGGATTTGGATCTATGAGTTTCCTCACCTTGCAGTGGGTTGTGCTGACAGGAAGCCCAATGTTGGATGCTACAACAACAGTGACTGCTGAAGCTAGCTCAATGCTGAATCCACTGCAGTGGAAGAAAATATTTTAGAAACCATCATCTTTTACACGAAACGAAAACAATTTCAGTCATAGGAAATATGCACTGCACCTGGAGGGGGTGATGGGGGTAAGGTCTTTTCCCATGGTTTGGATCACCCGCCGGCCCCACACCCACAGACCAGTGCAGATGCCCACTCCGCCGTAAAGGAGCAACCAGATGGGTGTGGGTGAAGTGGACACCACGGAGCCGCTCTCATACAGAAGCCAGAGAGCCACCAGGGGGCCAATAGCATTGCTGTCGATTAAACAGCTTTTATGAGTCCTCTGAACAAACATTACATAACTGCCTCGGTAGTAAACCACTGACATACCTGACATCGTTCCCTCCGTGAGCAAAGGAGCCAAAGCACGCTGTGAGTACCTGCAAGAACTGGAAAAGTATGGAAACCGCTGGTTGGTCGACCTCAAGCTCATCCTCCTCCACATCCGGCTTCTTGCCAGTTTCCAGACTCACACTGCAATCCTGGACTGCACTGCCGCTGGTCGCTATTGAGCTGGAGCTGCTGACACTGTCCACCCTTGATCTTCTCTGCAGCGCGCCATCTGCCTCCTTGCATTTCACATCTCCTTGGATGCCATAAATGGCCATGGTATAGGAGGTGTAGCTGTTGTTCCTGCGGATGGGCCGCTCTTCTGTGTCACTATCGCCAATGCAGTCCCCAACCTTGGCCATGTGGAGTTTGTGTAGCAGGTCTTTGTAAAGGCCAGAGTCTTTATGGATTGTGTGTGACCGTCCACTGTGAGGATCAGTGATCACCATGGGGCCAAAGGTGCCATTCAGACCTATGAAAAACGCATTGTCAATCATTATCCAGGTGGTCAACTTCATCAGGCTTATCTGCGGTTGTATCTCCTCAATGTAGACCTGAGATAAAATATTATAATACCTTGAAAGTCAGATAAGGAAGAAATGAGGTAAATCATTCCAAGCCATTAGTTCCTCACCACTGCTGATGTCCATGTCTTTAGTTTCCATTTCATTGTTGTCCAAATCGGTTTCCTCCGAGCCTCCGAGTTTGAAAGCCACCTTGTGATTGTCTGCTGGGGAGGGTTTGGGTTGAGGTTCAGGGGGTTTCGAGAGCTGCTCCGCAAGTGCAGGCTGTCTAGAGTTCTTCTCCATTAGTGGAGTTTCACAGGGAGCAGCCGCTGTTTCTCCTGATGCACATAACATTGTTCAATTTATTTTGATTTGTTACCTTAAAGGCATGGTTTATATAGGACTCCCACATACTGTGCACTTTCCAACAAACATTAGAAAAAAGTTCACTCACGTTTGATTTTCTTCCTGAGATGTGGACAGACAACGAACCAAACGATCAGGGCCGTGATAAAGGCACAGCCTATGGTAATGCACAGTGTACCCCACCATGGCACTCTGTCAAAACCCAGCACTGTGCACACAAGACATGGACACGAGAGAGAGAGAGAGAGAACTCTGTCTCAGATAAGGAGAAAAACAAACGTCACTGTTTCTTAATTCATTCACATCATGTCACTAGTTCCAAGGGATCTGGAATAGTCATGTAAAATACTACTCATGTCACAGAACAGCACTCAAGTAGTTTAAAAGAAATAGGCATCACCTTCCAAGAAATGAAAAGCATGATCATTTTTCCAAGGTAGCGTAGCTACGCCTCTTACTGTCTCATGATCGGTGGTCATGTGATTTCTTCAAAATTGTACAAAATGTCTCAGCGGCCTGCTCCGGTGTATTAGTATGTTATTACAGACAACAGTATCAGCAAGAGCGCACGCTCCTCCAATCAGATAGTGGGACAGGGACACGTCTTGCGGCACAGTGATAAAACAGGGCACACTGTGTTAAAAACACTTAATAAAAAGTTGGAAGTAATACTTTCAAAATGTATTTTCATGCTTCACAGAAAAGCTAGAACTTGCTAGAACAGGATGGTTTAATGCAGGTTAGTGTGACAGGCTTAACTTACCTCATTGCATTTGTGGACAATGAATAAAAAGTCACATGGTAAAAATCGTGGTTTTGAATGTATAATGAAAGTATCAAATATTTTTTTAAGGGGGAAGATGAACAAAAAGTGTGCACATGTGTGCAGCAGTGAACTCTGCTGTATTATGCTGTAAGTTTGCATAGCAGGGTATGGTGTGTTATATCCCTTGACCCCCACACACACCAGCCTGCAGCCTTCAGTGAAGGGCCCAGGCCAGTTGCAATCCCGTTAAGTTCAATCCTGCAAATGAAACAAAAGGGATGGAAATTTTCCATTTAATTATTTTTTTCTTTTCAGAATCGAATTGAGCTAGATTTGGTTTGTTAGGTTTGGTTGTTGTGTTTGTTTAAATTCAGTTTTCAATCCACATCTGTCCCTCAAATGTTTGGTATCTCTCTCCAGACATAAAAAACTTCAGGAAAGATTGTTTTGGTTAATTAAATACGCAACATAATTCATCTGACGTATTTAATCATGCTCTACTCCTTTTTGCCACCTACTTTTGTCCTAAGAAGACTGTCATCAATTCTCTTCAGTGCCTCCTGTGACACTGTTACTCAGACCTCATCTTGCTCCAGGCATTTCAGCAGCTGCTGTGTTGGCGCAGTGAAGTAAGCGAGAGTCAAAGGACGCATAGGTGTAAGTGTGTGGATGTGCTACTCACATGGTGCTCCAGTGAACATGATGGAGAAGAGGTTGATGCCCATAGTGACAGCATAGAAGACTGGAAGGACTCTGAGACCGTTGGGTACAGGGTCAGCCTGTGGAAATAGAGTTGTTCCTGAATGAAGTGTAAAACTCTTCACTTCCAGCACATCTACCTACAGTAAATGAGAAGGTTGATACTGATACTACGTATGCTAACCCTAACCCAACCTCTACATTGGGATTTACTAGAGTCAACTAAATAAACTAACTAAACCAACTAAAGCTTATAATAAATATCTAATAACCAGAACAGAATGAGTCCTTCACGTGTGGTACTTCATGTACATTTTACTACTTTTACTTACAATACTGAAACGTTATGCTTTGATTTGATTACTTCTAGATTCCACCCTTCAACCATGTAAACTAACCTTGTTCAAAATGAACTTGCGAACAAAGTAGAAGAGGATTCCTGACATGATGCCCGACAGCACAGGGGACATAAACCATGATGCCACTATGGACAGCAGAGGAAAAAGGTTGTTTCATGAACTTTTACCTTCGCTAGCATTTCAGATTCAAACAGGCGCTTGTACAGGACAAGTTTAAGAAACAACCTGTATTTACCAATGCGGAGAAGCTCCATCCATTTGACCCCTTGGTGACCTCGGGCTACCATAGAGAAGCCAATTGTGGCTCCAACAATACAGTGGGTTCCAGAAATAGGGAGCTTCAGGAATGATGCAGCCAGCTGCCACACAGCTGATCCTGTGGGACAAAAACATGAACTCACAATATGAAAGTTCACTGTTACCTTATTTTAAACTAACACACAGTAATTTCTATGTAACGTGTGTAAGTGAACGCTTACCACACATCGCGCTTATGGACCCTGCCATCAGGACATGTTCAGAGCCATTGTACATCTGGACATCGATGATCCCCTGCCGGATGGTCTCGCTGACTTTGGCTCCTAGCAGCACTGAGCCCACTGTCTCAAAGACGGTGGCCAGGATGCAGGCCTGGCGCAAGGTGACCACGCCGGAGCCAACGGCTGTACCGAAGGAGTTGGCCACATCATTGGCCCCCACAGAGAAAGCCAGGATGAAAGCAATGACGAAGCCCAACACCAACAGCCACATGTAGCCCGACATGTCAGACTTAGAGACCAGCGCCACGGTTGTGGCAGCAGCCAGAGTTGCTAGTGTAGTTGCATCCATCGCTATAGCACTTGAATTTAACTGCCACTGATTTTTTTAGTGGTTTGACAGTAACTTATGAGGTAATCCGTATTTATAAATAAATGGATGCAACCCGGAATAATAAAGAACTCCTAAAAGTGCCAATGAGAAGGAAAACAAAGATTTATTGCTAGCTAGGTGTGCAGGGTTTGTCTAAAGGCGTCCTCATAAAGTGACAGGCTATGAGAGGAGGAGAGACGTCCATCGCGACAGTGAGCCTCTGATGATACACACTGCGAAAACACAAAGTGGAGTCACGGGTTACGTTTCTACATACACAGGTCTGCAAACAAAAGCTGAGTTACATTTTTACAAGCCCAAAACTAGGTGATCAAACATCATGCGTCATCTGTTCCCAGGTATGATCTGGTGATATATGGCAGTGGAGGGAAGTTTTTTATCAGTACTAAATCATTAGTAGTTTAACAGTTGGTGTAAAACTGTTGGAGTGCAAAGAAACTGCAGTGTTATCTGTTTGAGCAGGAGGCTTTCGTAAGCTGAGGTAACCACAATGAATTATAATAAGTCCGCATATGAGTGCAGGACACGTTTCTTTAGGCTGCTTAGGAATTTTTGTTTTGTTTGTTTAACACACAAAAACTCCAGGATTCCTTCAAACATTATGCAACGCGTGTTCAGGGGGGTGCTGACACAATAATGCATCATTATCCCCCAAACATTAAGTCACACTTGATTTTACTGTAATGCTCATAATGCACATAAGAACTCTGGAGGCTGCACAACATGACAACAACGACTTTAGCAACTTCAGAGCACCTTAGTGTGCGTTTCATCACCTGTGGCGCGTTAATAGGATTTGGTACATTTAATACATGATACCTGTATTTTAAAAAATGAAATGCAGCCTGTATAATGACACATATCACCTCGCAGTGAGCGTTACATACTAATAAAAACAACTGATTAAAGGTTTGTTAGGCACTGTCAGTCACTCCAAACTAACTCAGCATCAGTAGAGCAAACAGCTGAGGCGCGCAGAGCTCCTTCTCTCAAACGGAGCGTCAACGCAGCACAGAAAGTGGGAGAACGTGTCGGATACGTACATATGAGGCCGAAGCAGGCTTTTCCCTCTGCGTCCTGGCGTCTGTGGCCTGCTGTCAGCTGGAAGCAGCTCTGCGCAGAGTGAGGAAGATGTGAGCGCGTCCTGCAGCGTCCTGCTTTATACCCAG
The DNA here is from genome assembly GCA_032270685.1 of Microctenopoma stevenorrisi. Classification (NCBI taxonomy): domain Eukaryota; kingdom Metazoa; phylum Chordata; class Actinopteri; order Anabantiformes; family Anabantidae; genus Microctenopoma; species Microctenopoma stevenorrisi. Next base: position 6,343,980 of record JAUMTR010000027.1, on the reverse strand, counting down.
CTGCTTGGGTGCACGCCTTCCCAGGACGGTCATGAGACAGCAGCCGCCTAAAGCTAATGTTTAGCTGCTCTGTTGACAGTGGGAAATAATTACGACTCTCCCTGATTATTTGCTTTACCCCCAAATCCCCAAATGATGTTTTCCCGAACTACCATGAAGGAAAAAAATATATATATACATATGTATATATATATAAAGATATATATATCTTTATATATACACATATATAGAGTGGGTCAGGAGTCTGACCACATACTATCTTTATTTATCATTTTAGCTGGAAGATCACTCTGGTGTCCTCTACTGGCCAAAAGTAGCATTTAATGCTCAGTAAGCATGTTTTCATGAACGCTGTGTTCATCCCCTCCTGAGAGCCATGAACATGGACATCCCTGCTCTAACTCTCTGCTAGTTTCTCTTTTGATTCAAGATTCCACTGATACTTTTTGGAACCATAGTTTAAACCATGGAGAATGACTTGTGGAGTAGACGGAGCATTGAGGAAGTGTAACTGAGTCAGAACATGAGGCAACACTCACAAACTGCATCACTGATCAACTTGCTCTCCTATCGTGTACAGAAAGAAATTTCCACTGCTGTGTCGGTCTGTCAGCAGAACTGGTTCTTCTGAAATGGTACAGTGCCCCCAAATGTGCTGATAAGTTCCTCTTCATTACTCATTTATTTAGTGCCTGCTGGGATTAGAGAGTTTTGTCGTCGGCTTGTGTCATCTCACAACACGAATGCTACCCATGTGGAATATTTTGACCTCGCTAAAGCACGTGACACACAACTCTGCTGAAGAGAAACGCGAGGGTGGTGCCAGCAGAGAAAACAAAAGGTGCTGTGCTCTTATTGGATATGCACTATTTGCCATTCTCATACACACTCACTAGTGCATATCCCTATACATTTGTAATGACACCGGCAGACAACAAAACTCGCACTATAGCTATTGAGTGTTGCTTATTTGGCAGGTGCTGAATGCGTATGCCTCCTCTACAGCATACCCATGCAATCAAAACATACTATTATTATGACAACAAATAAGAAAAATACATTTACACAAGACTGGCACAAACTGTAAACAACGCACTGTGACATTTGTGCACCAATCTGGTTTCTTTTGTTTATAGTAGAGACATAATTTCCTGTATGAGTGGTATTCGTGTCCAACATCCAATTGTATTATTAGAAATACAGCAGTCACTGGATTAGACTAAAATAACGTTACATAGAGACGAGGCCGTGGAACCGTGTTTGTTGTTAGAGTATCAGAATTACAGTTTGACATTGCTTCACATCATGTTCACTTTCTGGGAATGACGAAGTCGCCGGTTTGGTGTTGTGAACACGCGGCGCTCTGAAACAATTTAAACGATCATCCTAGATGTATCCGAGCTAACTTTGATCATTAAAGTCCCCAGAGGTTGAACAAGAACCTTGAAAATGAATCAAAACCACAGTTGTGTGTGCAATCATGTTCTCAGTGGATTAGATTTGTAATTTTAATTATTTACAAAATGCCTCTGGTTTGTTGATGGAGATCTAACTTTTGACAGAACAGACAAAGTGCAAGAACTTTCCCAGATGGTTTGGCCAATCTCTTGTATTGTGGTGCATACGTAATTACTACTGCCACAGTAAAACTCGGTTAAATGTTGTTTTCTATCGTGTTTGAGGTATTCAGGATTGTAATTATATCTCATTGTTGCCTCAGACAACAATGTGCATGTGTTTTGTGGCAGCATGAGAAGTCGTTCTCTGAACATTCTCATGGCCACTTTGTGTTTTTCCATCTACTGCTTAGTTGTGCTGAACAACATATCTATCAAATAATGTTAACGTGCAACAACCTGTGTTTGTGCATTAAATACAGACTATAAGGAGACAAACATATTCAAAATAAAGATCCTATAAAGTACAATTGTAAATTAAAAGGGTTTTTTGATGATGGATATTATGCAAAGACTGTATTTTCAAAAAGGAGTAACATGAAGTTACACTAACGTGAGTTTGGTTGTTTGTGAATCATTCAACGTGAGACACTGACAGTATCGGCTCTTCGGGTTTAATTTACGGGCCTCCAGGTGGCATCAGTGGCCAGGCTCAGATTATACTAGCCATTAAATAAAACCCATGTTCAAATAGTAGGTAAAATACTTAAAATAACAATCAGCAGTTTGTTTTCTTCTGTTTGCATCGACTTGCTGTTTGATGTGAACGTTCTGGTGCTGCACGGTGGATTGTATTAGTTTATGTAAAGATGCATTAACTCAAACCACCCACTGATGATGGTTTGTACATTTTAATGGTTTGTGGTAACTATTTCAATGTAAAAGCACAGGAATTCATATTTTCTTCATTATAACTCATGGTCCAGAACCATTCAACATATCAAAACAGGTTTTTTTTGCCACTTTATTAAAATTGACCAACTCTGCAATTTTAAAAATAAGCTTTGGGCTTTTTTAATGTTGGAAGTTAGACAAGATACAACATGCAAATAAGTAACTGAAGAGCTTGGGCTGGTTCTCATGCTCAGGCCTATATTAACCCAACCCTTACTTCCCCGCTTCCCTCCCTCCTATCCCTTGCCAAACAGGATCTGTGGGATCTTACAAAGTCATTTTCTCAGGAGACAGGAATGTCAGAACACAAGGCCTGTGGCCTGCTGGAACATGCACCCTCACATTCCCTTAAACTTACAGGAAAAAGTCCCAAATGTGTTGCTCATGCAGTTGTCTAATTTCCCCTCGGTGTGTGGCAACAGTTAAATGTAAAATGCCATGTGTGGACCAGACGCTCACTGACTCACCAGGTTGTCTGGTTCACCACCCTGCCTAGTTTTACACGCTGGCATTTTGTTCCCAACCCAATCTCATTTGCTGACATTCTGTTTGAAATAATAAAAAATTGCAATACGCAAAACAGTTTCAAGATTTGAAAATGTTTATTTTTCATCTTCCTCTCAAAAGTCTCTGGTTAGAGAACAGCATACAAGCATAATATAGTGCAGCACAGTCCGGACATTTAGACTGGAAACCCAGGTGTATCAGAATATAAATATAATACAATGAAGTTGTGGTGTTTAGGCTGCAATAAAAAATGACACAAAATTAGAGAAATGTAAAGGATTATTTGATAGATTTTTCAATCGTCCCACATCATCATTTACAGTAGCTCAGGTAATTAGATGCTATCGACAAGCACAGAATGGAAATGCAACAAAACAGGCAGTTACACTCTTCTGTGTTGATGTGTTTTAAACCTGGACACGCGGAGGTCCAAAGTGACTCCACACCTGCATCTGTTGGCTCGCTCTCTCAACACTCGCGCTGGCATTTCCGTCCAAGCAGGGCTGCTCGCAGTGAAATGTTAAGTCCCGTTCGCTTCCATGTCAGAGGTTGCGTCTGCTTTAATTGACAGACCAGTGGCTGGACGTCGGCGATGAGCTGTTGGTGGACTCTTTGTGGGACTGATTTGGACTGTGAATGTAGGTGGGGGAATAAGTAACACTCGGACTGCTGGGAGGTGTGGAAGAGCAGGAGGAAGACTTGGATTTGATCTGCAGCCATTTGTCTCCCAAAGCCTTGGCGAAGTGGTCGTCGACAGACACGCTGATGGAGAGCTGCTGGGAGCGAGCTTTCTGATAGTTCACGCCGAGGCTTCTCTGGAAATGCTCCTCTACCACGTGATCATAGTTGCTTTTAGAAACCACTGGGAACGAAAGGACGATTGACAAACATCAAATACACACCTCAGTGAGTCAGTAAAAGCGAGTGGATATCAACAACATGATGCGTGTGTGACAACTAGGGAGTGACTGTCTGGCAAGTAACCTGGTGAGTGACTTCTGTGGGCCTCAGGTCTGCAGGAGGGATTTCTTAATGAGGAGACACAAGTGATCACAGAGGGACGCATCTAAAAAGACAAAGAGAAATGCATCATTGACTGGAGTAAAGGACACAGAAAAGGGACTTTTTTCCCTTTATTTCCCAACAACCTCTTATCTTCATCTCGCTATTTTAATACCACACAAACCTGACTTTGCACTTCACCTGAAAACAAAACAAAAAACAAACAGTGTACAATGTTCAGTTTGCAAACTGAATTTGAAAACTGATTAAACTGGTTGGGTTTGCTCATGGGAGGCAGCTCGCTCCCAGTGTGGTGGCATAAACAGGTCAAAGAGAGAGCAGTCTGTTTGGTCTTGTTTATGGCATTCCTCCCTCCATTGCTCACATTTTCTTCCTGAATCCGGCTGGATTGCATAGCTCGGACAAGCTTAGGCCTGTATACACTCCTGGAAGTAAAATGGATTCACTGACTACAGATGGGAGCTGAACCACTGCTGTAGGTAGCCTGGAGCTACACTGAGACTGTAAGGGAACATGCAGTGCAGCGCCTCAGCTTCTCATGAGTCGTATTGGCTGTAGATCTTTGATATTAGAAAAATAGCTTTGAACACACAAAGCATGTGTTGAAGATGCGAGCAGAACTTGTTGGCTCTTGGTAAATTACCTGAATCTGACTGGTCGCTGTGCTTTTAGTCTTTTCTTCTGTGCTTTCAGGGTCTTTCCTTGGTTTCTTGATAAGGGCCAGTGGTTCATCCATGACTGGTGTGTAGTAGACATGGGTGGGCAGAGGGCTGGTGGGACTGGGTGTTGGACTCCATGTAGATGGGGGGCTCTGCTGGCTGCTGAACACACCTGCTGCTGGTGCTGACCTCTGGGCAGCTTTTCCAATGCTTCGGCTCAACACCCGCTCACGCCTGAAATGAATATGAACCAGAAAATGTGAGAAATGATCTGACAGAATGCGCATGCTGTTAACTGCATATTTAGCACTGAATAATTACGCAGTTTCACCAACCTTTCCTCCAATGTCAGACCTCTCTCATGGATGCGCTTGCGTTTGACTGGATACACCGCTGGGGCTCGGACTCGGTCATTTGTTATATGTCTGTATCTGTCTTCGCTTCTCAGATGGGGCTGACCTAAATAAAAGAAATTGCAGAATTATAATAAAGCTGCTTTTAAATGACACGGTGATAAAACAAATGTTTTGAGTATAGCTTTTTGTTTCTAGTGTAAGTGGGCATATACTGGAAGTGATGATTTTACTGTGTGTCACTCAGTGATGACTAACCGCTTGTTTTGATCCATGACATCAACCTGCATGACTGCTATTCGTGGGAAAACGTTTTTTGTCACCGTTAATTGTAAACTCCGTTAAGCTGCAGAACTCGATATACCTGATTAGTGAGAGTTGCAAAACTACACAACTAATTCAGTGCTAACGGAAAATGTTGTTTTGCTGCATAATGTTGGCATACTGCCCTATCGCACAGTCCAAACGGCACAATCAACTTGTTGTGTTGGGATGGGGATGCCACACATGGGATAGCTTTTGAGTTTTTGAGGGCCTTGATTTGGGCGGCACCCGTTTGTGAAAAGACCAGTGCAAACACACGCGCGCACACACACACGGAAACACAAACATGTTGGATTTTCACACAAGTTGAAACACATCAAAATAAAGATCCTGGTGTCACTAATGTGCTGAATAAAAGGAGTGCAAAATATAACCAGTAGTTAAACTTACAAAATGACATTGGATGTCAGTGTTCTTATCCTATAAATATTTATTTGCACTACATCCACAGCAGCAGGACTCACACTCACACTTTCTAAACATGCATGCAGTGAAAAGACAAAGCATCGTTTGAAAATGTCATGGCTGCATTATTACACTGTGGCCCATTGTGTGACTGTTTGCACAAGTAACACTTCAAAATCCACACTGACGTCTGTCAGTAAAAGTCACTTAACTGTATTCAAATAACAATGTCAGTTTAAGGAGAAAAGCTCGCTCGCAGTCACCTGTACGACCCCGCGGAATTAAAACAATGGGTGATTATCTGTTTTGCATAAGTGAGTGAACTGCAGTTCAGAGTGTACACCCACACTGCTTGCTCCAATTGTTACTGACTAAACACTCCAACACCTGTGAGCTACTCCTTCACACACACAGTGCTATTGTGGAGGGGGGGGGGGCAGGTACAACCACACCTATGCTGATTTTCTAATGCCTGGGGCATGGTTATTTCTTCCTTATTAGCAGAGGGAATAAGCTGCCTGACCTTCTGCTGTGCTGCGTGGGATCAGATTTTACAACACAAATGCCATAATAAACACAGTTGTGAGTGACCACACAATTTATAGAAACTTAGTTTCAGTCCTGAAGATCCTGAGCACCAGTATGTTTGAACAATGAGTGCTTTATTATATTCTGTTATTTACTCTAAATGATCTGTAGGACATCTGCTCATATTTTCTTTATGACAAAAACAAAAAGAGTTTCAAAAAATTTATTTAAAATGTTTGACAGCATCTTTCTGTGTCTGCCATCACATCTGCTTATATCTGATATTTAATTTCCATAAATGTAGTTTAATAGAAGAAGAGTAAATGCTTGTATCGAGGTAACATTACATAAAATCTGAACATTTAAAATGTTACAGTATAAACATACAGAGACCTTATTCACATATTAAAGTGTTCACTCTCACCAAGCAACGTGGGGCAGTCAAAGAAAGGTGATAATCAAGCTTACCTTCTAAAATGTAGACCTTAAAGCCACTGCTCATCCGGGTAATGTACTGGAAATTTGCCACAGCCATTTCTCCTCGTCTTTGTCTGTCTGGAGCCAGAGAGAGAGGAACACCTTGACTGCTGGAGCTTACGGGACACAATGCGCCTCAGTTATAGATTGAATTGGAAAGGTAATGAGATGCTGGAGCTGAGCTCAGCCAGGTAAAGTATCAGGTGAGGGCAGATAGGCGCAGTGGCTTCCTTGTGACACTTTCCCTGCACTGGGATTGGTTGTCGTCTGGACCAATTGGAGCCCGCCATTCGCTCATTGTTATTGTCCTACAGACAGAATGTGCTCACAGGTGAGCCTGTCTCATAGGTAGAAAGTGAAGTTGCTAAATGTCATACAATACCTCAGAATGAGATGGTTTTGCTTTACTCACCGCCTTCATTTCTACAACAAATACAATAACAGAAAACACTTCTTTTGTCCTATAGCCTCTTTCTCCCCACGACAGGGCAGGAAATGTTGTGTGCCCTTTGATTCCCTTCATGGAGTCAGCACCTGACAACCAGCCCCCACCCACCCCCTTCCCGACTTGCAATCTCACCAAACTGCATTTTTTCAAGTGCTTAGCCCACCGGAGCTCCAGTCATTCCACTGACCTGCCCATACACGCACGCAGCTGTACTGTGCGCCTGCCACGCCAGTAATCCAAAGGCTTTTGTTGATGGCCAGACAAAGACTCCTAAGTCCTGAAAACGCTGCTGCCATGAGAACAATCTCGCCTGAGCATGCTGAGGAGTTTGGCCATACATGGGAAGTCTTTGGAGGCCACTCATTCTGACACTGTGAAACTGGCACTGGTGTAAAAATGAGTGTAATGAGAAAAAATGAGAGTGTGATTAGTATGTTTGATATATCTTTGAGATATAATTGATCATCAATAAAAACCCTGTTTCCTTATCAGTTTCAATCTATTTAATACTGGTGGTGATTATGTCCTAACAGGATAGGAGCAGCTGGTAAATACTGGTTTAACAATGAGAAGAAACTTTACATATGAAGGGCTTGCTGGAATACACATCTGATACGCACATCGAATGCTTGGATTCATTTAAGCTCAACACTGCTCCCTGCAAGTCACACGCTGCAACAGCACACATCGAAACCTCCAGCAGAGCTTGAAAGGAAGGTGGTGTCCTCTGTCTGTTTCCAACCTAAACCCTTTTAGGAGAAGGTGGCACTTATCAAAATAGGAAGAAGACATAAGAAGAACTTTTAGTGTAAACCAAGTCATTGTTATGCGCTGATCTTCTTTGCTGTTCTTTGAGTGAAATTAGTCACTATTCACATGCAGAGCAGACACTATTCAGTCATGCTCAGAGCTGAATAAACATCCCTGCAATGGTAGAAAGTCTGGTCTGAACTTACTTTAATTCAATAAATTCATATAGAAATGAAAACTGACAAAATAAAACAACCAGCTTCCACATACCTCTGTGTTACACCACAGGAAAGGTGTTTAAACTGCTTATTTTAGGCACAAATTGAACCACAAAATGAACCTACTGATGTCTTTCATCATCTAAAACAGCAATAATAAAATATGCTACATTGTGATCTTACTCCTCTTGTATTTTATTTTTTTCAGGAGAATAAAATAGGTTAGTCATGGCTAAATGGAGACTGTACGTAAAACAGTTCCTCTAACTTGCATTAATGGTTCAGGCACACTCAGCTATGTGCCTCTGTGTTGGTTGCCATCACAGATCAGTTTCCATAGTAGAGCCTGCTCCCAAGGGCCAGTGTTGATCTGGGTATCACCTACAGGCCGCACGGTGAAAATCAGAAGTAACACCCTGTGTCAGCGGCTGAAAGACAGGTTGTGAGGGTGCCACTGTGGCTTTATTGAACACAACATGATGCCCTATCACCCACATGCACCCCGCGGAGTCAACAGCAGGCTCGTGTCTGACAGAGAGCGACGCCCTTGTCAAATGGCTCTCATCAGCACCACCCTCTCATCCCAGCACAGAGCTGCGTCAACCACACAGACACCAGCTGAACAGAACAGGATGTTTAATAATATAAGATAAGATACATTTAACAAGATAGATTTGTTTATTTCACAATTTATTGATTGAAAACTACCTACATGCTGATTTTAATAGAGTCAGTTTTTCGTTGTGTGATTTGCCTCATGCTATGATTTCTATACGGATAAAAACATCCTATAACATCAAGGATTCTACGTTTATTGTGAAAGGAACCCCCGGAAGTCGCGATGCGCACGCCGCCTGACTTGACAGCGGTCCAGCTTGGCAGCCTCCTTTCCCTCAGGATGACTGGGAGTGACGCAGGGCAGTCGGAAAAAACTGGGGCTTGAGGGTGAGGACCGGGAGAACGGCGGTGATGCACGAAGGGCAGTAGCTTTCCTTTCACAGGTTCGAGCCCGATGCACGGCCCAGCTGCCCGCGCAGAGGACACGACAGTCACCTCTCTGCTGGCTCTCCGCTGACAAACAGGCTGGTAATCAGGCTACTCAGCAGCGCATCCGTGGCGCGGAGCAGTGTGCACACACTCCCAGGTAGGCTTCATCACGCCGCGTTGTGACTCTTGTTAGAATTTGCTTCCTAAAACACAATCAGATGGATGTGTGAAAAGTCAGTCACGCGCACCTATTCTGATTTTACAGCTATTATTGCAATGATTATCTGTACATTAGCCCGTGCCTTAAGTCACAGTCACGATTCGTTACAGCAGTAATCCATTATTAAAAACCTGCTCCTAATTGATAACACCAGGCGTGTTCCTGTTTAGGATCACCGAAGTGTAATTCGCATCCCGCTGGAGGACATTTGGACCTCTATCTCGGTGGTTTAAATTAGGCTCCATTATGAACTACCTACGTCGCCGACTGTCGGACAGCAATTTCATGTCCAACCTGCCCAATGGCTACATGACCGATCTCCAACGCCCCGACCCGCCGCAGCAAAGCCCCGCAGTGTCGCCCGGGCCGCCGGAGAGGCGCCAGTCCACCAGCCAGCAGCAGCAGTCCGGCGGCGGTGGCTCCAGCTTCTTCTCATCCATATCCAATGCTGTCAAACAGACCACTGCTGCCGCCGCCGCGACCCTCTCCGAGGCAGCGGACAGGGCCGGAGTGTCCAGCAGTGCCAAGGTCCTCCTGGTCATCGATGACCAGCAGACCGACTGGTAAGAGCGCTGCGCATCGCCAGCGCGCCTCCTTCGTCTAGACAGAGACGCGTGTCAGGTTGTGGGTTGCAGTGGTGTACCATCTAGAAGGCCCTTTTGCTAAATCACGTGCAGCAGCCCGTGGTCTTCTCGCTCAGATCAGAAACACCTTGCAGATGTCTTTGTGCACTAATGGTTGCATGTCAAAGGCGCAACAGGCGACATAGGAGCCATTTTCATCAGCTGGTGCTTGTGAATTCATCTTACATCATCTTAAAACTTTAGGAGCCAGTGCCTTTCAAATCGAGGGCAAATCGTGCACAGATGTATATTTTATGCACGGCGTTGGTGAGGCTTCCTCATCGAACAAACCCCTTATCTCCAAATGACACCTAATGTGCAGATTAGTGCCTTATCACATTCACAGCACAACAGGCAGGAAGTGTAGACACCTCATAGTGAGGAAGTGAAAGACATGGGGCCTTATATCATTATATGACCAAACACAGCTTTATGCATCACAAGAAACAAGATATATTAACAGTAGGGTTATGTTTTGTGCAGCTCATGTTTCCACTGCATAGGTTCAACAGCTCCTCGGATGCTTGAGGAGATCTAATATGTGTTCTTTAAGAACTGGTGTCTTTGTTTCACATTAAGGGTGAAGGTTTTCAGAGGAAGGAAGGTCCATGGTGAATTTGACATCAAGGTGGAACAGGTAGGTTTTCTTTGTGCAACATTTTACTTTGCTTTGCTTTATTAGTCCTCACACTTCTGACCTATTTGGGGTTCATATTTTTATTTTTGGAGTCACCTCTAAGTGACCATTGTTTTATCGCAGACATTTAGGTGCACAATCACTCAATCACCCAATCAGTCTGTATTGTGTTCATAGAAAGTCCTTAGAGTGATAAATGTCCCAGTGAGTTTCACTGCATATCGTACTGTGTATGACCAAGCATGTGACAAATAAAATCTGCATCTAAACATTGACAACAGGGAATAGTAAATTCATTTTGACAGGAACTGCTCTGTCTGAGCTCCTATTGGCTTGAGAGAAACATACAGTGTTTGGAGATGCTTCCACAAAGGTTATTCTGATGGTCAAATTATTGTAACCTCTTATAGGGATGACCAATAATCATTCTGGTGTCAGTTTATGCTATAATCCACCCAGTACGTTCAGAGGAGACCCTGAAGACTTTAATTTTTTTCTCGGCCTCAGCTCATTTCCCCGTTTCTTTTTTTGCCCTTTATTTGCCCCCTGGTGTTTTCATAATTTTCCTTGAAGCATCTCAACAGGAGAAACACACTGCAGATAAAATCTGTCATCTTACAGCTGTTGCAGACATTCACTGCACTCCTGCGCTGATGGTGACTGAATCATTGTTAGACTTTCATTTCGGTTCATTGAATCTTTTTAGGCAGAATTCTCTGAAATCAACCTGGTGGCAAACGCTACAGGCACCTACAATGTGGACATTGAGGCAATCAGAAACGGACATAAGGTTACGAAGTAAGTACTCGGTGAAAACGTTTTACACCATGCAGTCTGCTGCTTATGAAATACAAACTAGTTACATGTGGAAATATTTTCCCTATGTTTGCATAGTAACTGATTATATAGTCTTTAGGTGGTGTTTAATATTTTGCTAATGTCCTGTGTTCCAGGTCCTTTAAACCAGACTTTGTGCTGATCAGACAGCATGCCTTCAGCATGGACAAAAATGGAGACCACCGGAACATGGTGATTGGACTGCAATACGCTGGACTGCCAAGTGTTAACTCTTTGCACTCTGTCTACAATTTCTGTGACAAACCGTGGGTGGTAAGTACTTTTTCATGGCAGGTGTAACGCTAACAACAAAAACAGGTCCAGAGCCCTGTTTTTCAAACGTGGCTTAAGCAACTCAGGTTAATATGCTGATTTCATGCTAAGTATAAGTAAATAATCATAGTAAACGTGATATGTTTGCATTACTTGTTAGGTTCTTGTCAAACGTTTTGTAAAGAGTTTCTAAAATATCTCTAAATGTAGCATTTAAATCATGCACAGTTCATGAAACAGACTAAACGTTCAGAGGTCATCATTTAATAAAAAACAAAAATAGAATCGAGACTAACTGAGACATTACTGTCTGTTATTACATAAAGCTGCATCTTGAGCATTTTTGTCCTTTGCAGTTTGCTCAGATGTCTAGACTCTACAAGCAACAAGGCCCAGAGCAGTTCCCACTGATTGAGCAGGTTTATTATCCCAACCACAAGGAAATGGTGAGTCCGCTGCCATCTGCTCTCCTCTTCTCTCTCCTCCCCCTTTCCACTTGTGCAAAAGGGTATGTCTTCATGCTAAGCGAACCTTAAAGAGACACAGGTCATCTCTCTGAACGAGTCACTCGAGGGGAATCCACCATCGTGTCAATATTCAATCTCAGGTAGCAGCTGAGACCAATTTCATTAGCTGGGGACTATCTCTTTGTTTTTTTCCGTCCTGTTAGAGGCAGATCTTCTGATCATTATTGTGCAAAGTCAGTGTTAGTACGGTTAAAGTGAGACTGTCGCTGCAGAGCAGTCATCTCCACCCCTGCAGTCACAAGCTGACAGCACTGGGCTGGCTTTCAAGGCGTCAATATGAATCATAATTTCCTGCAGCTACAGAAGGAAGGATGCTACTGTATATGTCACTTTGGATTGAGTGAACTGAATTATTGCTCTTGTTACAGATCACCTCCCCTCGATTTCCTGTAGTGGTGAAGATGGGCCATGCTCACTCGGGAATGGGAAAGGTAGCACTGAAAAGCTCCAATTTTACTTACGCTAAAACAAATGCCATATTTCTGGAAAGCGTATGTATCTATCATAATTATATTTTGACTCCAGGTGAAAGTGGACAATCAATATGATTTTCAAGATATTGCCAGTGTTGTGGCACTGACCAAGACCTATGCCACATCTGAGCCTTTCATTGATGCAAAGTATGATGTCCGCATCCAGAAGATTGGTAACAATTATAAAGCTTACATGTGAGCAGACCTATCACTCCTTCAAAAGCACTGAAGCAACCAAGATATGGCAGATGAAAAAAATCAATTTGAGAAATATCCAATTGTTAATTCTAATTAACAGGAGAACATCAATTTCTGGCAACTGGAAAACCAATACTGGCTCATCCATGCTTGAGCAGGTGGCCATGTCAGACAAGTAAGAACACTACTGCAGAGAAAAATGAACCTGTAAATCATGTAGTCGAAAGTCTCTCTGCACTACTAGAGCTCTGTCTGCCATGTTATCACAGGTACAGGATGTGGGTGGACTCTTGTGCTGACATCTTCGGAGGGTTAGATATCTGTGCTGTGGAGGCTCTACATGGTAAAGATGGCAAGGACTACATTATAGAGGTACTGTGAGGCAGTTGAATATTATAAAGAGGCATTTTATTTCCTGAATCATGAAAACCCCATCATTGTATCATCTTACTGTGCTTTTAGGTTGACGACTGTTCAATGCCACTGATTGGAGACCAGCAGGACGATGATCGTGTTCAGATTGCAGATCTGGTACTTTCTAAGATGAACCAGGCTGTTCCGCGCACTTCAAGCTCTTCGGCAGTCCGCGCCGCAGCGGGACAGCCAGCACAGGTACGCTCTATACTCCAGCTGCAGTAATGTCCTTTTATTTTGTGTGATTTTTCATAAGGGTTCCTTAGCCTTGTGGATATTTTTACTGGAATGACCAGAAAAAGTGAAAAAGACCAGAATGCTGTTTTATCATTTGCATTTTTCTATTTACTATTTAACTGCTGTGTGCTCTCTAGAAAGCGGTGTCTCCTCAGCCTGTCTCACAGTCTAAAGTACCACAGGCTCAACAGCGCCCTTCTCCTCAAGGCAAGGACATTTTCATAAAAACAAAAAAGATTGAATGATACATTTGTTTTAATACAAATAGTTGTCTTCTCTTATTTTATTAGAAAAATCTTTGAATTTTCCTTTGTAGGTGGTCCTCAGCAAAGTCCCCCATCTCAGCAGCGCCCACAGCCTCAAGGCCAGCCTCCTGCACAGGTCCAACAACGCGTTGCCAGTCCTTCTGCAGGTGAACCCAGTGCTCAGTCACGTCCAACTGGTCAGGGGCCTCCTCCAGGCCAGAGACCTCCTTCTGGTCAGGGTTCTCCTCAGCGGAGTCAGGGAGGTTCCCCACAAGCTCAGAGACAGGAGTCTGTCTCCCAGCAGCAGAAACCGTCTGCAGGAGGCCCTGGCCAGAAACATGCAGGGGGCCAGGCCCAGCAGCAGAGGCCTGCGCAGCCACCTAGGCAGCTGTCACAGGGAGGGCAGCAGCAACAGAGGGCTGCCGAGCAGCAAGGTCGCCCTGGAGCACCCACAACCCAGCAGCCTCGACCTACTGCTCCAGGTCAAAGGGGCCCAGGAGGACGACCACCACTGCAGCAGAAGCCTCAGCCCCCACAGAAACCCAGTCAGGACAACCCAGCAGTGGGCAGCTCTCCACAACTAAAGTAAGTAACTGTACATGATGCTTTAGATGATTTGGGATCAGTCTCCTCTCACTTTATCGTAAAGTGAACCTTACAAGAGATCCGAACAAATCCTCCCTTACGTTTTGCATGCATTAAGATATGCATGCCACATGGAAAACCTGTTCATGGTCTGTAGTGACAAATTATCCACCCGAATGTGCATGATGTGTGGATATTTCCCATTCTTCAGTCTTTCCGCAACAGATCATGAAACAAAACATCTTTGACTGCCTCAGGAGACTGTGATACAATGACAACAACACGTTGAAGCTTCCAGACTTCTTGTTGTTCAGAGTCAGAATCAGAATGAGGTTATCACATTAGTCACAACCCATGTTCTGCGACACTGGTTACCAAATTGTGTGTCTCCTACTCAATCAGTTTTCTCTTGAGAAAAAAAAGATACCTAGGATGCATTCAGTCTGCCCAGGACAACCCTGCCCCGATACCTATATACCTGTAAATTTTATTATAATTATTTTTTTCAATTATTATTCACTGTATGTGTAGTTGTATTAACCAGTAATGACTGATGACAGTAAGCCCTCTTCATTTTAGATACTGAATGCTTTAGAAGTCCAAAGCTTTTGCTACAAAAGTATGTTTGCATTTTAGCTTAGCACTCCTACATTCTGCAGCCGGGCCGGGGTTCCTGGATAAATCACTGATGAGATGAGAGAAAAAACACATCAGTCACTGATTAAAACATGCATCACTTCAGAAAGGTCATTCGCTATTCATATCATATCACAGCTAACTTGAAATGATAATGTAATACCGAATGACCGTCTCTTTACTGAGCCTTTCCTTTCCTGCCTCTCTGTCTTGCCGCGCTCCAGTCTTTTCATTCCATTGGTTTGCTGCATGACTTTAATAGCCTTTCCCTCTGCTCTATTACCATTTCCTCTCTTTATAGCAAATCCCAGTCTCTTACCAATACCTTCAACATTCCAGAAACCCCAACTCCACGAGCCAGCCTTAGCCAGGACGAAGTGAAGGCAGAAACCATACGCAATCTACGCAAGTCTTTTGCCAGTCTCTTCTCAGACTGAGACGGCATTAGCCCCCTCCCATACACCTCTTCCTACTGACAGAAAAATGGACAAGCAAAGTGAAGGACAGATTGCTTTTTTCCCCAGTGAACAAGGACCAACAGAACCACATCTCCAATTGGTGAAAATGTACACACTTGGCGCCCACTGCCTGAATAGTTAAAACCTTTTAATTTGAAAAAAAAAAAAGAATACAGTAAGTAGGTTTAGGCACTAATGTCTGAAACATTCCTTACCTTGCCTCAAGCTTAAGCGAGTCATCTGCTCATTACGTCATATTAACTGATCATACACAAACATTCACACATGCTACACTCAAGCCAATATATGCATGAGCACCCGTACACAGAAATAAGAACAACACAATACTGCCCCCACGTGTTCGTTGGTGCCGTACTGTCATTGTGATCTCCATGTTCAGATTTTGGTCAGGACTGCACAAAGAATTATTGCAGTGGGAGGATTCTGAAGGTATAATGTCATTCTTTTTCAAAAATAACATTTTTTCCCTTTCAGTATCTCAACATGATAAAAGGGCTTGTGCATCACATAATTATGAATATGCTATCCTCCACATATGATAAAAACACACCTGCATGGTGTAACTGTTATAGTATTAATATATTTTCAAATAATTAAACACATATAAACCATCAAGTAAAATAAAAGCACGAGCCCTCCATTTCTGTCCCACAAAGGTTCAGTTTACCTGCCTTTGTACAATACGTGGCCCCCGTTCTGACCTCTCTTGCCCTAATAATTCTTGTACAGTGCCTAACTTAGCACAGCTCTACACATAGGATGTCCGGTGATAGCCACGCTAGGTCCGTCCGAGCTGTTGACCTCTCATGGTGATGTCTCTTAGCTGCATGTTAACCGAAGGCAATAGTTACATTTTCCAACCCCCCCCCGACACTGGCGCTTGTAACTGTGTCGTCACACGTAGTTGAGTTAGTACAGTAGCCTAGTAGGTGTTGTGAGTATGTTGTCGCTACTTTTTATGTCGCACAAGAACAATAGTTTCAAATGTGTCCACACTCAAAGCAGGCCTTACACAGACAAGCACGTCAGATCAAATGGAGCTGTCTCAGGGGTGTCCAATTGATTGTGACACTTGTGTGTGGGTGAGGGTCTTACATTACCATGTTGTTGTGGTTGTTTACTAATAATGAAGGAATAGCATGCGTTTTAATAAGGTAGAATGTTTTTATTGTTTCAGATGCATTTGCACACAGAGTATACTGAAGAATTATACTTGAATACAGTGACATGGACACAGACCTATGTGTGACGTCTATATTTTTCAGGTTTATTCATCTGCGACTTGACAAACAACAGCTCATCCAGTCTGGGGTGCTGCCGTGCCTGTGACAGGTGCACAATAATAGGATACATCATAGGCAGGGTTGACAAGTGTTCAGGTACAGTTAGTGAAAACCTAGACTGTTGACAGTTTCATTTCATATTCATTTATTTCAATGCAGTGTAATGAGAAAACCTTAGGACTATAAACCAGCTACAAACTTTAATGGATGCACAATAGGTTAGCGGATTATATCAGGTTGATTTTTAGGGTTTAAAAGTTAGTAAGTGTGTTGTGATTTTGCACTCAAGTAACACCAACCCTGAATCTGTTTGAACAGTGCAGCAGAGTTTCTACTTCCGTATATATGCCTCTCGGTTTACAACGGGTTCATAGTCTATAAGGAGAGACCATACTCCAAAGCAAACTCAGCCAAGGAATGTTACATACTGTAAATGTGGTTCACCTATACAATTAGCGAGAAAAATAATGTGAAGGTACAGCAATGCCAATGCAATCCCAATGTACCTCCATAGTAAACTTAGCACTTCCTGTCACCCTTCCTTCAACAGATAACCCTTTCATTGATCAATACTCTGAAAATCCGAGCTGTTGCTGGAAAACAATTCATCTTCCAGGCACAAAAAACAGTCTTCCAGAAGGAGTGCTTTCCATTCGAATGTCAGTGTAGTGCGGCAATATCACGCTTTTTAGAGAAGACCCACATAGCCAAAAGCATAAAGGAGTCCTGGTTTCCCCGCAAATTCTCCATGCAGCCCGTCTATTTGTGTACCCGCAGTGACCCCTTGTGCTCAGTGGTGCATAAACGTGTGAATGTTGTTCCGTGACTGGTCAAACCAAATAGATGTGTTGTACAGAGCTCTGAGTGATGCAGATTGTCACATTTATCCCCTGCTGCTATCTGTGCTTCTGTGTGTCTCTGAACGTTTTTGGTTTACTTTAATTTGCCTTTTATTTTGTAGATGCCTCTTTTTTTTCAGTGACGCAAAACTATCGGAGGCTTATACGTTCATTAATAATTCATTTTATATTTTACAGCGGCTGAGTGTTTATCGTGGCATATCTACTGCCGAGAGAATCATTAGGAGCAGCCTTGTGTGATTGTTACACCGAGTGTGTAATTTATAAAAAATGAGCCATCACAATTACCAAGGATGATTAACTTTGTAAAATGTAATCCTGTCATTAAGGGGTCTCTTGGCCATATTAAGACACACCATTTGCCATGGCACAGACAAGATGGACTGTGACAGCAATGCAAAATACGAAATGACAGTTTTATGCACTTATGTTTTTGATATTCACATTTCTTTCTTTCTAAAGGTTTACATTATTTATTGTGATAGTATTGACTGTGAATGTACATTGTTTTCTTTGTTATTGCTAGTTTTGTTGTTTTAATTATAATTGCATTGTATAATCATTGTGAAACGAGTGAATCCTTCCAGAGTTGAACCGATTGTCAGTCGATGCCTGCCATAAATGTATGTGCAGAAATCAAGCTGAGGTTTTTGGTAATCTAAAAATAAGATACTTCATAATGTAAATCATGGTGGATAATTGAAATAAGTGTAAAAAAATAGTTGATGTTATATGCAATGTAGCTATATAATGTGAAAATGAATATGTTACTAAACATGCACATGCCTAATAAAGTCTATGATCAACGATGCTGTTTTCTTCATAACTGACTGAATATAAATCAGTCTGCCAGGTTCCGCATTGTCTGTCCATCCTGGACGAGCAATGTCAGATGGCAACTGACTGCATGTAGCAAACTGTAAACACACGAGTAGTTTAGTGTCACGATTCGCCCCGGTCTGCCCCGCCTCCCGGTGTTTTGTGTAGTTCGTTCGGTCTCTGTTTGTCACACCCCGGTCTGTCACTCACCTGTTTCCAATTACTCACCTCGCTCCCGACAT
>JAUMTR010000027.1:6306584-6322048 GCA_032270685.1 Microctenopoma stevenorrisi | reverse complement strand
TTGCTGCACATATACATTGTTTATTTGTTTGTTTATCTCTAAATGTATAGCACTTTGTAATGTAAGTTTTGAAAAGTTCTCTATAAATAAACTTTATTATTATTATTCTGGTTTCATCAGGAAGTGATCATGAAATGTCTTCTACTTCTTTTGCCAGATTTACAACATTTAGTAGCAGCTACCAGGGGACAACAGTAAGAGCATCTGTACTTCACTAGCAATCAGCTGATTAAAGTCTAGTCTGATCTTTCAGGAATCAAAACTATGTCAGTGTAGATTCTTTAGTTCCCTGCTGAGCCTCCAAGTACTCCACTTGGTTCCAAATCCTCATAAAAAAACGTGTGCTCCATATGAACAACCACAACTGTCAATGACGTCTGGGGCCTTTTGGACAGAGAGGATTGAGTGGTTTAATTTGATGGGGACTTAATCAGAGTTTATTTGGAATTAAGGGAAGACAGTGTGCATCTCCCACTGAGTCTACAGATTTACCACTGCTGCATTTCACTCCCTTTAGAGACTACTGAAAGGGAGAACCTACATATTTCCTAGAGCTCATGCTTGAAAAGGTCCTTTAAGATGTCAAGGAATGACCCACATTCAGGCATATGTTAACTAGGTCTAATTCTGGCTGTGTGAAATATTCACCACTGCAGGAACCATAGACAACATCCTGTGGCTTCCCTGGGGCGTGACAGGCGAGCTGAAATGTGCTTTCCCTAACATCTCTGTTTAATGTGTTTTCCTTGTCCAAAATAACTGAATGCTTTGTATTATCCTGCCACGTGGGCTATTTTGGGCTGGACTTTGTAAGCAATGGGGCCTGGCTCGGTGTGCATCCCCACATCTCTTGTGTAACGCCCTCCAATGGGAACACAGGAATCAGATCAGAATCAATCTTACACAGAGCAAATTGGAGATCGATGGGGAGGTGAAGGCTGTTTTAATGTGCCAGCATGAGCAGGTATCAGTGTAGGAACAAAGAATCTCCAGATTCTTCTCTACAACACGTTGTGGCTGATATGTCAGAGCAGAATGAAAGCTTCCTTGAGTTTCAGCATAAGCTGTGTTTGGCTTTAATAAGCCTGATTGATCCCTGTCAGAGGGACCTCTAATCAACAGAGAACCATTGATTTCCTCTCCTTAAAGCCTACAAGGTGCCTCAGACACCTGCTAGCAGCCAGCTGACAGACTCGCATGCCTGCTAACCAACAGCTGACATGAACTGATGCCAATGCACTGTGCTGGAGAGGGTGAGTCACACATGCTCAGATAGATCCCACTCTGAGGGATGCTGGACATAGCACAATGTGAAATCCACTGCGCTGTCATTCTCTATCACATCTCACACATGTGGTATGATGTCACAGATGTAGTTTTTATTGGCTGTGAGATCTTGAAACGAGGATGCAGGAAGGAAACGTATCCATAACACAGACGAATCTGCAGTAACTGCGCTTTCTTTCCTGTAACAAAACGATTCGCGTCAAAGCTAAGTGTCATTGCTCGTGCCTAATCAGCACAGTTTGTCGGTAGTGATTTCTATCTGCCGCGAGAGCACTTCACTAAGCAGTTTTCCTGCGGCAGTCACATGCTCGGAGCAGAGGCTTGCAGCCAGCTGTCCCCATCATCAATTCAGACAATGCAGAATTCTGTGATGAGGTGAGACCGCCAGGTGAGACTCTGGGGAGTGAAGTGAGTGTTGAACAGGGCAAATAAGAAGGTAATAATGTACCTTTTGACTTTTGTTACCCCACAGGATTTAAAACAAACAAAAAAGAAAACAATGGAAGCAACTGAGAGCATTCTGTTTCGGTACAAACTTGTTGTACTACATTGCGTGCAGGAATCTGGTGTTTGTTTGAACTCATACTCAAGTTCTCACTGTATATTTTATTAGTCTGAGCAATCTAAAGCTTAGAGGTCAAGGTCTAACAACACTGTATCACACTAGAGTGGCAATAAATCGCCATATGAATGAGTCAGAAATTTCAAGTTATGTTGAAGCTTCCCAAACATGACAATAAAATGATTTCTTGTGAAAAATTAGATTAAAATGAACGGCTGTTAACTGTTGGCTAGTAAAGCAGAGCGTGTCGTCTTAGGATGTAGCCCAACTTAAAAATATGTGTAACTTGTTGGCATAAGACTGATTAGACTGATGTCTAATACGTGTCCAACACTGTGGGAAGCACCGCAGAAGGGACTAGTTCAATGTAAGAGAGGCTCAATTTCGCAAGCAGCGTTTTATTCAGTCCGCAAACTTTCTAAAAATGTAACTGTCAGATCTGCTGCGTGTGTCACGGTGGAGAAAGGTGTTTCCGAAGCATTTCACGCCGCAGGATGACCAAACAACCAGCACTTCCCCCGGATGTGTCCATGCAGACGAGCGCAGACGAGCGCAGACGCCGCATTGCTGCTCCGCGTGTGAACACCCGCCCACCTGTACCCCCCTCCCCCCTGTACCCCCCTCCCCCTGCGTCCTCATAAAAACACGCGCAGCCACGCCTCCGGGGACCCGCGCACAAGCTCAGGCTCAGACACACCTCCTTCCCCTCCATCACAAGCCCACACACACAAACACGTATGGGGTGAGGCGGACAACATGCCCGGCGATAGGAAGGACACGCACTCGGCGTCGGGAGGATCCCAGCAGGTGCTGGAAGGTTGAAGCTGCACCTCGCGGAATCTGTGCGCCATGTCCACCGCGCCCGATCCGCCTGCTGGCGACGAGACGGTAAGGCCCCGACCCCCTCGGGGAAATTGCAACATCCAAACTTACTACTTCTGTTTGTTTCTCCGCGAACGATGTCATTGGGAGCTCAAAGGCATTAGGTCAGCCACAGAGGATGCAGGGCCGCCTGTGCCGCAACACCAAAATAAAAGGGGCGCGTTACAGCAAAGGTTTGGTAACGCGCCTCGGTTTGACCCCCGCGGGGAGCTTTCAGGCGAGTCTGCCTCACGGTCGTTACTGCCTGGAGAAAAAGTAGGGGGGATTCAGGCTTTAGTTAAACATGTCGAAGAAAATGAATACAGACATAATGCTGAATCACAACAGAAATACAGCTTTAGGCAACATCCACGTACTGGTACAGTAAAACCGCAGGTACATCTTTTTATCATGCTCGGTCTCGTGCGATCGATTTGTCTCACAATGAGAATATTATAAGTCAGCTGCTATGAGTCATTTTTTTGGAAGACTGAGATTTAGTCGTCAGTGTGCAAGTCCCGCAGCGTTTCATGGTTTCTTTGCTGTGTGCTGTAGCCATGGAGACAGTATATGGCATGTGGCTCTCTACTTGTGCTGGAAAGTGTCCCCGTGTTGAAGAACAGCCTCAGAACATGAAGACGAGTAGAGGAAGGAATGCATGCACGTGCATCAGGTCTTATCTTCTACCCCCCCCCCCCAAATATCTTTAGACTAAAAGTCTTTAATCTCTTGTCCAGGATCAGAGTGATCAAACACTTAGCATCCTCAATATTTGTACATGGCAGTAGTAATGCTATTCCTGCCCTACATGATTAATTCTGATGTTTTATTATTAAATTGTAGCAAATATATAACAATTTGTATATATAAAGCTTGAACATTCACTCTTGCACATTGATAGCACAATTATTTATAAAGTGCAGCACCATTACGTCTCATCAAGGCCTTAGCTTTTTCATAACTTACCTCTGGTGTTTAGTAACATAGGTTTAGGCAACGTCTTTCTATTTAATTGCACATACTGTAGTTTAAGCTTAAATAACATATTTGTCACTAATGGGATATTAATAATTTATTTATTTTAGCTATGTTACAACAAATGCCAGAGAATTAGTCAAGATTGTGTTCACATTACAGTGACATCGAGTCATCAATGAGACATTGGTGATAAAATAATCCAGTGACTTTATTTTTAAAAGATGAAGGCAGGCCATCTTAAATATTTATTCAGTTTAAAAACACACGTGATAATTTGACTGTAGTAGTCTCTAATTTATATACATGATCATAATTAATAGTATATCCAAGGAAAAGGCAATACTAAATATAAAATCATTGGTTCTACATTTAGGTCATCTTTACTATGTTTATACCTACTGACCGATTCCTATAATAAAAATAAAGATAAATAATTCACATACACATTATACTCAACTGTACCCCACAGTGTGTGCTTGGAGCAAGGAAATAAAACAAACTGAGCATAAAATATATAACAGAATATCAGTGTAGGTTTGTTTGTTGAGGAGGATGGTTGTTTGTGAACAGACGTGATATTGAGGTGTGTTGTAGAGACATGGCGGGGAGATGGTCAGTCCTCTCGCATCATAGTGAACAGATGGTAACGCAGGGTTAGCTTGTGGCTGAATGCCAACAAGAAAACCCATGTGTGTGTGACACATAAAAATCCCTTGTTAAAGTTGAATCGTTTTGTCCATCATGCTCTCCAAAGGCCACATGGTGTACGTATAAGTGGAGTGTGACAATAGTTGTCCAAAGATTATTTATTATGAGAGGTCAATCTTTCAAGGAGCAGAAAACATGAACACTTTCGTGCACTTCTGCACCCATCTGCTGAAAACTAGTATACTTGTTTACATTGTGAGCTCACATGTGACCGGATTATTGTTAATCCAATGGGTGTAGATGGAAATAATCATTATAATTTCTAAGCGCTTGTCATTTTGTATTGTATTATATTGCAGAGGTTTTCTTTACCAACATATATATTACCATGTACGTTAAGTAGGACTTTCATTTAAAAAATATACATGTACTATATCTGTTTTGTTGGGGTCTGTAGTTTGATTGTATACTGTATAAAATGTCCACTCATATACTCAAAATTAACAGAATTTTGAAATATCGAAGGTTGTTATGTTGCTCAGATACAGTGTTTTGTGTCACAATTGTGCCACAAAATGTTCTATTAACTTTAATTAGAAATTAAGGCTACATCTGCTGAAGTTACACATAATAATGTTTTGTCTTTCAAAATATGATAAGAACATCAATGCATTGAAATCTTTGTTTTTTTTGCAGGCTGTGTTGCTCCTGAATCGCACCAAATGGCGAACATTGAAGTTCCTCTAAGATGACACGGACACATCCCCCTGATATACTGGCATCAGCTCTATATGGGGACATTACTCCAAATCCTATCACTGACCACTCAATTTCTCTGCACTCCTCCCAGCAATGTGACTCAAAAATGATTGACAAACCAGAAATCATCAACAAAAGACACTGTCGTAGCTTTGACTTCATTGAGTCACTGGATGACCCGCAGTCCTTCTCTTCCTCAATGGAGTATCCTTACAAGAGGCCTGAGCATCAGACATTAAACAAAGAGCTGATGTGGAATGGACTAGATCAACCGGGCCACCTTCGCTTTTCATCCCCTGATCTGTTTAACACCAGACAGTTTCATCAGCATACTCAAGACAAAACCAGCCACCTTACATGGTCTGATTCTAAAAACAGAACCAGATCTAAAAGCACCCCAAGAATTAAGACCACCCTCACTCCTGTGCCAATTTCAGTGTCTCCTCCAGGAGCCGCAAAGGGGAGAGATGTACCTCAGACTGCATCAGATACCCTGAGGACTTCTGAAATACATCGAGAGTCATACCCCTCCAACAGGGCTTTATTGAATGAGGTACATCCTATTAAACTACAGCCTCACTCTCCCCTCTATGTCTCAGACTGTTTTGAAGAGGTTAAACCAGATAAACCAGCTGTAACCCCACATGTCAGGTGCCGTGTGGACATTAAACCAGATGCTTCTGTACTGCAGCACACATCTAAGCAAGTTCCCAATGTGCGGGCTGAGCATCTTTGGCAGAGATACTCGCAAGCCAGTAGCAGTAGAGGTTTGTATGTGCCACGGCAGATTGTCTCCTCGCCAACACCCACTCCAAGTGAATGCTACAGTGGAGACTTTAGACAAGGATACCACTACACCACCAGCATGTCTCCCATCTCTTACCAGCATCTAGACATGCACAGAATGCCATCACCAACAGCACCTTATCTAAGTCAAGAACAAAGAGCTTACTCCAATCCTAACATACCAACCAAGTTTTTTTATACAGAGGATCCAGTTCGTTATCCCGTCCATCCGTATTGTAGAGGATACTTTCAGGATGACCGATCCAGTTTAACTAGCCATGGTAGTACAATCACTAGTCAGTATGAGCCAAGGACTCGATGGGTGCACACCCTTCCTATTAGACCATGTTACACAGACCACCTTTCCAACAGAGATCAAGGACACTCAGTATATAATAGGCCTTTCTCCACAAGTGAGGCAGGGTCATACTTTTCTCAGACTCCACTGTCTAGATCTTACTATGGAGAGGAAAGTCAATTCAATCCATACCAAATGAATAGCTCAAGGTTGTATTATTCAAAGCCGTTCAGCTCTCCCGAGGACCAGTACTTTCCACCACGGCCATATCACACAGAGGGTCGACGACGCCCTCGAATGTCCCAGGCCTTTTCAGATGACTGGTATCGCTCTAGTATGTCTGGGTACTCTAACCGGTCCTCTCAGCCCACACCACCAAGAGTAATGCCAGACCCCAGTATACCCCCATGGTTTACTAGCAGTGGTGTGGAGGCAAGTAGACTAGGAGCAGAGGTCAAAAACTATTCCAAATCTTGGGACAATATTCTGCACCCACAGCATGAGAGACAGCAGTCAGTGCCTCGTGGACAAAGCTATGAGAACCTATTTTACCAAGCGAGGCATGGCACATCCTCTGAGGTGACATCTCAACCTGTTATAGTTAACCTATCAAGCTCACCAAGGCGCTATGCTGCCCTGTCACTGTCAGAAAACTCATTAGAGAAGGGCTCAAACAATTCATGGAAAAATTCCAAGAGTGGGCACTGGTTTGTAACACCTGAGATCACCATTACAGACAATGACTTATGTTCAGGTAACAGCAAGCGGCGTGATGGGCATTCTGTCAGCTGGGACACACTGGATGGTGAAAAGACCCCGTCACCAGGAGTAATGCATCACAAACAGACATCCAACACAGCAGACGTAACCAAAGACAGGAAACACAACAACTTCTCCCTTCAGCAGAGTCTAGAGCAACTGGATGAACTCTTAGCAGATTTGGTTGTTGATTACAAACCACCAATTAGCAGAAAGTCAAGTGAAGACCTTTTAGACCAGCTAAAACACATAATTACTGTAGACGTTGACAAAGACAGAGGATCTTCTGGACCTGAAAATGTAGGATGTTTGAACACACAACTTCCATCCTCAAAATCCAGTCCTGACACCAACAAAGACCCTGATAGCGGGTGTGATGCTTTACAGAGGAGTGCAGAAGAATGTTCTCCAGACCACAGCACAGATGAAGATGACACTATGGTATGTGCTAACAAGAAGTGCAACCGGATTGAGAGTATGTTCAATGCCTGCTTGTACTTCAAATCCTGTCACAGTTGCTACACCTTTTACTGCTCACGAAACTGTCGCAGGGATGATTGGGAGACCCACAAAGAGACCTGTCTGTATGGTCGTGTCAGCAGTGTATGTCGACACACTCTTAAATTCTGCAGAGAGAATTCAGAGATCCACAAAGCCTTCTCTCGTGTCGCTAAAGCTGGCTACCTCTCCAGAGGGAGAGGTGTTCTCTTTCTGGGTTTTGCTAATCCAGAGACGGCTGATAACTTTCTACAAGTTGGACTCGAGAGCCTCCTCATGTCTCCCACTTACTTATCTCTGCGAGAGCTTGATGGGTTTAGGGACAACCTAGGCGAATACTGTAAGGAACTGCAGCAGGCAGGAAATGAGTATGACCCGAATGAATGTTTCCTTCTGAATGTATCAATAGCTGTTGGTGAACTAGTGCCTAACAGACCTTCCCCAAGGGTCCAAACACCAACAGTTCGTAAATATGCAAAGGTGTCATTGGCCTCCTCAAGCCCTGACAAAAAGGTTCTCAAGAAGGAAATGGAAATGGAAACGCTGATCCTCACTCCCCCTCCAGGTACACCAGACATTGACAAGGAGGGGGAGGAGGGAAGAAAAGCAAGAGAGGTGTGCTTTGTCAATATCCAGCGTGAGCTCAGGACCAGAGGAGTTTTCCTTCGTCACGAGTACCCCAAAATCTATAACCAGCTGTGTGAGTTTGTGGAGAGTAACAAAAGGTTCACTCCTACTACAATTTACCCAATAGATAAGCGATCAGGGAAACAGTTTATGTGCATGATCATGGCTGCATCCGAGCCGAGAACACTGGACTGGGTGGGTACCCCTCATCTCTTGGATGATATTATATAATAAAGTACTAAATAGTGATGATAATGATGTCAGTACTCCTACACTTACATACAGTATACATACTGTAAATACGTCATGCGATTTAGAAAAAGCAACATTGATATGGAAGTACGTGTAAATATATGACCAAACTCTCTTTCTATCTCTCTTTCTCTTATTTCTCTCTGTTGCAACACACACACTCACATGCACGCATGCACACACGCACACGGTACAGTATATGCACACACGTTAAAGGTTACTCTATGTAGTTTTTGCCTTGTTTTGTTTGCACTCAAAAATGTAAAAGCCTGCATGTAGACTAGGCACAAACCCAGTTATCCAGGTGTTTAAGATGTGAACATGTATGATCTGTGCAGTTTCTGCAGACGATGTATGAAGCACACAATCTCATCTCAACCTCATTGTCTCATTGTGTTCACATAATAGTAGGCACAGCCACCCACTGTTGATTTTTCCAACAAATATTAGAAATTTATATTATGCCTTGTTACAGTGGTTGTATTATTACAACTTTTTATTAGTACTTATGTATTATTTCTTAAGTATACAGTATTTGTGTAGGTATTTCTTTTATTATTGCTATTAGATATTGTTTGTTAGATGATGAAGTACAGTCATTCATTTGAATTCATTTTGAATATCAGTTGAAACTTATTTCATCCCATAAGACTTGATGTCATTCTTTTATAAATTGCTTTGTTTGAAAGTGGCCTTCAGTCAAAGAAGAAAAATGCTTTTGACACAAAGCAATGTATATGTTTAGCTATTTCAAAAGGCTTTAAAGCTGATGACTTAGGTTGTTTGAACTACCATTGTAAATGAACAATTATTTTGCTGAAAGCATGTTATTTATATTCAGGTATTTTAATATTGATATTGCTTATAATTAAATTTATAATGTTAATGAGAGAACACTTGATGCTTAGAAATGTAAGAGGTATATATATTGGATAATTGACAATTTGAACATCATGACCTTGAGACCTTATTGTAATGACAATGTATGTTGTTAAACAGTATGCAATAAAAGAGCAACCTTAACATCTATATAGTAAACTCCTATTTTATTAATAACATTAAATAATTCCTTGGAGCCAAAAACTGTAAAGACATTTTTGCACTAAAATATAAACTATAAAATAAAAATATTCATAACATAGTTGCAGCACCATAATGATATGCCTGCTTCCACTGTCACTGCTGGCTAAAATAAGGTTGCTCTTTTACTTGAGTTATCTAGATATCTTTGTGCAAGACCTTCTTTAACTTTATATTTTGTGATGTTTATAACCTATATATAAATATATAATAAATGGAATTTAACAAGTGACTGTGGCGTTGTATTTTTCTTCCAGAGAACCTCTTGTCAGACATTGCACAGAAGGGTAAAATAATACTGACATACATGCTGAGCACGTATCTGACCTGACGTCAGCTGTCTGTTGTTATGACTGTTAAAGAGGGGGGGTTGAGATTTCACACAGTGTGTTATAATGTACATATCAGTATACATCGATCACAAAGTGCAAATAATTATAAAGAGCCATTATTTTGATGGTTCACTCCTGATCTACTTCTCATTGACAAACAATGTAATTTTAATGTTAAGATATAAAACTATTAACATGTTGCTATAATTCAAGCTTTAAATAACACATACATTTTAATTTTAAGGAACATATATTTGGTTGACTAAATCTAGTCTACTAAAGACATGTTTGAGAAAACAGTCATAAAAGCTTTAACTATTAAAGTGTGCTTCAATCCTCACCTATTCCTGTCCTGTCCTGTCTTTCTGTCGAAGCACTACCTACTGATTTGAGTCAGCAGATGTGTGGAGATCCTCTCATCATTTTACTTACAAATATAAATCTAATTCATGATACTGTGCTGCTTACTTGAGGTTTTGCAATTTAAAGTGCATTTCTTCTCTGCAATTACATCACCATCTAGTGGAACAAGGCATGTATTACTTTCACAAAAATAATTATTAACCTTGTAGCAGAGGACATTCTTCATGCTGTGTTACTTTAGTTATGTGTCAGCTGATAAAGTTTAGGTAAATGTTCCTTGCTTTATATCTAATAAGAAAACAAATATGGTGTAGATACATCCTGGTTGCATCCTGCAGCATAAAGCTGAATAAGAGCTATATAACAACGGAATGTAATGTATACTAATACATTTGTAAACATATGTTGTTGACCCAACTCTGCACAATTTCCATGCAAATTTGTACACGGAAAGTAAACTCATTACAGGTTGTCTGTATGGGCAAACACACAAAAGTAATGGAAAAATTAACAGAATTATATTCCAGTCCAATTCCACAACTAGAGAGAGCAGGAGCTATTGTTTTTTTCAGTGTTATGCTGAAAAGTGCTTAGTGGTGGTATTAGTGGTATTTATTCTCTCATCTTGAGTCAAACATCTCACTACAAATAGTGAGATATTCTTTCTGAATCAGAAAGAATATGAAAAAGCTAAAATCCTATATAAACATGGTCATGGAAACTATGGAAACATGGAAATGGAAACTACATTTATTTTCTTTGAACTTACAGGCAGGTGGCAAAAAAGAAACATTACAAGTAGGAATGTATTTGTTAATATGATATTATCTAGAAGAACTAACATATAAAGTGACTGGATTATAGTGTGTACTTTCCATTCAAGATAGATGTATGAATTGTTACATACTTTATCATCACAACTTTAAGTAAAACACACAAAACGATGTGTATGCCTGTTTTCTATGTTCTATTGTGTGAAATCTCCCTTTAATAAGCCTTTGCGCATGTCTCCTCGTGATGACAGCAAATGACAGCACCGTTCGCAGAAGCCAGTGTGAAACGGCTAAGCGCCAACAAACATTTCCTTTGATTCGAGAAATCTCATGATTGACGTTGTTTAGAGAAACAGTGAAGAACAAGTGCACGGTAGCCGTATTTGGTAAGTTGCAGATTTTACGTTAGCGTGTTTTGTTAATCAAATTCAGTCACTGGAGAGGTTTGAACCTGAAGCTAAGCTAACGTAGCCGACTAGCTTGTCGTTAGCTTCCCGTGCTTGACTAGCAAGCGTTAGCCGACTATAACTTGGTTAACGTTAGCAGCTGGGTTAGCTAGCTCACCGGTTTAGATCTCTGATTCTCTGATTCAAATCAGTGCAAATACAACTTATCACTGGCAGCTGCCAATGTAACACCTGTTTTGCCACAGTTTTCTTCATAGCACTTAGCCGCTATACCATTAGATAGCATTAGCGTTACATTACGTTTATTTGATGATTCTTAGCTCGCCGGACTAAAATGTAAGTAAACCACCTCAACCTAGAGACCTAGCAGTAACAGACATTAACTTTCCCTCTCCTATCTCGGTTTGTGGACTCCCTCTCTCGCTAAATGTCGACTAATACACCAGCAAGTCAAGGACACTTTTAAGTATGCACCACAACATTAGCAGCACATTAGGGGTTTTTAGCTACTTATGTCAAAGATGTCCCAACCCGGCCATTGAGCTGGTGAAAGCAGTATTTTGCCAGTTAACACAACGTTTAGACAATGTTTATGAGAGTTATAAGATAATAATACACAGTCATAACCTCAGGATGTTACGGTAATCTCTGTAGCACAGATGCAACCATACTCCATTTAATTCACTGACACATAAATAATTCGTGGTAGTGAAAAGTAAGTCATTGTTTATTTGTTTTCATAAATTGAAATAGTTAATATTTTCTGGCTATCACTTATGAATATGTGTTAAAGAAATTCTAATTACACCATCACAGCTTCAGTTACAGTCACTTACTTTCATTTAAGATTGAGTGTTAATTGGCTGAGATTCAGACTCAGCCAGCGGGACTTTTTTTCTCTGCGGTGTGGCATGAATGTATTCCCTGGTATTAGGGTCAGTCTCCTTTATGGTCAAAAAAGGGCTAAATGACCATCTGTGGGTGTCTTATAGTAAAATATATCTCTGCTTTCATTTCTAGTGTTTTTCTTGAAGGCATTTGTCTTAGAATCGGATGAATATCTTGGTTCAGCCTATCTGACACCTGTCAGAATAAGAATTATGAATAATTGTCATCTCTCGCGAATACAGACATTGTCAAACATTATTTTATGTAGTAGTGGTGGCCTACTATTAAAGAGTCGAGCTTGAATTAAATCTTAAAGCTGGAGAATATGGCTTGGATTTATAAGGTCACTTCTTAGATTCCCAGGATAAATTAAGTAGGTATATTCCTCCCCCCAGCTGACTGACCCCAAATACCTGATATTGATAATTTCTATTTAATTATGTTTTACAGCCATTACTTTTAAAACCATTGATGTTCAGTGTCTGGCCCTGGAGGTGGGAATGGTCACTGATAAACCTCGTGTATGGAGTGCACAGTATTTGCTTGCTGAGCAGGTTAAGAAATTATCTGAAAGGGAAGTGTGAAGAGGATGTTTGCTCAGAACCAAGAATACCTTTTGTAGAAAGTGAAATCTTTTTAAAGTCTAAAAAAAGCACTTTGTTCCAGTGGCCTGTATGAGTATGTGTGAGAAAGAGATCATTCAGTGGGAGGAGTGGGCTGTGTTCCAAACACCTTGTATGGTGCTGTGTATTTTGTGTATAAGTACTACTGTGTTTTGTTTTTTCTTTTTTACCAAAAGCAATTTACAACTATTGGACATTATGTGTTTTGACTTTACCCTGTCACTCATCTCGTACTCTACCTTGTTGGTATAATAATGATGCTTAAATAGATGTTTTGGTTGAACATTCAACATTATACAGCCACATCTACAATAATTCTCACACAACACAGAAGGCTTCATATAATGCCTCCCCTCCCACTGTTTGGTTTCTCTTCTCCTTTAGAGTTCCTCAGCGCTCTCCGTGACTGACTCACCAGGTAGCCTTATGCAGGGGATTGTTTTGAAGCTGACATGCACTAGAGGCTATGACAAATGGCAGCTAACCTCTCTGTTAGCCATTTAATAGCCAAGCTGTTTTTTCACTTCCTTTCGAGTATGCAAGGAATGTGCTTTTTCAAGAGCAAGGCTGTATACGTGGAAGTGCAGCATGAGGATTCTTGTCAGCTTCTTACTGACCAGTTCAATCAGATGTAAAAATGGAAAGAAATGAATTGTGCAATTTTCATTTTATTTATTTTGATATCTTCATGTACAGTTACACGTAACCACAGAAACAAATAGTTTATGATAGACCCATTATTATATACTTGCATTTTACTATTATAATTCCATAAAATTTATAGATATATGGCCTTTAAATTCTTCATAGTGGTAGTTAAAGTAGCCATTTTCATGAGCAGGCCAGCTGCTGTTTTTTTAGACCTAAATCTAAAAACTAGAAATCTAGAAAGACAACTAGAAATAACATCATAAGTGACAAAACCTACAGGAAACTGAAACAGTTCAGCCAATAATGATGTCAAATTCTGAAAATGAAACATATTCCTCACTCTAAAAGAATGATGAGCAAGAAGAATTTCTTTAAAAAAACATAATATGCATTGTCTTAACTAACCACACAACCTCTGAAATTTACTTTATATTATGTTTAAAAAAACTGGGTGTAGAAATATGACCTTTTCAATTTTTAATAATAATTTACACAGTAATTGCAGATCAGCTGCACTGTTTGTTGTTGTTTGCCAAGTGATCTCAGTGGGGAGTCTATCATTATGGCTTTAAATCTGCATAACTAATCTGATTTGTCAGGGATATCAACTCTAACGTTGTGGTTGTCTGTTAGCTTGCAAGCAATGACACTGCCTTGCAGTCATTCCCACTCTGAGACATTTTTCTCCAGTCTGGTCTCATTCTCCTCCCAGATTTCCAACTCCACACACTTTAATCTCTGTTTGCTATGTTAGCAACCAACCACAAAGACGCTTTTGTGCAAAGGATTCACCAAGAAATCATTCAAATTTCATGCACTCAGCTTGGATTGTGTGTCTTGGCTGTGTGCATCTGGAAAAGGAAGAGTGATTTGCATATTCTGCTGTGTAGCATCCCCCGAAGCCTGTGAAAAGCATGCTTTTGCTGTTGTCATTGGGACAATTTCGCGAAGCACACTGAATGCAAACTATCACTTCACTTGCATGACATGAACATTGTGCGAGCTAGCATTCAGCCAGACTTTACTGAAAAGGGGACCCATTTCCTGTTTTTCCTCTAGTTTGAATTACTTTCTTAATTCAGATATTGAATACTAATACTGTTGGCCCAATGAAAAATGTAAGGATGTGCTAAGCAAAGTGTAACAAATGTCAGCCATAATTTTAAAATGCTAACTTTGGTTCAGTGGGGTTTGTTTTGGTAACAGGCAAGTTCACATGCTTGTCCCACAAGTCTCATGCCAGAAAGCAGCATCTATAACATACTGGAAGTAGAATTACCACATTGCTGAAGTGTGCTTCCTTTAACCAGTGATGATCACGCATGTCTGTCCAAGGGATATTCTTTTTAGATACTCTTTGATCCCATAAAGTAAAAACAAAATGACAGCTGTTGTAAATGAAGATATGTTCTCAAAACATATCAAAACAAAACTAGTCGCCCCCTAAAAGATGTTAGTTATTTCACCCTTGGTAGCAACAACTGCAATAAGGCGTACGTGATAACTGACATTGAGGCTTCCGCATTGCTGGAGGAATTTTAGCCCACTTTATTTTGCAGAATTGTTTTAATTTGAAGGGATTATTGAGTATGAACGACCTGTTTAAGGTCATGACAACTTGCTGGTTTGTTTTTGGGTCGTTGTCATGCTGCATAACCCAAGTGTGCTTGAGCTTGACTTAATGGCCAGACAGTGTCCTTGTGTTTTATGTTTGAGTAAAATTAGGATTTTTGTTTTATTCTATAAACTAGTGACATCATCATTCCTAAATTTCAACTATTGTCATACAATAGGGACATTTATTTGCAGAAAATGAAAAATCAAAATAGCACAAATGTATAGATCAAAAATGTATAGAAATTAATATTTGGTGCAGTAACCATGATTTGCAATCACAGCTTTCATGCAGTGTTTGTATGGAATTATATTTGTGCCACAATTCGTACGAGCGTAATTTGATATTTTGAACACAGAAAACGTAAACCGTGCAAGCAAAAGTTTATTTTGTGCTAAAAAGTGACTAAGTGTCTGC
>JAUMTR010000027.1:6287564-6306484 GCA_032270685.1 Microctenopoma stevenorrisi | reverse complement strand
TGTGCCACTATTCCAACCAATCACAGACCCGAACAGGGTCAGCTGATCACCAAGATTGTCGGTCTCGCTAAGATAGTCTCTCTACCGCTGCACAAATATAATTTCATATGTTTGTAGCTGTGTTCACATGCTTAGCAATGCTACTATTCTGAGAAAGTACAATGAATTACATTGACAAACTGCTGGACTTCCCCTTGTGAACAGCTGACATAAGAAACAGTCTCCTCTGACATTGGATAAAAGGTTATTTCAGGTATGTGATTTGTATTCCACATATTAACCTATTGACCTGTTTCCATTCTATCTCTTCCCCTTTGCTCTCCAGTCATTTACATTTTTGCCTGTGTGAGCTGGTGAAGATGGTGAAGCCAGACATCCACACTCTGGCCCACCACCTGAAGCAGGAGCGGCTTTACGTGGCATCAGAGAAGCAGCTGATTCAGAGGCTCAACAGTGATGTGCTGAAGACAGCGGAGAGGCTGTACCGGGCGGCGTGGATCGCCAAGCAGCAGAGAATCAACCTTGACCGTCTCATTCTCACCAGGTCAGACGCACCATCATGGCTCACTATAGGCTTGAACAGTAATATTCAGAGCAAATCTTTTTAGGAAGATATTACCTATTGAGATGGGAACGTGCTTATCATTTGTAGCTGTCACGTGGTTAGCTTAGCATTAATACTGGTTGCAGCAGTGTAAAAAATGAAAACCAAAAACTTTAACAACTTTACTTTTAGTGCCACTGCGTTTATAAGTAAGAAGGTTGGTGGCTTTTCTTGGCTACAAACCAACGCAGTTCTACAAGAGATTTTATATAACACCAGTGATGAAATAATTTGTTCCTACAGTGCGGAGGCCTCTCCTGCTGAATGTTGCCAGCATGCCAAAATGTTGGAAGACACACAGTTTGTTGATGGCTACAAGACTCTGGGTTTCCAGGAGACGATATATGGCGAGTTTTTGGCCCGGCTGAGGGAGAACCCCAGGCTTGTGGCGTCCTGCTTGGTGGCAGGAGAGAGACTGAACCAGGAGCACACCCATGGGGTCATCTATACAGTCTTCACCTCACTTTACGGCAACTGTATCATGCAAGAGGATGAGAGCTATCTGCTACAGGTCAGGGGTCCTACCTGTATAAGATGTTACACATGAGAAAAACTGGACACTTTACTTGCTTTTGACTAAGGTGAAATGTTTTTTTGTTTTTTTTCTTGGCAATTATCAGGTGTTGCGGTACTTGATAGAGTTTGAACTGAAGGAGAGTGACAATCCTCGGCGTCTACTGCGGCGGGGAACCTGTGCTTTTAGCATCTTTTTCAAACTCTTCTCCGAGGGCCTGTACTCAGCTAAGCTCTTCCTCACTGCCACCCTCCATGAACCCATTATGCAGCTGCTGGTGGAAGATGAAGACCACCTGGAGACGGATCCATCCAAGGTAACGGAGCGCCTCACTCCAGCCCAGCGGGAGCGCTTTGGAGAAAAGGGCTCCGAGGGCTACAAACAGAGGGTGCAGGCAGCTGTGGAGGCCAATGAAGCCAAACTTGTGGCTCTGGTCAACAAGTTTATCGGTTACTTGAAGCAGAACACTTACTGCTTTCCCCACAGCCTGCGCTGGATTGTGTCCCAGATGTATAAGACGTTGTCATGCGTGGAGCTCCTTGAGGTGGGTGAGGTGCGCACCATGTGCACAGACTTACTGCTCACATGCATCATCTGCCCAGCTATAGTCAACCCGGAGCAGTATGGCATCATCTCAGATGCCCCCATCAATGAAGTGGCTCGCTTCAATCTAATGCAGGTAGGAGGTGTTAAGTTTTCTCTTTCTCACGGCTTTTGTTGTGGGAGCCGGATTAGGTTCAGCAACATTTTTGTTACACAGGTGGGACAGCTTTTGCAGCAGTTGGCCATGGCTGACGATGACGCAGACCCCCGTCGGAAAAGCAGTTTGTCTAAATTTGATAAGGTGTGTGTAATGTTTAAAATGTGTTTTTTCATGTTAAGTATTATAAGTATCTAGTGTCTCTTAAGTTTCTTGTCTTGTTTGCAGAGCTGTGTAGCTGCATTTCTGGATGTGGTGATTGGAGGAAGAGCAGTTGAGACCCCACCCATGTCCTCGATGAACCTTTTAGAAGGCCTCAGCAGGACTGTGGTCTATATTACACATAATCAGCTGCTAGCACTGGTGAGCTCTTTAGCTATTGATGTCTAAATGAGTCATCAGTATTACAAAACCACCATACTGCATTACATGAACTCCCTACAACGCATACATTTCCACAGTGAGATGATTTAGTAGTGAACACACAATGCCCAGTGAGATGAAAGAGAACCTTAGAGTAACAGCTACAGGCTTAAAGGATTTGTTGGAGCTGGTCTCTGTTTAAGGCTGAGTCGTACGAAAAACTCTGAACAGGCATCCCCATGGCAGGACATTACGAAGGAAGCCATGGAGTTTTCAGATTTCTTTCCTGGATGTTGTGCAGGTCTGCAGTTACAGGAAGT
This sequence comes from Microctenopoma stevenorrisi, assembly GCA_032270685.1. Lineage (NCBI taxonomy): Eukaryota > Metazoa > Chordata > Actinopteri > Anabantiformes > Anabantidae > Microctenopoma > Microctenopoma stevenorrisi. Next base: position 6,303,983 of record JAUMTR010000027.1, on the reverse strand, counting down.
GCATTCTTGAAATTATTGCTGCCAAAGGTGATTTAACCAGTTGTAAAAAAATGTTGCACTTACTGTTTCACCTACTTTATCACCGCATACAGTGTGTTGATGTATGTGTTCCATAAGACACGAAAGACCACGTCTGTTCGTGTTTTATCAGCTTAGACATATTGTTTCTTGATAACTGTGACTTTGGGTGAAGATCAGATCAAAGTCATGAGTGATTTATGCTGAAAACCAGGAACACTAGCTTTTTTTATTTTTTAGACCGGAGTGTAATTATTAAACATATATTAAGGAACCCAAATAAATCCATCCTACATTCACTACAGCAGTAGTTCAGACTGATCTATGGACAGGACTTGTAGCCTTAGGATACATTTTTTCACTTTTCTTTTTTAAATTTTGTTGTGATGGAGTAACAACTACCTCTTCCTGCACAGGTGGACTTTGTGCGGAGTGTGACAGCAGGGGATCACCTGCGGGAGGAGGAGCACATGGCTCTGGAGAACCTTCTGGCCAACGTGCCTCAGTCTCGAACTGTAAAGAGCAACAGTCTGGAGCTCACTCCTTCCAACACCCCCCAGCTCTCCCCAGCTACCACTCCTGCCAACAAGAAGAACAGGCTCCCCATAGGTACCTACACCCATAGCCTTTAAGCGTCTGTCTTCCTGTCACTCTATGTTAGAAAGCAGGTGTTCAGTATGATAAAACGTCTGTAACCTCCTGATGTAAAGATTTAAAGGAAGATTGCTATAGGAATCTTACAGTTTGAAAGAATAACTAGAATTGTTTGTTATAATGAGAAGAAACATAAAGAACTAGTGTTAAGCAGTGATGGCTAGTGAAAGGCCTGTTTTCTAGAAAGCTAATGAGCTTCTTCTCAGCTTGTTATGAAGATAATTAGCATGGCCTGGATTGAGGCTCAATTACAGAAATGACAACCAATTAAATGACTAAATATAAATGAACTCATTTTAATTGGAATGGATAGAAAAGATGCATAGACTACCTTTATTAGCATTTTCAGGACAAATGATGCTGTAGTAACACCCCCTTAATTAGAAATCACTAGTGCTTGTTTCTATGAAATATGACATTTATATACACAAACTTGACTTGATACTTGAATGACTTTGAATTCTGAGATGTACTCTGTTCTTTCTCCAATCCCTTCCTTTTCCTCCTGTGATTCCAATGAATGACCAGGACAACATTTAGCTGCTATAACATCCTGGGACCCTTCGACCACCACTCTGTCTGCTCACATTCCATTAGTAACCCCATTTGGTGGGTAACCTGTTAGTGTTGTTACAGCTGAACAGACCCAAACCCATGTCTGTGTTTGTGCTTTTTTTTTTTGCTCATAAACCTGTTGATGGATAATTCTGGTTTATCTTATTCTGGCATATCTCTCATTCATGTGGCAGTTGCTGCTCTTATGGGTTGTGCTGATTATGCACGTACCATCTCTGCTGTACAGACCACAGAAAAAACAGCTGCATTGGCCCTTATACTGCTTTATGGACATCAGGGGTAGTTTGTTGTTGGCTGACCAGAATTATCCTTCAGTCATCTAGTCCAGCGGTCCCCAACCTTTTTTGCCCCACGGACCGGTTTAATGTCGGACAATATCTTCACGGACCGGTCTTTAAGTTGTGGCGTAGCTAAAAAAAATTCCCGTTTGTTTTTTACTCATTTTGCTAGGTTTCGTTTAGATCACGTGACTGAGAAGCGCGCCTTGAGCTGCGTCAAGCGTGAAATAGACGGATTCAAAATAAAACATCTTTTAGATTCCAAAATAAATAAAACGGAAGTAATGTAAGTTATTTAGTCTTTCTCTGCGGCCCGGTACCAAATGACCCACGGACCTGTACCGGTCCGCGGCCCTGGGGTTGGGGACCCCTGATCTAGTCCATGCACTTAGCTGCACGGTAACACAATAACCCTGTCCATCATATGATGTCACCACGTTTGCTTTACCTTTCACCGTTTTTTAGATCTATGTTAGATATAACTAATACACATTAGAATTCATATGTTTTTCCACTCATTCCGTTTTTGCCTGTTTGCTTCCTCATTCAGCGGAATATGGCTATTCATTACCAGGTAGAGTGGGGAAAAAACTCTTTCCACCTCCTGCTTCCCCCTTTTGCTCTGTGTTCAGAGTTGTGCTCAGAATAAAGGAAGAATAAAGGAAGTAATAGTGTTATTGTTTGAATTGTGATTGTGTCTCAAAAGCACGTTTGGCATCCTTTCGTGCCATTATTTTCACAATATCAAAGATTTGGGGGCATTAGGCATCTTCTAACATAGGCCATCAGTGATGATGTGACTTTTATTAAATTGCTTTTGAACAAGCATCCGTACGTGTTTTGTTTGTTTACTAGAGGGGCTGTTCACCGTATTACAGTGAGACAAAATAACTGTTCATGTTTTCAGAAGAAAACACAAACTTTACAACCATGATTAAGGCTGCGTTGTAGCATGTTTTGATGCTGTTTTTAGAGTTGTATGGTGTAGTGAGCAAGACAAAATTGTCAAGCTTATTACTTATACACATTTAGAGACCCATTGGAGTGACAGAACAGATGAGTCTTGAAGTCTGCTTCGAGCTTTAGGCTAGAGCTGGTCATCATTCTAAATAATCTTTGGTTGTTTAGTTAAACATGAATTTGTGAATATACTCTGTAAATCCAAAACGTCTGCATTGAAAACATGGCAACATTTGGTGTAATTTATTATTTTGAAAATAACACTATATCAATTCCCTCCATCCTACGTACCAGCATCTGCTCGTAGCCGCAGCCGTACCAACATAGCCCAGGAGGGGGAGGCAGAGGCCAGCTCCCAGGAGTCCCTTCAGGAACTGATGCCAGAGGAGGTGCTAGTGATTTCACTAGGAACTGGTCCTCAGACTGTCCCTGGGATGATGTCAGAGAATGAGGTAATGTGACTTGAATTAATGTACTCATTTGCAGAAGAGATGATGATGTGATAAAGTCCATGTCATTTATATGTCCTGTCACTGGGCGAGAGTCAGGATTTCTTAGTCTGTGTCCTGTGTTTTGTTGTGCTTTGTGTGTGCCTGCAGTGTGTGACCTTAACTAAATTTAATTGTCTCATTCAGTGTGTGAAGGAGATAATGCTGATAACTAGAAGGACTCTTGTAAACTGAAATATCTATCTAATGTTTGCAGCTAAACATTGAGTGATATTTTTCTCTACTGCTAGGTTTTGAACCTGCAGATGGCTGATGGGGCCCCGGGGGATGGTCATGCTGATGATACTAAGATGCATGGTAAACCAGACAAAACCTTACGCTTCTCCCTGTGCAGCGACAACCTGGAAGGCATCTCAGAGGGTTAGTCTGCAGACAGACCACATGCATTTTTATTGCTCTATTTTTGCTTTTTATGTAACATATTTACATAATGTATCAGTGGGAATACGAATGCTTCCTTTACTTTTATCTTCTTATGTTCATATGACTATACTGTGTTTATATGGGCAGAATTAAATAAACAAATGCGAATGATGTGGTGCATATGTACATTGTTTAAGGTGTCTGTGTCATAACTGGTCTATAACATGACAAATCACGGAGCCTGATCTCACTTGTATGTACTTAATATATTTATTTATTGCCCAGGTCCATCCAATCGTTCTAACTCTGTGTCATCTCTGGACCTGGAGGGAGAGTCTGTTTCTGAATTGGGAGCTGGACCATCAGGGAGCAACGGAGTGGAGGCTCTGCAGTTGCTGGAACATGAACAGGGTATGTGTGCCTGTTTCTGAATGGGGGGTTCAGATTTCAGCCAATAGCATGATGACACTGGTTTTAACATTTCTCCTTTAGCCACCACTCAGGACAACCTGGATGACAAACTGCGTAAGTTTGAAATTAGAGACATGATGGGTCTGACAGATGACCGGGACATCTCTGAGACGGTCAGCGAGACCTGGAGCACCGACGTGCTTGGCAGTGACTTTGACCCCAACGTGGATGAGGATCGGCTGCAGGAAATAGCAGGTAGAGCCATGACCAGTATTGATAGAAATCCACTCGCTGCATCACCTACATGCACATTTTACGAGATGCTATATGTGGAAAACTTTCCTCTCTGACAGTTGATTAAGTAGATTTAGTGAAATGTCATCACCTTGTGGTATGTGACTGAAATAGCATCAAAAGGCAAAAAGAGGGAAAAATGAAATGCTGCACATGACATGCATGTATGGCCCTTTTACACTATTTAAAGTTAAATGATATGTTTGTATTTAGTCATGAATTAAAATTATTTCCTACTTAAGCCCAAATATATAACCAGTCGTCATAATAAAACTAAACACTGTAATTTGCAATGTATCAGAGTTTTATTTTGAAATAAATGGCACTTGCCTTCGTGTTAACAGTTCAGCAGTTTTCTGTCTAAGTAATACAGATTATTTCCTTCTAATTTAGTAGAAAAACTCTAATATTTGATAGTTTACATCTTTTGATTTTGACAATTGATGAAAATGGTCCATCCTCCAAGTTTACTAGTGAAGTGAATGCAATCCATTCAAATAGAGTAGCAAACATTTTATTTTGTGTCTCTGGAAGCATGTCCTGAGGTTAGCTTTTGTTCTGTACAGTGGCTTTAGCACGCACAATTATAATTTGCTGATATTTATGATAACTGCTCAAAATTGAATTGTCATGGGCACGTCCATGCCTCTGCACTGGTGACAGTAAGACACAGGCTCATGCTGTTTACAGCATACTTGAGTGTTGATGTTATTCGGACCGGTCTTCTCAGCCTCGGGCGTTTTTCTTCCCAGCTTTCCCTCTGCCCATCTCTCTTCCACTCTCTTCCTCTCTCTCTCTGACATTCACTCAGTCCCTGCAGTCTTATTGACCTTGGTTCCTTCTCATTTGCATCCACCATTTTTCATTCTTCGGAATATGGCATTGGGGGACTTTTCCATCATTAAGTGAATTTACAGCGATTTCCTTATGTGTTTTCTCCAAGGGATTGGGTTATGAGATGCACATTAAATATCCATTAATACCTCATTATCCCACTGATAAGATTACCATGATAATGAGGCAGAAATTCTAATTGTTTCACTTCTTGTTGTGCCACTCATTTAATCATCCACCTGAAAGACAAGTTCTCTGCGCCCCTACCTTGAAGACTGTAAACACGGACAGCGGGATAGAGCTCTCCCACTGCCAATGAGAACCGTGCCACTGCCAGCATCGGTACACAGTGCTGCCTGGGTGCTGGCACGCGTGTCTGCTTTTGGTCGCTGGAGTGAAGTCGGCCCCGCGCGTGTGCCATCAAGTGGAAGCGCGACGTACCAGGGGGTGCGGCTGCTACAGGTCGACTTCCTGGTCGTGAGCCTTGGCCGCTGACTCCCACTCACCACCTGCTAACTATTTCCCCCCTCCTCCACATTCTTCCGCCTTGTTAAGCCACAGCTTCCCACATGGAGATGGAGGGACTCTGTGCTGAGGACTTTGTGGGAGGATGGGCGGTAATTTGGCTGTGAATAATGTTAGGCCTAATCAACAGCTCAAAGTCATGGCCCTGGAGGCCAGGGCAGGGTGAGATATTACCATTAACATCTGACCTTTGGCACAGTGGTATAGTCGCCTCTGGCTCCCAGTGTAAAATGCATGAGTGATCTCTTACTCTCTGTGTACAAAGCTCACGGTCTCCCTCGCCCCATCCACTGTCACTGCGTTGTTATAGTCACACCAGAAAACATAAACGGGATCAAAGTATTTGTTTTCTAATCAAGATGTGACACATGAATATGCGTGAATATGATACATGTTATAGTTTTTAGCACTCATAACTTTTGTAGTGATATTCTCAGGGTCATATTTCTAACTTGAATACGTTGTTATAACCTAAGGTGCCCTTAAGGTGACTTTGTCACTGTAGAGGTGACTCTTTCTGGTCCAACACTTTTTCAGACAAAAAAATCACTTTCATTGCTGAACGAGTTAACGTTGTGTGTGTGTCTCTCTCTCTCTCTCTCTCTCTCTCTCTCTGTTCTCAGGGGCAGCTGCGGAGAACATGCTTGGCAGCCTGCTGTGTCTTCCTGGCTCTGGTTCAGTACTGCTGGACCCCTATGGTTCCACAATCTCAGAGACCACCAGTGAGGCCTGGAGCGTGGAGGTCCTGCCCAGCGACTCAGGTGGGAGAGCCCAGTTTATTTCACTGCCAGAGACGGCTTTGACCAATATTTTGCTTTGGTTACCGTCTTGATTCTTGCACTTAATCTCCATGACAGGCTTAAATGTATTCTGCATGCACATGTGTGCGTGCATGCATATTTCTGTTTGTTCAGTGTAGTGGGGGATGGCACACCAGGTGTGATTTCATTGCATTCCATACTAAAAACGTGCATGTGCATCTGTCATCATCTTTGTGTGCACTTGCTTGTCTTTCAGGACAGATCTGCCTGTGCCAGTAAAAGGCAGCTCAGGGTTTCCTTAGAGGGACCACCAGGTGTGTTTGCACCTGTGGTGGAACTGTGTGGAGAGAAGCACAAGGACAGCAGCTGTCCTAAGTCACTTTACGTGGCATCAGTTTTTTTTTATTTGGCTAGACTCAACATCACATTGCTCTGAGACTGGTGTGTAGATTTTGTAATAACTTAGGGCATCACGTGTCACAGATCATTATTAGTATTCCTATTTCTGCTCATTGATTTGTTTCTCTTCTTGAAAACTCTGCATTCAAACCAAACATTTTATTATTGTGCTAAACTTTCCCTTTTGAAATCCAGTGTTTTGTGAAAATCAGTAGAGTGCGGTTTTAACCGTGTTAAGTGTTTCTTTAAAAAGCCTGAGCCTTATGTTAATTGAAGTAGTACACCATTTCAATATGTGCAGCGCAAAAATGACATGCTTGAGTGTCTTGATTGCTTTTTGTTCCATTTGTTGCCCCTGTTCTGCACAGTAATAGCGTGATCGGAGGCTTGCTTTGAGTAGAGCGCTTGTTTCATGGCTAGGCAGCAGAAAACTACACTCTGAAGAGCACTTCACCAACACATTATTACTAACGAGCATGCAAATGAGTACTGCTGTTACTATGGAGCCTCTGGGTTCGACCCAACAGCTCCATTGGGTACCCGAAGAATTGGCCGTGCTAGGTTTATGGTTTGGTTTGGCAGCTAGAAGACATGATAACTTATGCTATGTTTGATTTTGTGCATATGTGTACACTTGGTTTCCCAATAATCATAACGGAGGAGGCGATGGAAAAAGAAAATGACCATCATCGGCACTGAACTGCTCTGAGTACAGTGCGTTACGAGTTTCTTCACTGGTGCTTTATCTACCCTGCAAGTGAGAAAAGTACACATTCTCACTTCATGTTTTTTTTCCCGGTTCGTTTGCAGAAGCCCCAGACCTGAAGCAGGAGGAGCGTCTGCAGGAGCTGGAGAGCTGTTCAGGAGTTGGCAGCACCTCAGATGACACAGAAGTTAGAGAGGTCAGCTCGAGACCCAGCACTCCAGGCCTCAGTGTCGTCTCAGGTATTAATCTATACACTCTCACCCCCACTTACTTCTTTGCCTCCCCACGTTTTCTCTCTCACTATGTAATAAAAAATAAAAAAGCAGGTTTCTTTGTATAGTGGTCATGTTGTTGGGAATTATGTAGCAGAACACAGAGGTTAATACTTGTTGTGGGCTCAGGTGGACGTGCTATGTTGACATGCATGACGTAGCACCCCAGATTAAGAAGCCAGTGGTTATGTTCCTGGCTCAGCTCACAGGATAACTTCCCAGGAGAATAGGCCAATGGATAGTCTGCGTGTGATGATCAGTCTTTTCAGTGTCTTTCCCTGACCCATGGGAGCTTACGCTACCAATTTAGAGTGCCCACTGGGATCCCAGTTGAGAGATATCATATAGTATAGTCTAAAGAGAAAAATCTGTATTTGGTGTGAGGAACACTGAACATTCAGGTTCCCGCTCCTGACTGAAACACCTCACTGCAGAGGTGATAATGAGTTTCTTTTGTCCTGAATGTCAACACAACTGTGTGTTTATTCGTGCCCCAGGTATCAGCGCGACCTCAGAAGACATCCCCAACAAGATCGAAGACCTGCGGTCAGAGTGCAGCTCAGACTTTGGAGGGAAGGACTCTGTGACCAGTCCAGATGGGGAGGAGTCGGGTCACGGTAGGAGAGGGTCACATCCCTGCTAGACTAGCCATCAGTCCAGTCAAAGCAGCACCAGACAGAACTATCAATCCCTGTCACTGTTACAGCTGCCACCAAGCTCAATCACTGGTTCACTCAAAGCCATCCTGGACAGTTAACTGTTCTTAGACCAGCAGATCAAGTTTGGAGGGCAGGTTATTACAACATTTGCAGTTAGTGAATTGTGTTACATCCTCTTGTCTTTTTACAGGAGCACACCATCTGACATCTCCACCCTCACAGGCCGATTCCTTACTGGCCATGTTCGACCCTCTCTCTTCTGGTGAAGGTAATTTGCACTCCCGGAATTCTCCACACCCAGTCAGAGCTAGAAATGAGCATCATTAAATCCCTACCATGACGTCAGGGACGCACAGAACAGCTTGGGCTGTGTGAAAATTCACCAAAAACGTTCCTGTGCCTTTAGCTCGTTTCAATGATATTCTTAGTGTTAGTTCCTGCTTCTGTGCATTTGCATGGTGGTGGTTGTGTGTCTGTGGCAAGGTGAAGGCATGACAGGTTGAGAGACCTCACCCCAGGCTCTTTGGCACTGTCCCCTTGTCCCACTGTGCTCATGGCACCAGGCTGCCATTGGAAGCTTTTCAGCAGAGTGTGTCTACCCTTGGAACAGGTGGCCTACCTACACCTAGGGCTTATCTCCCACTAACATCTCTCTTTAGTGCTCTTCCCACACTTTTGAGGTGTTCCATTGGTTTTATAATGTTTAGCAAGAGCCGTGTGGAAGCAGGTGACACGTGATGTGGTTATAACAGCACTACTTTGTAACAAACCTACTTACATTACAGTCATAACAGTTTTAAAAGCAATTTTTTTTCTGAGGATGTTTTAATATACTTAGAATCTCTTTTGGTAAATTGTATTACATTTACTCAATCTTTCTTTTTCTGACTTCATTACTTCAGGCTCCTCCACTGGAACAATAGTTAGGCCCAAAGTGCACTATGCCAGGCCCCCTCACCCTCCCCCTGACCCTCCCATCCCTGAAGCCAGTGCCCTGGGGCCAGAGACGCGCCACTCTCTCTTCACGCCCCACTGCTTGGCCCAGGCGGAGCTGGAGCACACCAAGCAGCGCCACTCCTACCCTGACAGGCTGGTGCGCAGCCGCAGCTCTGACATTGTGTGCCCCGGCCGCCGGCCCACAAGCGATCCCGGTCTTAACCGGCGCGTAGCAGTCGAGGACCGCGATTCTGCTGGGTCCTTCACTTTAGGGCCTTCCTCATCTCCCAGCAAGGACTCCTTGAAAGGAGAGGTAACCTGGGTTGATGCAGCTTAAGAATAAAGACACGGCATCTCGCTTGGTCAGTTTTCCTCCATAAACATGTTTTCATTTTCATCCAAAGGCCGAGGACAGAAAAGACAGTGACGACGAGAAATCTGATCGCAACAGACCGTGGTGGAAGAAACGTTTTGTGTCGGCCATTCCCAAAGGTAAAGGAACGGGCCACTTGGTCAATAATAAAAACCTCTTTTCAAAATTGAAAAAAAAACTTTGTTTGATTGCAGCTATTCTTTATTTTGTTGCGAGGGCAGGGAACAAAAGTTCTCTTAATCACAACTGACAGGAAATATCACACTTTAAAGAGCTGCACGAGAACCAATTTATAATGTGAGGAAAGAGAATGATGATCCATGGTGTCCACTCCATTGCTGTTGTTCCAGTTGGAAAATGATGTTTCTTGTTGTTTGAAGTTACTCCAGAGACGTGCCCAGTCCTTTTCCCTCTCACGTCTCACTGGCTGCAGATTTATATAGACTTTTCAAAGCTAATCAGTCATCAGAGGAGCTTTAGCTGCATAGATTGTATGGCTGTAGCCCTCCCAGCAGTGCTGTCAGCCTGCAGCTAATGGTCATTAGATAGACCTCTCTGTCACCGCCTCTGATAGATGACACATCTCATGTTGCAGTTCTACTCTACAACCATCACTAATACATCTGTCTGGAAAATAATGAGCTGTGCCCACACGGAATGACTGCTTATTACTCTCTGAGATAATGATGTTTCTTAAGCAAACATAAAATTGATATTCATAAATTGGAGGACAGTGTGCACACGGAGAAGCAGAGAGCCATGAAGCCTTAGCCACCAATCTCCTGCCAAACCTCTGTAGAGCCCATTGTGTTTGTCCTGTTGCTCTGCATGGTGACGCACAGTCAGTTGTCCCGCAGAGCGGCAGCCGTGTGTGAAAGGCCAACCCTGTCTGTTGTGTTCCTCACAGTGCTGTATTGGACGGCTGAGAGTGATGTCCCAGGTAACGCTTCCACGCTGCGTCATTGAGTTAGCTTTGCTGCCGGAGCCAGCGGCTGCGTGCCCATGCTGCTTTGTAGATGTCGCCTTTAGAGTTGTAGAGCTGTGATGTGACATGGTGTAGCCTGAGTTCACATGCCCACACTTGTCATCCATGCATCTATTCATCACCATTTTGCATTTATTTATTTTGCTAGAGCTTTTTACTCTGTGCAGAACACAGAATATCTATGTGGATACTACCATAGATTTTTCATTGTCTCTGCTGTTTGTACTGTTTGCACCTGTGTGTTAAAAAGATAAACATCCGTAAGATTATTCCCATCTAAATACCTATTATAAGGAGTTATATTGGACCTCTGTGACTTTCTGATTTAATTCCTCATTTCAGCGTTGCTGTATTTGTTCTACACGAGACATTCTTTTGGTGCTGTACGATGCCATACATCCCATGTTGAGTTCAATATACCCAATGACATACCCAAGATTGTAAAGTCAACAAGTCAATCATGATTGGTCTCTGAAATGTGATGTCACTCGTCAGTCATCACGCATCTCTACTCCGCAGCTCCAATAGCAGCATTTAGGAAGCGGGACAAACAGGAGAAAGATGACAGTGTCCAGGAGCGCATCCCACAAGGTCAGTCTGGGTTTGTTTTAGTCGCACTCCTACGGGATGAATTTGATTCACCGTGGAGGCTTTGATATGAATGCAGTCCGTTTGTTTGTGGCTTCATCAGATGACCCCCTGCCCAGGCAGAGCACCCAAGCACAGGCAGCTGAAGACATCCTGGACAAATACAGGAACATCAAGAGGCCGAGCTCTAGTGATGGAGCCACAGCTGGAGCTGCTTATGATGGTACAGGAGGTCAGGAAGAGATTGGTTACATGTATGCATATTGGAAACATTTACACATGTTGGGTTTGAGAATTTCCATTTATTGATTCGGCATCTTTTTTCAGACCTTTGTGTTGAGGAGAGTGTGCACGAGTCTTCAAGAGAAGACGCTCTGCAGAACATGTCTACTGATGACCTCCCAGACTCAGCCAGCCAGTCTGCTCAGCAGCATGACTTTAAGTTCTCCTTCAGGTCAGACATTCACTATCTGGACAAAAACCACACGGCTCAATTTACAGACGAATAGTGGTTCAGTTTTTTTTTTCTTGTCTTCCAGTGATGCAAAGAAGAAGTTGAGGTTGGCGTTGTGTTCTGCAGACTCGGTGGCCCTGCCCATCATGGCTCCTGCTGCTACACGAAATGGACTGCCTGACCACATGGAACCTGAAGGTAGAAGACCTTCTGCCTTTATGCCTCAAACTTCAGTTATGGTTGCTCACGTAATCTTCACTGGAGCTGAGTAGAAATAACTGCTCCATTTGCAGCTCAATTTGCTTTGTGTTGTCTTCTTTTTAGGCAGTAGTGCAGAATGAATGCAGCACTGGTTCAGTCAGAGTTTGAGTTAGCGTATTGGTATGTGGATTAAAAGTTGCTCAGCTGTACCAGATTTTAGGTATTTTTGTCACAAATTCCTCCAGGGAGCAAGGTGCAATCTCTTAATGTTGGCACGCATCCAAGTTGCTGTAATTGTCCCTAAGCAAGACGCCAAATCTGTATCACCTTCACCTTCAGACTTTCCTTCCAAGGTTTTGTGCAAGCTTGTAGGAGGAGGGGAAAATAATAGTATAGTGTAGTAGTATAATAAAATAACACATTATCATTATTATACATATCAAAAGTGCTTATGTAAACACATGTAGATCAACATTGTTGCAACAAAGTGACTCTACTGAACAACAAATGTAAAAAAAGGAAAAGAAACCAAACTAGAAATACTGGTATGAAAGGTCCTTCAATTTAAATGATTTGTTAAATAAATGTTTTATTTATTTTCTTTTAAATAACAACTTTCTTAAAAAAAAGGTTTACAGATTGAGATTTTATTTTTTACAGTTTCAGATTTATTTCCCGCTTTCAACTCATTTCTTCAGGTACAGATTATTTGTTTGTCTAACCCTTAGTTCTTCATTTTCAGACTTTTTGCGTTGTTCTAAGCTTTTTCACACACCTAGGAGCTCAACAATAGCAGACACAACTAAATGGCATCCTGTGAAACAATAAAACCATAGGCCGTCTTCTTGCCCATCAGTCACGTTGTCAACGTGGAGGCGGCATGTTGATCAGATTACAGCAGCCAGCCGTTCTTTCCTGAGCTGTGGGCAGTGTTGTCTTATGGCGTCTCCCTATTGTCCTCTCTCCCAGACAATGAGATCGTCTGCTTCCTGAAGGTCCAGCTCGCAGAGGCCATCAACCTTCAGGATAAGATACAGATGGCCCAGATCCAGGAGACCACTCGCTGCGTCAGCCGCTTCGACGCACGCACCTGCAGGAAGCTGCTGGCCGCCATCGCAGAGGATTACAGGTAACTGGCTTCCTCAAGAGCTCACTTAGAACGACCTGCAGTTGGTCTTTCATTGACTTCGTCCAGTGCGTAATGGTGTTTTATGCAACTATAGACCTGTAGTCGGCAATAGTTCCCATACTAAGCTTCAACAACTTGTCTGTATTTCCTTTAGAAAGCGGGCGCCGTACATAGCTTATCTAACCAGGTGTCGTCAGGGCCTGCAAACCTCCCAGGCCCATCTGGAGAGGCTCCTGCAGAGGGTGCTGAGAGACAAGGAAGTGGCTAACCGCTACTTCACTACTGTCTGTGTTCGTCTCCTCCTCAAAGACATGGAGTTGAAGATGCTCGACTTTATCAAGGGTATGTCTACATTTTCAGTTTTCTAACAAAGCCCTTTGCAACTGCTCTCTGAAGTACAGCATTTCTTTTTTCCAATCTTCCATTTTGATCATCATTTCCAACTAGTGATTCTCCCATGCCCCGTAGCCTGTGCTGGTGTCGATACGTTTTTTTTTCTGCTCTCCCTCAGCATTCCAGGGATGCACAGCAGCAGATGACAAGACGGCAGCAGTGGAGGATTTTCTGCGCTACTTATATGGTGCCATGGCCCGTGATGCCATTTGGCAGTATGCAAGTGAGGATCAACTGCAGGACGCACAGATGGCTATTGAGCGCAGCGTTATGAACCGCATCTTCAAACTGGCCTTCTACCCCAACCAGGATGGAGACATTCTCAGAGACCAGTGAGTAGCCAGAAAGATCGTGTGTATATTTTTCTACTGTCAGCGTTATGAAGATTGGAATCTGTTATTTTGTGAAGACGGCAGAGAACTGACGCCAACAGTAATGTTGGCCATACATAGTTTATTGATTGACACAGTCTTTGATTCTAAAGGATCAATAATGATTCTAATTTGTTGTATTCATTGATAGGGGACGACCTTCTTTGTCATATACTAAGTGGTGTTTTTTCACAGGCTGTTCCATGAACATATCCAGCGGCTCTCCAAAGTTGTGTCAGCCAATCATAAAGCTCTTCAAATCCCAGAGGTATTTTCTTGGTCACTCTAATGCTTATGAGTTTTACTATTATTGTTATTATTGTGGTTATTGTTTGTTTTACTTTTCTGGCTTCAGGTTTACCTGAAAGAGGCACCCTGGCCCTCTGCACAGTCTGAGATCAAGACCATCAATGCATATAAAACCCCTCGAGATAAAGTCCAGTGCATTCTGCGCATGTGTTCCACCATCATGAACCTGCTCAGTCTGGCCAATGAAGACTCTGTCCCTGGAGCAGATGACTTTGTCCCTGTGCTCGTCTTCGTCCTCATAAGGGTAAGTCAGCATTTTCTTCAATTCTTCACTTTCACAGAATGTGTGCCTTTAATAATCATGATTGACCTCTTGTAATTGACGACTAAGAATAATCACCATCTGAAACTTCTATGCACCATAAAGACTTCTCTCTGCTGTTATATTTTACATATTTATGAATATGGCCTGTAAGGCGTTACATGAGGATCTTTCAGCAGCTAATGTGGACCCATCCCCACATCTCCTCCCCTCCAGGCAAACCCGCCCTGCCTGCTGTCCACTGTTCAGTACATCAATAATTTCTACGCCAGCCGGCTGAGTGGGGAGGAGTGCTATTGGTGGATGCAGTTCACCGCGGCGGTGGAATTCATTAAGACCATCGACGAACGCAAGTGAAGCAGAACAGCCACCTGTATGGGCAGACTGCGGGGGAAGGAGCCGGGAGACTGTGAGACTTCCCAACCAACTGCTCCCTCTGCACAGCTTATGAAACCTGGCCCTCAGCCTGCTCTTTATTTGTACAGCGTGTACATAGCCAGAGACATTGTAAGATTAGAAAATATATATTACTGTATGTATGTGGGCAAATCCAGGTTCAAGCCGTGGTGAAATACTGCTGTGGGTGAAAATTGGCAAGATGATCTTTAAACCTGATTTGGACTTTTCATTCTATTTTCCGTCATGTTTCATCAGTTGGAGGCTGTATTAGGAATTTTCTATACACACAATTACCCAGAAGACATTAAATCAACATAAAAGATAATTCTATATAAAGGGACCAGACTTCCTTGATGTCATCACTGATCTTTTTCTTCCCTCTGTGTGAGAGGGAAAGGCCAATTAAATTACAGTATAATGTTCATTAAATGCATTGTAACATAGCAATTTACAGTGCGTTGTAGTTACTGATGGGATTTAGTGGCTCATAAACACTGAGATCAATTCAAAATACTACTCGCAAGGCTAGTGTATCGAACATTAGGGCAGCTTATTTCGTGAACTGTACACTTCCTTTTATTCTCAAAATCATGTCAGTAAACATTTGGACACAAGGGCCCAAATATTTATATGAAACAAAATGTATTTATTTCTGTAATTCTATCTATGTTTTGTTGGTATAATTTACAAAAATCCAAATGCATATCGTGCCCATTCATGACATCGGAGGCTATTGAAATTATATTCAACCTGCTTGAAAAGCTTAAGTGAGGAAGGCGCCTCAGCAGTGAGGAGCTGCTGACGCTGGGGGATGATGATACAGGGTCAAGTCGTGCAGAGTGGAATTGATATTAGTGCCTTTGATCTGGGGCGCTCTGTACAGGTAGTTATTTTTATTTATTTATTTTTTTAACCCAGCCTAGGCATTATCACCCCCCACCCCCACCCCCACAGGCCAGCTGCGTCTCGGTGCGAAACCTTTGTCCAGGAACATAGACATCAACGCATCACTGATTGTCATGGCTCAGTCCCTTTAATGAGCTTGAGCTTGAACAATTACCCCCTCTTGGTATCTAGATCCTACCTCAAGAGTTGAAACCAATGAGCCTCATAGTCTGTACTGAGTCGCGAGTTAACGTTCCTGCATTGGTTGACAACCGAGTACTGGATCATTTTTGCACTGGTTACACATTGTAAAGCTGGGAATGGAGTAAAAGTCAGACATGGACCTGCTGTGATGCTTGTAGTGGTCATATCAGTCTTAATTAACGCAACTTTGTTAGTAAATAAAGACATTTGAGGTTTTTAATCTAATGCCTGTGATGCCACACGTGTGTTTGTGTGGTCATGGGCAAACTAGTGATCTATTCGATATTAGCTCTCTACCTCCTGGTAAGTTCAAGAAAGGGACTCGTGTTTATGTGCACTTAAATTTTTTCCCCATTAGTTTGGCGTGCCGTGATATCTCAGTGTCATTGTATCTTTCCAAATATAGTACAAGCATGTCTTTAATGACCCAGAAGATACTAAAACTTGTTTTCTCTTGAAATCCTCTGCTTCATTTTCCTGCACTGATGTGCCACGTGTATTATAGTTTTGGATAATCCATTTCTCTTAACGATAAATGCAGCACAGTAGGATAGAGGAGCAAGTAATCAACACTATTGACCTGTTACTAACTTGCAGTGTTTTCAAGTTGCTGGTGTAGTGAGTGTTTTTGTCTAGTGAGTGTGTGTGTGTGTGTGTGTGTGTGTGTGTGTGTGTGTGTGTGTGTGTGTGTGTGTGTGTGTGTGTGTGTGT
>JAUMTR010000027.1:6154539-6287464 GCA_032270685.1 Microctenopoma stevenorrisi | reverse complement strand
GTGTGTGTGTGTGTGTGTGTGTGTGTGTGTGTGTGTGTGTGTGTGTGTGTGTGTGTGTGTGTGTGTGTGTGTGACAAGATTGCGCGATTGGTTGACCCTCTGCCTCCTCTTGCATGAAGTCATTGAGTGGTCTGTACATTTTCAGTCATGATAAACAGAAGATTAGGATTGTTATCTGCCACCGGCCAGTAATTGAACTTGCAAGAGGATGCAAAGCTTCTTTTTGTGTCTGTGATACTTGCATACATGCATATCAGAACTCCACGATTTATTTTGCACAAAACAGATGTCTTTTCTCTGGATATTTGACAGGGAGCAGTGCATTTTGAAATATCAATATCTTTGGCCTTTAAAAGTAATTTAACATATACACATGGTAATTAACTTTCCGGTTAAATAATATTCTACACCTGATTGTTACACACTGAAGCTGACAAACATCCAATTTTATGAGCAACATCGCAAACGCATCTTTCTTTCTGTAGCACATGTACCAGATTTGCATGTGCAGTACACTTCCTTGCAGAGTCTGTGTAATCAATTTGATGAGAAAACCATGCACTGGAAAATCAAGTTGCAGGTTGCATTTATACTAATTAGGTTTATGTGATGTCACTTTAATTGAAAATACATACTGCACAAATCTGATGAAATTATTTGGACCTGGCTTATGTTTCAGCGCTTCCTCAGATATCCCCTGTCGCAGCAGGTACGGGCAACCACAGTGCAGTGCTGATCAAAACGGCAAATGATTTACACGAATATATATATATATATATATATATATATATATATATATGACTGTGACGTAATGTGCTCTTTTTTCTTCTTTGTAGCTCTGATTGTATGCCAACCTCTGGACAGTGGTGTCAAATAAACAGACTGTCCTCCAAAGCTTTACTGCTCTACTCCCTGTACAATTGAGTTGAAAGGCTGAGCAGAGATGGAGGAAAAAAAAAGAGGAAAAAAAACTTTTACATCTAATTTTACATTAATTGTAAGCTTGCACATTTATGACATGCGGGGAAAGCCGGTTTGTCGTTACTGTGATTAATGCATTATGTCATTCTTTCAAAATAATAAAAGAAGCAGAAGTTTTTTTTCTTTTTTTTTTTTATTTCTTCCATGTTTGTACTGTCCACACACAACTGTCTTTTACTATTCTGTGACATCTTGTACAACTGTAGGTGTATCTGGCTGAGAGTTCAAACAATAGAAGAGATGGTAGGGAAATTTATGCATGGAATATAATTGTTAGTGGGGGTAGTGGAGCAGCATCTTCCAATCCAGCCGCCACAAATAGCAACCTCTCAGCAAACATTTCATTACTGCTGACAAGTGTACAGTGGATTGTAATTGGAGATATCCCTTCATCTAAAAGCCCTCCTTACTTCACCGATTGCCTTCTCTAATACGCATCTTTTTTTCATCATAAACTTCTTCGTGGGGTGCTTTGTGCCCCCTGATGATATCTCACAATTGTTAATTTAAATTCAAATTCTGCTGTGTGAAGTTAATTAGTTGCAGAAGCCATTGGCTAGATAGGCCAGATTTGGAGATTGGATCTTTTTGACTATGTGGCACATAACTGATTTGAGATACAAGGAGGCTTGGTTTTGTTTTGTATTAAACCGCTCAAAATACTGTTTTTATATCCGCATCACTGCCTGACGTGCATGAGGTGTAATATTACTTTCAAGTTCTACTGTAGTATCGGCGCAGGTAGATGGATGGCAGATGGATCAAGTGAAGAAAACAGGATTGTTTGATTCAGCAGAGTTTCAGACTGATGCCATTCTGTTGTTTGAACATGTAAACGGGCCTGAGGTCTCACCCATATGGCGGTGGAAGAACAGATGAACAGTCCAGCGGGGCTCGTGCATGACTTCACACAGTGGTCTGGTACTTCCTGACTGTAGGGAAAACCTCCACCACCTGCATGCTAGCAGACTGATCTCATGAAATCACACAGCATACTCTCAGACTGACTTCCTGTATGTTAATATATGTTAAACTTGTTTATAGTTCTCTGAAATATTCTTTAAAAATGTGGAACGAAACTGCCATTCATGCATTTCTAAAATATAATTAAACTTTTTGTCAAGATGTCATAGATCTATTGAATTTCAGTATAATGAGTAATATAACAATGCAACAATAGAGGGAATAAAATAAGATGACTGTTGGTACCATTAGATAATTCCAGCTAGAGTCGTATTTCCAGTAATATTAGAAACCTTCGCTTATTTCGGGGATTTTTTATTCTTAAAGCAGATGTTCAGATCGTCTTTATACACGTCATTCACCACGCAACTTCAAGAAGCACGACAAACGTCATCTACGAGCAGCTGGCGCCACAGTTCAGGTGCATGCTTTACCCTCGGCGTCCTGCAGATGGCAGACGCGCCATTCACCACGACGCTCTGCAGATCTGAACGAGAGAGCGCTCAGACAAAGAACACCACGGGGCACGACAGCTTGACATTTAAAACCGGTGGGCTGTCTGGGACTGGCTCTGGTTTGTTTATTATCAATATTCGACAATTCAAATTATTATTGGTATTGGTATTATTATTATTTTGACGAAAAAAAAATGTAAAATACTTTTTATTTGGTGTAACTCGTTAAAAAGAAGACTTTTGAGTTCCTCGTGGCGTTTTCCATGATGTAAACATGACACGCGCACGCTCGTCTTTCCGCTTCTCGTGCGCGCTACAGGCTCGTGCGGACGCACCTTGTTGGACTAATCTGGCAGTGGCGGGAAATCTTCACAGAGGACAAAACAAACAACACAAGGCAGCAGCACGTCAATTAAATTAAGTGGGGGGTGAAGAGGAGGGGGGAGTCTAAATGAACAAAATGTCAAATACACATATTAAAACTTAAATGAAATAGCCGCGAGGATGCAGGCAGATGAGGAGATTAAAACTCAAAGGGATACCAAGTCTCTGAGCCCCGAGGTGGTGATGGGCTACTGTAAGAGATGCAAGTAGCAGAAGTGAGTACTATTTTCTGTAATAATTTCATCTTAAACTGCAGAGACAAAGGGATGAAAAGGAGATTTGTGACTTGTAACAAATAACAAAATATAGCTGGTGGTTCATTACAATGTAATGTAATGAGTCACTATCAAGCCGTGAAAAAAAAATGCTAAGAATACACTGACTTTAACTTTATCCTTCCAAAGCTCAGATACTTTATCTTGAATAGTGCATCCATTTGCACATTTATTTTGCTATTTAATCGATGGGGTGAGGTTTAAAATAGATGTCATTCACCATGGTTTCCTTTACTGCTCAGGCAAAGCTGACAATTACAATGGTGCTTCTGAGGCTACCTCTCTTTCCTTATATTGTGCTTATTTCATTAGAAAAAGAACAATTTTCGCAGGCTCGGCTAATCACCTGTGAGAGAGAGAGAGTGGGCGGTGACATGAAATTGAACCAGTGGAAATGGAACAGGAATTAGATGCACTTAGCCATCACATGTTAATGGCAGCAATCAACAGCCAATTACCCAGTGTACTTGAGTACCTTGACAAGTGCAGGTGTAGCCTACAACCAGCGCAGCATTTCCATAAATTCAACGATAAACTCCCTCTCTGATTGAGCAGGCATGTTTCATTGAGGTTGCAAATAAGCAGTATTGTTAGGAAAGTGTCAAATGTAGATCGTAAAGGAAAAGAAGTCCGTTCAGGGCAATAATAAGTATTTTACCTGGGTGAATATAAATCAATAAACCTCTTATTTGTTTATATTAAAATGACCTTCGGTGTTATTGCCTAGGGAAATGCCCATTATCCTTACATGCCTTCTGATTTGAAGATTTCTAAATAATGTTGGCTGGCAGGCAGCATTTTCTTTTCTTTTCTTTTTGTACAACTGGCCAGCGCTGTGGTGTCACTGCCTGGCATGGCCCACACTGTGAACATGATCTAGGCTGAAGATTTGCTGCTGATGCTGATGATCTCTGTCACTGGGTTGAATTTCAGGGCTCAGCTCTGGTTGTTGCCCTGACAAGCAGGAAAACACACACACAAACACACACACACGTGTAATATATGAACACATCAGCCCTGCACACATTGTGAGACCAGCGTCCTGCTATGACCCACTTTGATTATTCTGTCCTTAAGCAACAGGTGATGGGCTTCCGCGAATGTCATCTGTGTCATTGGCCTCT
Organism: Microctenopoma stevenorrisi; assembly: GCA_032270685.1. NCBI lineage: Eukaryota > Metazoa > Chordata > Actinopteri > Anabantiformes > Anabantidae > Microctenopoma > Microctenopoma stevenorrisi. Next base: position 6,283,282 of record JAUMTR010000027.1, on the reverse strand, counting down.
GTTCAGACACAGCGATCAGGACCCAGGGAGAGCTGGCTGGCAACATGCCCGATCTACAAGTGAGCTGTCCTATCATTGACATCAAGTAAGCTGAAGATGTCATGTCTTCATCTTGTGAGAGTTCAATCCCCCTTTCAGGATGGATCAAGCTCTCTGTCGCTGGAGCAAGGATGTGCAGATAAGTGTATCGGGTCATACTTCCTCCTGGGAATGTCTAGAAAATAACTCATACAGGATGACAGGAGTAGTTTATTAGTAACCGTGAACCAATACATTAAACAGATTAATGTGTGAGCTGTATGGTGGTATTTTAAAAACCCTACTGGAGGAGTGGAGTGTATGGGCTGCTCTTCCTGTATGTCCAGGCACAGAAATGTGGTTTGTATGAGCCCTTCATGACCTGATATTCAGGCTACAGTCCATCTGGTGGATAACACTGTAAGCTGCAGAGCAGTGCCGAGTACTGATCTCAGCAGCTGGTGGACAGACTCTACTCCACTGACTGTGAAAAGGTTACCAACTTGTAGGAAAGAAAGACTTGAAAAGGGAATGTGTGGAAGTGTATATACAATCTTGTTTAAGAGGAATATATTAGAAAAACCCCTTGAATCCATAAGTTATAGAAAGAATAATAATATAATTGTAAACCTAATATTACATTTGTCGTATTGAAATATAATCATATAAATTAAATGAATTCCGCTTCTGTTAATGTGTTTTACTGTTGTTGGTCAATGACTAATAGTGTAATCTTCACACGAAGGAAACATATTTTATTAAATTCAATACATTACAATATGACCATTGACAGTCCATTAGCTTTTAAGAACGACCTGTTCTTTTCCTCTTCGCTCCTTCTCTTTAGTTTGCCCTCGAGCTACTTGACTTGTTCTACTTGACTCCTGAACCATTTTAATATCAGCCTGCCATGGGTTTCCTTCCTGTAAGGCAGCGTCTTCATCTTTCTGTTGCTGCCCTCCCAGAAAGAGAGATAAAACTGGAGTGCTAAGCATGCCGCTGGTATTCTCTATACCAGTGAATATTAAAAGAGGTAGTGACCCTGTTAATGGCACTTTTAAACACTACACAGAGTGCAGGGAGCAGTAATGTTGATAAATATTTTGGATTCATTTAACTATTATATTTGTGTAAATATAAAAAACCTGCGTCCTAATGCTGCCTCCTATAATTTACTGAAATACAGATTTCTGATGGCGTTCATGAGTTGATGTCTGGCACTGACATAATTGTAGATGCTGTATAAAAATATATTTTGATGGATTTCTTTAATGAGGAATGTTAGGAAATTCACAGGAATCAATATAACCTACAGGCCAGTTCTGTATTGTTTAGCGCTAAATGCAACAGCTAGTTAACACTTCATATTAATCACTTTTGAAATGACATCAATAAAGCAGCCCAACGGAAAAATGGCAATTAAGCATTTATTGGCCCAACGTGATCAGTGTTGTCAGAGGTCATGTGCAGACATCAGTGTGTGTGTGTGTGTGTGTGTGTGTGCAGTTTATGTGCTTGCGTGCTGCTGCTGCGTGTTGAATCCTGCCCAAGTTTTTGTGACCGACCTCTGTAAGAGATGGTCTCACTGCAGCAAACCTCTTGTGCTCTGCCTCTCTTTCACTGGCACTTCATTGCTTACTCACACAGGAGTCCACACTCTTCAAATATATATTAATTAAGGGTTTCACAAACAATAATGGTGACAATAAAGACAGTCTTCCGTCTTTGTCCGCCGCGTTGCGCCGTCAAACGACATTAGGTGGCTTGTGAGAGGAGATAGGGGGGGAGGAGGAGGAGGGGATGGAGGAGAGATAGAGCTCCTTCTCTCTGGAATGTAATCTGCCTGATGTTACACGGTGCAGCCTAAACTGATAAATTGCAGATTAAATGGCGGCCACACTCCACTTCACCCTGCTTCCTACACCACACCCCCTTCGTTCCTCGCATTTCTGCTATTCACTGCCTTCTTGGCCTGTCAATTCTGCCTAATCGTGAGAGGCACTAAAACACCAGGTCCTGACAGAGCCAGATCAAGAATGATGAACATCTCTCAATGGCAAAAGACTCGTGCTCTTAACTCTACTAGAAGGCTCGCATCACTTATGCAGAAATCAGTGGTGTGCCAGCATCCAGGAATTATGCCTGCTGACAGGAGATGCATGAGGTACGCATTGTGCGGCTGGAGCAGCCTTGACAAGTTATAGTTAACTGCTGCAATGGCGACCCCGAACACAAAGGATGTGGCGGCTTATTAATGGTGGAGCATCCATGTCAATAATCCTTGCTTTTGGGTTGTGTCCAGAGTCATGCATCTTGCCACTACAAGTGGCACACATATGAACATACACTCTGACACGCACGGAGCACACGTTTTCTCAGCGTCTCCGGGGTTATGAGTCAGAAAGCTTTCTTTTCCTCTATAATAAAGAGTACAGCAGCTGGAAGGAATGAAAGGTGAATATACAGTGTATGTCTGCATTTAATCATTTATCTTTCTCCTTAAAAAGCCCTGACCTAATCCATAGGCATAAATCCAAAGAAATAAGTCATTAAATTTCCTACCACATGTTACTGATGTTGTTTGTGGAAATATTTGTAATGCATATTCTAATTTCTCTGAATAAATTAGGCCGAGATGCATTTTCATGTAAATTTATTCAAGGCAAAAGGAAGATGAGTGTGGGGGGTGCAATAAGATCAGCCGGATTATGCATAATTGTAGTATTGTAGCCCTCATTTCTACATGTAGCTCCTTATTGCGTGGTCATTAAATTCTAAAATAATGGCAACCACACAGCTTCTCTGTCCTAATTGCCCCTTCCATTCAATTGCCTTCTCCAGACAATATGATGAAGTGTACTGTAGGATGTGTTAATAAGATGGTATTTCTAACTGAGGAGGACAACGCTTTGGAGTTGCTCTCTCCGTGTACACCGAGTGAAGTGACTTCGCTCAGTCACATATATCCGTTCACCTTTTTACCGCTCGACGCCTTTGAGAAGGCAAAAACAACTGAGCTGATTGTAGTCGTGAAATATTAAAAGGATCCTGGGATTTTGTCTTGTCTCCACTTATCTCAGTACGTCTAGATGTAAAAGAGGGAAAAGGCTCATTAATAAAAAGACGTGCCTCTAATCCGCCTTAGTGGTTGGGAGGAAAGTCTTTTAATGAAATGCAACACGTTACCTAATTGCCTGGCTGCACTGGGAGCATAGATACATTTCAAAAGGAAAATATGCATGAATTTCAAATGTAGTATCTCTCAATTGAGACCAAATATGAGTGAGAGGAAGAGAAGAAGAAATCAATCTTTGTGATGATGTATGAAAAGGGCGAGCTCCTCGCCCAGCATGCACTTTTCCTCATTACCTTTTATTTGGCAACGGAGCGTCTTCCGCTTGCTGCAAAATAAACAACTTGAATGGGGTCGGATGATGCTCGGCCGTCTGTAGCCACGGTGGAACCTGCGTGTACTTATCTGCGCATACTTCTGAACACACATTGCAGACTAAAAGCTTAAGTTGCACTTACATGATAGAGGGCTATTATAGCTTGTTTAAAGAGTCCCCCTGTGGACAGTTTGTCCACGCTCAGACTTGGTGGACTCATCACCGGCAGTTCAGCAGGCCTGATCTGTCTGTGCTGCAGACCTTCACACACACACACACACACACACACACACCCCTGAGTGTTCTCCCCGTAGCCTAACCCACCTAAACATCCTCTCAGCTCATTCTGCCTGTGACGTTTAGCCATGCTTCATCTCCACATCCTTAAAAGCAGAAATTAATGACAAGCACAAAGCTGCTCATTTATAATTGCTTCATTATACTGTTGTGTTCTCCTGACAATAATGGTGTTGCTGGTGTTTTTCTAATTATATGGCATTTTTTTTTTTGCTCGTTATCAAGGACTTCAGGTAATTGTGGAGAAAATAATGACTGCCTGCCTGCCTGCTTCTTCTGTCTCTTATGGATTGCACATCACAAACAGTCTCAGCGCAACCCAGTCCCTTATCAAGTAGACTGTTGGGTTGCCTTTTAAAGCTGACTCCATTTACACTGCTCGTCATCAGCGGCCCGGTGGCTCAAGCGTCTCTAATGAGCAACTTGTGTTCGCGTGTTTAACTCTAGGTTTATGACAGATTACAATTAGCTTCTATTTTTGTTGTACTTGAATCACAGGCTTTCAACTAATTCTCGCTTTTTTTTTCTATTCTCCTTGCCTCTCTGAAGGTTCAAGGTGATTGGTACAACTCAGGAAAAAGAAAGATTTAACTATTCAAACCACACAGGAATATTATGAAAAAAAACATGCGTCAAATCCCATTCTGTGGCCACATACGTCTCATATGAGAAGTCTCCAATATGATTTGCAACAGTGACGATAACATCACTAATAATGCTGTCTGTGTAGTGTGCGAGGAGATTAGTGATTTGCATTTAATACCCGGTGTGCTCTGCTGTTCCTTTTTCATGCAACATTGCCGGATATGGATGATGACATTATAATAATTAAAGAACAATATGGACAGAGGATGCTTTGCTATTTGCTACCACGTGTAATGGCGGCCAACACAGTTATTTCTATTTGAAGAATGCATCCATGTGTGAAATAATAATACTCCCTCCAGGAATACCATTGTCATATTTTATTCATCAGTAGAAAAAGATGAAACAGAAAAACATAATAAAAATGAACTCTCACTCTTCATTTCCATCCCTCTTCCTTTTGTTTTTTAATTCTGCTGTTGCAGCATCCAGCACCGTTGCTATCTGAAAACCTCAGAGGCGGACTTAATTAGTTGCTAAGAGAAAGCTGCCAGTGGTGGGGAGCTAAGAGAGTCGGGCAGATTTTAGTTTGCTCTGAACTTTGCTAATTATCAGGTAGGATGTAATTTTCTCTGCTCCCAAGAGGCGCCCTGCAGAGAGCTGCACCAACTAAAAGGAGAGAAACAAGGCTGAGCCCGGAGAAAGTATGAAATATTGGCTGTTCTGAACAAATCCTTTTGTTACTATTTCTTCTTTCAGATCCCTTTTTTCCCCTGTCATTTCTGGAGGTGTGATTATACTGTAGTCTAATACTGTGACACTTTGCAAACACAGTGAGAGGGTGTGGGAGAGAGCGTTTGCACCACGTAGTGATCACGGACAGGTGGAATCAGGATGCAGTAAGGCTCAGGATGGGGAAGGCAAGCGCAGGGTGTATATCATTTATATCCAGCAATGTCTGAGCAGTGACAGGGACTGTGTTTAGCAGGTTCCTATCCCACATGCATCACATTATGATTCTGAAGTGCCTCAGACGAAAGAGGAGGTTGAATTGCCGTTGACCTGAGTGAGCTAAAATGACATAGATTCAGACAAATAGAGCACTGAGCTAAGCGGGAAAACAAGATGGATGTCTAGTGGCAGCACATCTGCACAGGCTGCCTCTCTCTCTCACTGTGTGTGTGTGTGTGTGTGTGTGTGTGTGTGTTTGGTGAGCCCAAACTTTTGACATCTCTCCCAGATGCACTACATCTAAAGCTGTCCGCATGTAGACTTAATAGGCTCGCCCACATGCAATTTAGATCTCCAGAAATTATGCAATATCTTGATTCCGTTAGTGTTGCCGTGACTCGGAGACGATCCTTTAGCCGCACACTACTTGACATTAAATTTCAGGACTATTCAGGGGGATCTCTCTGTGTTCTAAAATGTCAACGTGAAGTTTTGAGAGCAGCTTTTACCAGCCTCACAGTTTAAACCTTGGCACACTATTCTGTGTGTGAGTGTATCGCCATGGCTGCGGCGTCTAATATGCGCGCCCCAGTGCGTTGAGAAAAGAGAGTACTTCTTCCTCACTTGGTTTAATTGTCCCTCAGAGACCTGTGGAATTGGAATCTAAGTGGAATACCAGTCTCTTTCTCCAGCCTCTCACCCCGCCAACACTACCACCACCCCCCACACCCTCTTTCTTTTCCTCTCTCCGGAGTTGGAGCGGGCGTTCTGATACTCTTGATTTGGTCCTGTCTTTATTTCATCACAGGCATCTTCTCGGCGCGCCGCTCGCCGCGGTGCTTGAGCTACACAGTGTTAGGCTTTATTAACCCTCCTAAGCAAGAAGTACCTATGGGAGGTCAGACACTAGTCGTTAAAAATCTATTGTGACTTGACTGAAAAATGAATAAATGAGCACATTATTTCCCCCATTCTACAGCCCCGGTGCACTGTTTGTCTAATCAAGTGTGGGAGCAGGCAAAGTCAACCAGGGTTGACATGCACATTTTATTTAAGTTTTTGTCTGTCAGAGGAGTTTAAACGTGTAATGAACAAAGGAGTGGTGATTTGAAATATAATCCCATTACACTGATGAAATTACAAAGACGACGAGAGTTCACAAATCATTCTCATTGTTTTCTATCATGAGCGATGCCCCTGTTGAGGTTGTGGCGCGAGGAGGAAGGGCAGAGCATGAATGAATAGTGACAGCACTGTGAGGGGATTGGGAGTGCAGCGTGGCCCCGGCCTCCGTGCACCTCCCCGTACTGGGAGATGCTAAAGGGCTTTGTTCTTGCCTCCGCCGCTGCTCAGGATGAATGAATGGAATGGGCTAAAGACTAAATTGGAGTACAGAAAGAGCTGCGCTTTCGGTCAAGGTAGTGAGAGAGTAAGAGCTGAACATAATTAGTGCGGAATTGTTGCATTGTTTTTGAAAGATCTGCTGACACTTCAGATTAAGAGGAGGTTTTCAGATAAGGTGTTATAGCGTTTCTGCGTTGATTTTCACAACATTTCTGAACAAACAACAACCGCTGTAATGTCATATGCGCATAAATCAACTTTATTTTCGTAAATAGCGGTTTAGCATTGCAAACCAAAGATTTGTTGATGTCTGCTCTATCTTCAAGCTTATTTGCGTATGGAGGCATGAATGACATCAGAAGGTCAGGACTGAACTATTTATTGCTCTTTTTGAGTCAAGCTTGTAAGAGTTTGTCTTAAGGATTAATATAGCTATATGTGCAGAAGCTTCAAAACCCCTTTGATGTCGGCCTTTGAAAAAGAGAGTGCTAACACTTAGGCCCTTGGCTCAGAAAAGTTGTGTCTGACTGTAGGAAAAAAATATATGGGCGAAACTTCTGTTTTAGGTTTCTGCAGCTTTAATTGGATGCCTCATATGCCCCTTAAACAACATCATCTGAAGCTAATAAGACTTAAAAAGTACATCTGGCTCCAAAATGGTTACCATTTTTAACACTAATGAACTGAGGCATGCAGTAGAGATCACCAAACTGTGAGGAGATGTACAGTATATTCTGGAGAATTCCCCTGCTGCACAGGAGCTCATAAAACACATCTGAAGACAGGAACTTGTATCTGGTTATTCGTGTTTAATTGGAGGCGCTGAGTGATGCAAACTAGGTTTTAATGCCCTCCCCTGCTGCCTGACTACAAGTAGCATCAGTGTTGCCACCCCTCCTTTTCCATCTATCCTTGCAGAAATGACCAAACATAGCGTTAACAGCGTCTAAAACACATTCTTGCAAACTCCTTTCTAAATGTGGCGATACAACATGCAGATATTAGACACTAAATGCATCTAAATGCCACCGTTTTTTTTGTTTCCTGGCTCAGAAAGAAGTGTAAAAGTATTTTGCCATTCCTGCCAAAGGCACAGACTTATGACTCATGTGAGAACTTTATTAAATCATGTTTAGGATTATTTTTGGTTCTCAGTGGTTGAGGTGTTGGGATTTATAATGTGATAACATACATGTGTCATCAGTCCCAGGAGGCTGAGTCACGGCTGCCTTCTAAAGGGGGCGAGAAACCAAACACGTAAAGTACGGTAGAAATCGTCAGCGTGATGTATTAAATCTACGTCCCATCCAGCTGACAATTACATCACTCAGAACAATGACAAAATCCAACCTGTATGGGTCATCTGATATAAATTTTCCTCAACTGTCTCACATGTTCACCAGCAAGCTTTTTCCAGCTTGACGCAACGCTCTGTCTCACACTATGTTTTTTTTAAAGGCTTTGATCCTGCCCGTGCACAATATAATAGCTCATCCTGTAAACATGAGAACAGATTGAATAAAGAATACTTTGCTTTCCCTTGGCCCTGGAAAACAGTTCTGTCATGTGCTGTCCACGCTCATCTCAGCTCTGGGCTGGCTGTGGTGCCTTTATTCAATGTGACAGAGGAGAGCTGGGGACTCTTTCTCCTGGCACCCTGGTACACACCACACTGACACTCTCCTCTGAAGTGCCACATTAATTCTAATAAAGCACTGCCTTACCAGGGCCCATGAAGACCAGGGCTGTTGGGGGGGGGGGCAGATGCTAGTATAAATACCAGGCTTAATGAAGGAAGGCAATGGTGGCGCAGGTGGTGTGGCGGTGCAGGTGGCACCTCTCGCCCCCAGGCTCCTGGGTGAGTCCGCTGCCACCGCCACTCCAGGGGGCACAGCAGTAGAGATTGCATTTTAATTACCAGGTACACCTTGTCCTCCTGATGGGTCACCGCCTTGGTGGGAGTGAGTGTGCAGACGTGCTTGTTTTCAGACCTGCTTTATCTCTGGCTGCATGTTTACAATGAGATACTCCCCTAAATGTTGTAGCGCAATGCTTGAGTGCGAATACGGGTCTTATTCTTAATGCTTGGCCTGTCTCCACTCAACATAACTAATTCAGTATATGGGAGAGAACAACATCTTCCCTGAATTATGTGCAGCTCCCTGCCTGTGGGGAGGCATCCATCCAGTCCCAGTCAGTGCTAACCCTCCCCTTGAGGTGCTCTATCCACAGGGAGGTCCACACCTGTTTCCTCCCCCCTCCATCCACAGTCTCTGAAAAAGACTGGAAAAAGCATCTCTCTCCCTTTTCCAGTGGTAACATGAAACTGTTTTCACTTTTCAAACGCTTCTTTAGTTGGTGGTTCACGTTTTATGAGAAATGGATCGTGGTTTTCACACAACTCATCCCGTATATTAAGACCTGGTACAGCTTGGTGATGAGAGGGCTTGGATGGGGGAGGGAGGGTTGTATGTCCAGGACATGTGAAGACCCCCCCCTATCTTCTTCTGCCTCTCTCTCTCTCTGGGGATGGTTCTGTCAGCACACACCAGCACTCTGCAGCACAGATGTTGTTGCATTGTCTGGAGCTCCAAAGCTCGGATCAGCTCAACTGGGAGCTTCTACTCATTAGCTATTGTCTCTGTGTGTCTGACTAGGCCTTTGATGAATGCAGCAGTTAGCCGAAGATCAGACACCAGACAGAGAACAGAAAAAGAACCAACAATCCATCTGTAAGATACAGTTCAAAACAGAACGCCCCCCCTACGTTCAGCATGGTTATAGGACCACTGATACGTATACATCCATAGTACAGCTTGTCTTTTTGTTTTTCATCAATCAGCAAACATACTAGATCATTTAATGCTTCGTATTTACCATAAAGAGCATGGGCTCTAAGCTCTGGAAAATAAAAGGGCACTGTGCATGCCACTTGAAAAATGCAGCTTCCCTCTTTGCTTACTCACCCAGTGAAAGGCCATACTATTATTTATTTAATTCGGCCGTCTTCCCTTTTTCTCTCTCTTCCCCTGCATGCACCCACCCACCTACCCAGCCAGCCAGCCAGCCGGGCTATGAACACATTGCGGGGCCTGAGGGCAGTACTGTGGACAACCTGCACTGTGTTCACATGGCTGAGCAGAGAGCGAGCGAGGAAGACTGGCACGCTAAACCAAACAGGTGTATGATTCAAAGGCACAAGCTGTGAAGGGTGAATTTCTTATACAAGTCGGTGTTGCTTTTGGAGCAAACAGAGGCTTGGAGCTGTCCCAGGAAACATTTACACGCATTGTGACTTTTTCCTGTCATAAGCCAAAAAATGCATTTTCATTGTTGTCATGGCAAGTTCATCAAAGGCTGTGAGTAAATGTGTTGCTTTATTTCTGCACTGGGATCAGAAGTAGGTCTTGGCTTAAATAGGATTCATTAATATAAAATAAGTTTAGTACATGACATGTCATTTGTCTTCACAGTTCAAATCTGACGTTAGTCCGGTAAAATATAATAATAATATATATTCTCTTGATGAATTGTGAGTTTATGTAGGTGGTACTCTTTGTTTGGCCCCAGACAGTACCACACCACTGCTTCTGTCATGCACCTGTTTATTTATTTCAATCAAATAGCTTTTAGCTGCTGTTAAAAAGTAATCACTTCCTGTGCGTCAGCATATTACTATTTGGAAAGATTTGCCAGGACTTTATAATTAGCCCACTGGCGCAAATGCATAATGTTTCATGAACTGGATGAATTAAATGAAGAATGAATGATGTGTCCCACTGGTGGCTATCAATTGTTTTAATTTCAGAATGTCACTACCTCAAAGCCTCCATCCATTGTTTTATATTAAGCCTATTATTTTTCCAACTCTGGCATTTTGTTGTTTGTAATCAGAATTTGGCTGATCTTTAATCTGTTAACTTCTTTGGTCGGTTCCACAGCTACGACTGTTTATGGTAGGTTAGTACCCTTCTACCTGCTACTCACTCAGATAGCTCTGATGTCAGAGAACACGTCGCAAAACCAACAGTCTGATCGGGCAAAAAGTAAGGTACATTTACAATTACTGTAGTTGAGTACAAATTAAGTTGAGTACTTTAAAATTAAACATCATTCACCACTGGTTACTACTGTAGTGTTAGATTACTGTAAAAATCATTATATATTAATAAAATCGATAAGATGTCAGTCAGTATATAGGTTTAGCCCCACATTTACCCACGGTTTACCGGCTGTTTTCGTCCCACAGACGACATTTTAGTCATAATTTTCCCCGTGGAGAATTTGTCAAACAACATATTAGATTTCGTATGAAATTTCACTCAGCACACTAAACTTTAGGTTATGCAGACACAATTTCAACTGTGGACATATTATAAGTTTCATTTCACTCTGTAAAATAGTTTTCAGTTCAGCAAGTTCTGTGGATTTGACACAAACAACGCGTTTTGAACGATCATACTGTTTCAATACACTTTTTTTCTGTCTTACTTATACAAATCAAATTACTACGACAAACACAACAACCTAAATTCTGCAATTTCATCCCTGTGTCCCAGTATTTTTATTGAACTCATCTGCAAACGTGCAGTGTTGAATGATGTAGTTTAAGAAGAAATCAACAGACCTCTCCACACTTTGGAACAGACATGACACAATGTTCTGCAGGAGTCTCTAAGGAAGCAAACATAAATCTCTGTGCAGTCGATCTTTGAAGGCTAGACCTTGGGGTTAAGATAAGAGACCATGTTCGTGGTTATTAAGTGAAAGTTTCCAATCGATAGCCAGAGAGACGTAATCAGGGAGGGTTTAATTGCAGAGGGGAAGACATCTATTCATGTTATTGAAGCAGCTGTCCAGAAAAGCTGAATTTCTTTTGCCCTGGAGTTTCCCTCCCTCCGTCTGACTTGAACTAACCTCCTGAGAGGCTACTGCTTGCACAGTGTAGACGTCCGAGACATCTAGCAATATTAAGCTGCTTTTATTTTTGAAACATGACTCATTTCTCTACGGGACCACAGTATAGTATTGACTGAAAAAGACATAGACCTGTTTATGCTTGAGTGAGCATCATTAGTAAATGCACTGATAATTATGTTCGGATTAAAAACAAGTTTGCATTTGGTTTTTGCATTTTTTACTCTAGAATACACCGCTGACTACGTCCTGATAGGATATCAAATAACACATAAAAATCTCATTTTTCTTTGTCACAAAGTAGGAACCAAGTGAGCACATAAGGAAAGTTTACCCACTCTCAGGAAGATAAAGGAAAATGTATGGCTAGAACCCCCCTTTTATGACTTTGAATTCTCCAAAGCATTAACCTTTTAAAATTAGATTTACATCTGCATTTGTCAACCTCCACTGGGTAAACATGGCAGTAAACACCTCAGAGATTCAAATATCTCCCGTGACCTCAAAAAATATCTGAGTCAAGTTATATATCAGCCATCACCTCATGCAAAATGAATTTCAGAACTCCTCTGCTACACGCTGCCCAGCAAATCAGCAGAGAAAAGACACCGGATGCTGATACTGACATGGTGTGAAGTGAAAGGATTTTCTAAACAATATTCTAACGTTAATCACTCGAAACGTCAATGTATTTTTTGCTAACACGGCTCTGCTCAGTAAAGCACTTATATATAAGGATTCAGACAAATTGGACACTCAAAGAAAATTGGCCGCATTATTCAATGATTGTCTCTTTTCTTATTTAGCGAGACTGTGCTACATAATGTTGATCATAATAAGCATAAAAGCACATTCATTTCTACACCAATCCCTGTTTCTGGATCTGCAGCAGCCTGTTCATTTCTGGCTCCATGTGCTGCTTGATCACCAAAATCCAAAGGCAAATTATTGCGGGGAATTTCATGCCATGAAATGATGATGATGTGAATGGATGGCTGATGCCGCGTCAAATCCAGTAGATGTCAGTAAATTGGAACATATGTTACTTAAACTATAACATCATGATAATTCTTCTCCAAGATGGCTCATAAAACAGGAATTTATTAGTCTGAATCTAGGGTGATGATAACATAGATAATTTTTAATGTAAGGTTAATGTGAGAATCAAAAGATAAAAATGGACCCCGTGGCCTTGTATCAGCTGGATTCTATACAGTCCTGTGGTAAAATCAGAACAATTTCTATGCATCGTGGGGTGTTCCCCTTTCATTACATTTTATAGCTCAAAGCATAAAAATATAGGGAACATTTTCATGGCTAATAAAATCCCAGATCTGTACACGATAAGCAGAATGGAGACAGTGTAAAGGAAAATCGAGCTTCTACAAAATATTCCCTCTGCTATTTGTCCCAGTGCTGTCCCACTAGAATGAGAAGTGTGTTCAGCTGCTCGCGAGCCATACCTCCTCCCAGCGGGGACCTGGAAAGCCTGCTCTGACACAAGCACAGAGGCTTCCTCTATTCCCACAGACGCACTTTTAAAATAGGCCACATTGGAGAAAACATGACTTTTCACTATTATAATAAATGGGAGCCTGCCTGTTTATTATTAATGACATCCCAGCACACTTTTCAGATTTGGTTGGTGTTATGCCATGTGAGTAATTTATATTCATGCCAGCGTGAGACTCTGCGTGTGTATGCTTACTGTCTTTTTACTGTCAGCTATGCGTAGTACTTCCATGAAATTTTAATGTTTACCAGGTCAGTCCTGACCTTCTTAATCCTCCTGGTTATTAATACGGTAAAGCCAACACAGAGGAACAATTAATCAAATACACCTCTTTTCTTCCCTTTTCACCTTTCATACATATTAATTATGTTGGGCTGCCTTGGGCTGAGGACTGCATTAACATGTATGTACCAGCAGAGAGAAATAAGTCAAAAAGCAGAGTGTCTGTGCTCCTGCAGTGTGAGGTAGTTCCCCAGGATTAGCCATATGAGGCTGAGTGGCAGGAACTTGAACATGACAGAGCACTGATACACTTTCTTGTCCAGACAATTATCCGTGCCCTACTTTTAAAGCTAATTCTACACGGGCCCCCCAGGTTGTTGGGGGGGGGGGGGGGGGGGCTGTGTAGCATCCTGGTGATGGTGGTGGGGGGCAGCAGCGGAGGGTGTCAGTCACAGGAGGACCAGACTGCCCCGGAGCAAAGCTGCCGGTCCCTTCTCAGAGGGAGGGGAGGTGCAGTTTGATTGAAATAGAAGTTGAGATGTAGGACACATAAATAAAGTGATTTTTTTTCCTGGAATACACTTCCCTCTCCCCACATTTACATAATACTCCAGCATGCACACCATCACGTCTATCAGCCCCCAGGTTTACAGAGTCATGTGATGATGCACGTAGCAACAGGATTGGCCTCTACCTCACATAGCAGTACAAACCAGAACACCATGTTCATTGCAGGTAAATGTGTATTTTTCCAGGTGTTCTGTTGCAGATCCTTCTCTTAATTCTCACTCTTAATTAGATCTGAATACAGCAGCGCTGTAGTCACAGAATGAAGGCCTGGAGTCTGTCGTGTTTGCTAGACTGTTGTACTTGCACACTGCGTGACCTCCATGGAGGGGATGGAAGACAATGCGAGCGTGCTGTATGAAAGGGCATCAGAGAGCGGCTGCATCCGTGGGTGGGTGGCGGGGCGGAGGGGAGGATGGGAAGCAGATGGCAGTGGCTTCGTCCCATCAGCACAACAGAAGGGGGACTCAAGATGGCCACGGGGCCCCCCCTCACATTAACAGCATTCAGACGCCTTATCATCCCACCAGCGTGATACGTTTTTAACAACATCCAAAACCCCCTACAACCCCAACCACTCATCAAACTACTGGAGGTGCCGTATCAATCATCTAGGTACTTAGAGTATTACATTAAAGTCAAGGATGGAGCCTATTGCATATAGCCTAAAAATGGGATCGAGACGAGGATATATATTCTCCAAAATGAGACAGAATAAAATCAAGTTTAAGATGACAGGGCATGACCTGCCTGACGCGGCTCGTGGCCGACTATGAATGAGGCTGCAGCTGCATCTCTGAGCAGCTTGTCTGGGAGATAACCTTCAGCATCCTCTCAGCACTCGCCTCTCCTCCCAGTGTGAAGTGCATGTACTGAATAGGTGCTAATTAAGCTTTGTGAATATAAAGAAGATGCCATACTGTTGGAGCTCATAAAAAAAAAGCACCCGCCCATTTTCCCCTGCTGCTGTTCGCTCAGAACCTCCACTACTGCTGCACAAATTGCTGTTAGTGCATCTTCATAACTTAAAAAAGGAATATATATGTATGTATATTGCCACATTAAATCAGAGGTTTCTTCTAAATTGTTCATCTGATGACTTTTCCCCATGTACTGTAGTTCATCATGCAGGCCAGAGACAGAGCTGCAAAAAAACGGAGAATCATGCATCTTTGCGAGCAGAAATTAATAAAAACACTATGTCAAGGAGCCAGAAAAAATGGTTTCCCCTAATGGATTCTCCACAGAAAACAGCTTTTAGGCAATCAATCTTTTCTTTGAAAGCCCAATTATTTAAGTAATTGTTCCTTACAACTGCCACAGGAATTTGTCCTCTGGATGCTGTAAAAGTAAGCATCTTTTGTCACTCGTAAAATGGCTCATACCATTTTTATTATGCTCATTTAATTCTTTTGCCGTGGTTCTATTTAACACCCTTTGTCTACATTTATAAAACTGTTCGTTCTCTATTTGTCAAAGGACTCACACACGCACACACGCACACTAACACAGAGTTTGTAGTATTATGGCATAATCGAAAGTCATTCAGAGTGGAGTGTCAATCAGAAGTGGTGCTTTGTTTACAGTCTGCAGTAAACACCTGTTGACTGACATGTTGTCTTTTCTACAGTATGTGTATGTCAATACTTCTACAGCATGAAATCTTATTGGCAAACTCACTACCTGCCATCAGTCATCCAGCCTTGATAATGCGACAGAGCATAGAAACACACTGAAATCAAATGAGCTCCGAGCACAATAAATATCATTACACGGTAATCACTTTATCCAGTTTCCACCTCTCGCCGTGTCTTTTACATCTCTAGCAAACACAATGCTGCCTTTAAATCTCTTCACAAAGTCATTTCTCACCTTGTCTGAAATATACCAAAGCTATGTTATCAAGACAAAACCTTTCTGTCATTGACTCCAAACATCACCGACTAACATCAGGTGCCATTAAGAACAGCACAGCTTTTCCTCTCCGTTTCCATTTCCATTAATGCTGTAATTCTCCTCTGTGAAACAGACTTTAATCCTTTTAGTCCATATTGTGCTACTCACCTGCGAATGCATATAGTGTTTGCATGTAGAGCTGTGTTTAATCCAGTTACCACAAACTACTTCACACAAGGAAATGTTAACAGGAGGCCCACGGACTGTCTTTCATGAGCCAGCTCAGAAATATTAGTAATAATCAGTGAATTGCTAATCATCACCGTCATGCATTAGGGAAGTATGCGTGTAAAATGACGAACTTTAACATACAGAAACATTACACTAATATGTGCAACAAACAAGGAGACAGTTCGGTCAGTCAAGCAAGACACAGATCAAGAAAAGCATATTTTCCTCCTACCTGAAAAACGCAGTATAGGCCTCAGTAAAAAACTTTACCGGCATCATTATTATAATTTTGTTTTGCTTGTTAGTGTCCGGGTTACTGACAGCCTGCAAAATACTGCTACAATTAGGCCTGGCAGCAGTGCCAGATGTTTCTCTGAGAGGAGAGAGGGAGTTGTCAAAACACCTGTCTGATCACCATGGTGCACATGCTGGTGCAAGCAGCAACAGCGCAGCCAGGCTTGGTTTGTTTAGTTTCGTCTTCAAAAGGCCCAGTCTGTGACTACACAATGGACACCTCTGCTGTCAACGACACTGCAGATATTTCTTACATGACTGTACACAGGCGAGAATCTATCTAGCGAACAGTTTTTACAGTGGAATTAGGCTTTTCTCCTGCTCGTAGAAATGTCACAGTAGATATAAAATCATTTTGGACAGCATTTATACTTATTACATGATCCTGTCCTTTAGTTAGTTTTTCACAATAAATGGGAATAAATCAAGGTAGATTGTGCCATAACACGTTTCATAGTGATGACAGCAACTCAAAATCCATTAGATTAATATTAACCCTTATTAACAAGATCACTACCCATCACTGACGAGTTGGTGTTAAGAATAGATTCCACACTGTTTCAGACCTTTGCTTATTCATCTTTCTCTTTTCATTCCCTGTGTTCCTGTGCACATTTTTTTAAAATTTATTTTGGTTTATGAACTGGTTTATGAAGCTTGAAGTCAAGCTGGCTTTAAAAAAAATGATTTTGAAAATTAAATCAGGTTTTACAAATCTTTAGAAATCCTATTCCCTGATGATGACGTTTTGATACAGCAGATTCACAACGACTCTTGAATCTGCAACAATAGCTATGGATTTCCTTGTCATATCTACTGATCCTTATTTTGCCAAATTAAAAACAAACACTTCATTTATACTTTAAAAGTATGTAATCATCCATCCATCCATCCATCCATCTGTTATCTTCAGGTATGTAATCAGAAAACTACACAGCCCACATTCACGCTGCGTTACAGCTCTGTAAGCTGAGACACAAATACATATTTATACAGTGGTTAACACCAGTACTAATATCTAGCGGTGATTATTATAACAGCATTAATGCACTATTACATCAGGCTTTTAGTGGTTTGTGTGCTCAGTAAATTCCTCAAGTAGATTGTGGGCCAATATATACTGTAGTGTTACTCATCCTTTCAAGTGTTCGGGTCAGTTACTATGGCAACCTGCACAAACTGGGGATGAGATAAGGGCCGGAGCCGTGGCCTTGAGGGAGTCGTTAAGCATCTGTCTCCTGACTCCCCCCTTCAGTCTGTGTATGGAGGAGGCTGCCAGGGAGACGGCACATAAACAACAAAGGTGGCTCACCTTTGCTCCCTCTCCAAGGACTGACCATCATCACACTGAGTTAACAGTGCCACACATCACTGCTGAGTCTGACTGCAATGAAGGAGACCATTTTTAGGTACCAGACAGCTATTTTCCAGTGCTTTTAAGATGATGTTTCTTGAAAACATCACAATAAAGGTGCTATCATTTTCTGAGTCACATCATGTTGCATGAGTTAAAATGTCATGAGTAAACGTGTGTCTTTCTGTAATTATTTTAAAAACTGAAAACAGGTGAAAGACAGTCACTCTGGATAAGCTGGTACAGCCAGGATCGGTAGTTAATTGTACGTAAACCGACACCCAGGGATACCTACTGAAAAGAGAAATATTGCTTTAAATTATTCTGACTCCATGGCTGTACAACTGTGAAGACAAGAGAGATGTCAGAGGCTAAGTTCATCAGTGGAGTCTGATGAGGTTGGTGCTGCTGCTGCAGCGAGGGAGCACGCCTCGCTGAGTTTCAGCTGTGATTTTCAAGATGTTCCAATCAAGATGTTACCATCTCCTTTAGAAAAGTGAGTTTAGTTACAGGATACTTGAATCTCAATTTGTGCTAAAGCCTTAATGTGTGTGGTCTGGAAAAAAAAACTATTTCGTAAAGGTTCTGTTTGATGAAGCACTTTTCTGAAGTGTGATTTTGATATTTTATCGGTGTCTTATTGTCCTTTTAATACAAACCCGTAGTCATCAAATAACCCACAAGACATTCCAACATGAAACTTAAAATATGTTTTATTTTTAGCAGTGCAGTAGATCAAGCATTTGACATAAAGGCAATGTATTGTGCTCACAGCCTTTTTTCCCACTCGTCAGCATCTGTCTATGGACTGAATCCAGCTATTCTCCCTACTGAATGAATTAATCATTCTCTAAACACACAAAACAGCAAGAGTCAGCTAACAAGAGGCCCCTGCTGCTTGAACCACAGCATGTCAATGTCAATAGAAGCAACATTTACTGGACTCAACACCACTGCACAATAAGGACAACAATTTGGAGGCCTGATAGTCCTTAAGATACTGCCACTCAGGGTCTTCCAGGGGTACTTCTTGTGTGTAAGTGTCGTGTTACAGCCTTGTTGCTGTTTAAACTTTGAGCACAGAGCACCACGGCTACAGTCCACCTGCAGCCTCACCTGCGTGTGCACGGAGCGGGAGCAGCCAGCCTCGCTTTAGAACAAGATGATAAATAAATCAAAATGCACTAAGCACTGCTTCCACATGGCAATCGCTTCCTTCATAGCGTCTGCACCTCATCAATCACACTATTGTCTGCTTGAAAGGCGAGCCTTGTAAATGTCATATCCACTCAAACCCAAGGAGAGGCTCAGAATGCTGCTCAGTTTTTTTTAATTGGGTAGTGTAATTAAACAAAAAAAAAACTGCTAGGCTGCCTTTTGACAGGACAGATGAAGACCCCTTTTAATAGGGCTATGAAACATATTTGTTAAAAGGATGAGGCAATATGTACCATATGATTGGGTGCCCTTATGTGTCACACTTTTCATTTACGATTAAAATGGCAAAAAGGTGTCTTTATGAAAAAGAGCGATTCTTAAAAGGCCTTAATGTATGAGAATAATTAATGAAATTTTCCATCCAAATTATAAAAATTCCTGGAACCAACTGCAAAAGAGAGTTCTCATAAATTACATACACCAATCATATGCATATATCAAAGCATTTGTTCAGCAGCATTTGTGGACCATTCATCATGGGACCGAACGATTAAGAGAGGTAGAGCTTGTTCTTGATTAAAGTAACAATTGAGAGAGGCCAAGCTATAATATTGATTACACGCACAAACGGGATACGGGTCATTCTGCTACTCACACATGCTTTCTATTTAATTTCATTAGTGGCGTTCTTTCCTGATGTGCTAATGTTACATACTAACGCTAGATGAAAACATACACGCAAAGAAAAAAAAAGCTCACTGTCACATGTCTAAGGTCATAAAAGCAGTGACACACACACACACACACACACACACACAACTCAATACTGCAGTGCTTCAGAGTTGATTTTGATGGTTGCTGGTGAGAACCTGGCTTGAGAGGTCTCTCTCAAGAGGCAGAGTAAGGCCTCTGTACATAAGATCGATAGGAGAGGGGTGCACAAATAAATCAGCGTGCTCCAGTGACGTCTGTCATAAAGCTCCCGCCACAGTTGCAGCTCTTAGGTTTATGGCAGCGTTGAGTGTTATTGCAATCTTTTGATAGCTTTGGTTAATTTATCTGATTACAAGAGCTGCAGTCACCGTTTCCAAGTGCTACGTGTTACCTCTGGGGTTAGAGTATGTGAAGCCATCGGTGTGGTATGATCACGGCATGACGTAGAAGTTCATCTTATCTTCATGTTAAAAATGTATTAAATGATCATGTGCAATGTGACAAACTAACAGAAAACGACTCTGCAGCTCAACACAGTGAATAAAGTGTTAACCAGCTGCAGCTGGTTAACACTTTATTCACAATGTGGAAATTTCCAAAAGCAAAACTACAGAGGAATGTCAGCATTGGTCCCATTAGCTGGATATTAAATAAACACTATCACTATAGTATTTCAATTTATAAGAAAACTGAATTCAATTTTAAAAAAGATGTTCTACAGATTATTTGCCATTTATCATTTGAAACATGATACATAAACCAAAAAAAAGGACTGAGGTCAAAGAGAACATTTGAGTCCACAGGTGATCAAGTTCTTTATGTTACTGACTTCACAGTTCAGTTGTTTTTTCTTTTTACCTCTGGTTTCACACCGAGGACACATTTCTGTTTTATCATTTTAATGTTACTGGTGGTTCCAGATCAGCAATGAAACCCAGACAATATAAATGTGAAGACTGTAGACCTTATCCAAAGGGGCATTTGCCAGAAGTGAATGAACACGTCAGCTACCTCATGGTTTTAAATGAAACTGCATAAAGGCTTGCCCTGCCATTCTGTCTACTGGCAGCCAGTGTGAATTGTGCTGGAAAATCTATTTTGGAGAGCCGGGCCTTTCAATTCAAAGGGAAAAGACTGAGTGCTGTAGCGACATCAATCAAACCAGGACGCTGTGGTGGCTTTGCAACACAAGTAGAAGGTCCTGAGTTCACGGGTTAAAACAGGCAATATGAAAAAAAACCCTCTAGAAACACGACTGAGCAGGGCGAAGACTGTTGTTGGTCCCTGCTATCTCCTCAGTGGAAGTGTTGGAGAGGTACCCCCCTCCTGTATTAGCTGGACTTCATTAATCTTCATGCCATCTTCTTTAACTACTCATGTAGAACGGCTCAATAGAAAGCCGTATAATGGGGAAGGCCCAGTGCCAATTACTAGGTTAACATAGTGTTCAGCCCCAGTGCAACAAAGGAATGAGATGGAGGAGGAGAACTGGCTCACAGGGAGAGGTGCACAGCATTTGAATTGACAAGGGATGCAAAATGGAAGTTCTTTCTCTGGTGTGCCAATAAAAATATCCCGCGAGTGAATGTTTCTGCCACTCTTTTGGAAGAAATAATATGGCTAATAGGGTAGTTGGACATTCACATCTGACATCACGTTGTTAAGCCAGAGGTGATGATTGACACTGTAATGCAACGACAACATAACATAATAATTACACACACGTTTACGTTTCTGTAAAACTTACATTACCCTCCGCCCCCACCAACTCCCAAATTTGTGATGCAACTGTCATCATCAGATTTGTTAAACGTAGCTGAGAGGTGCCAGACAGCAGGGCACGGTGCTTACATCGTAAAACATCAGAGAGCATATGTACGTATTAAAATCAGCTATTTTTTTGCTTTACTGAGAATTTATTTATTGCTCAGTGTTCACACAATTTATTTCAAATAAACAAAAACAATTTTTTAAAGTTGAATCAACTTAACGTCCCTGTAAGTCGCTTTGGATAAAAGCGTCTGTCAAGCAAAGCAAAGTAAAATATTACGTATACATTAGTTTGTTGTCTAAAACAAAATATAGCTTCTATACACGTTCATAGACAAAAAGTAAACATATTTCAACTCTATAGATGTTTAATTAGTGAATAAAAATGAGGTCTTTATCATAGAATTGAATGGGGGGCCAATTAGATTTGTTGTTTTTAAAGCTGTATGAGTGAATACTTCCCAGTAACAGTATCACTCCTGTCATCTTCAGCTTCCATTTACTTTGTTGTTTTCTTTATTTGACTAGAGGGGAAGTTTTCTGTGCAAACCACTTGTCATGACTGCTGTCAGAACAAGTGCAGTGTTAAACTGTAGTTATTTAATTCCATGTGATTAAAATAGGACTGGGTCAGTTTGGGAAGGGCCTGTAGGCTATGGTTTTATTTAGAGGACCAAGATTAAACTCCAGTAAAATTTAAATGCCACACCGCCATAGAAGATGCTGCGGGAGTTGTGAGGAGGATAATATTATTGTGATGTGAAGTGATAATTCCGCCCTGTCCACCCTCATTATCCGGCAGCCTAGTGTATTCCTGGCTCGCAGCTGTATGTATGTGTAAGTGTGTGTGTGTACAGATGCCCTTTGCTTTCTCCACACACTCATTGCAGATTTGCATAAGGGGAAACATGAACAAAAACATTTGGCATCTTTGTGTTTTATTGTTGTCAAGGCGCCCAAAGTGGGACACAGGGAGGACACGGGTGTTTATAAATGTGTGTGTAGGCGTGGCTGCGCATGAATGTGACTACGTGTGTTTGGATGAGTGATCATGGTGCGTTTGCATAAACTCAAACCCACTCACCCCCCCCCGCCTCATCGACAGCGGCAGTGACAGAAAACAGCAGAAGATCCCATCCTGAATTACACACGCAAGTGTAACACAACAAGATCCCTAACAAACAGCAACAACCTATCCAAATGCAACACAAAGAAATTGAACAAGAGGATGATCCGGAGAGGCTCCACATTCATGCAGACCCCAGCAGCGTGAGATAAGGTATATTTTTGTCTGGCCAGATAAGAGGGAGAAAGCAAACATATTACAGGGCTCAAAATTCTATATCTATAGCTCCTTCCCGTGACTCCAATAATTCATTCATTCATGGCCTCTGTTTCCTCAGACTCTTGGAACATCTGCCTCATACATACATCACTGCACTGATAAAGATCGCAGACAGAATTGGTAATACACTGTGAATGGGAGACTGCAGCGCTGATTAAATAACTTCAGTGGCACACTAAAATTGAAGCAGCCGCGGGATGAAAGGGGACTTATCGGAGGCTTTATTAAAGGCAGTGGAGGATGATTTTTGGTTTAGGGTGATGTACACAATTTAAGACACAATGTCCCACTGCCAAGGGATTTACACTGGGAAACAAAAATGATATGATATTTTATTGTCTTGTTCAAGAGCATGTTAACATGTGAACAGGAGTCGAACCACTGTCCAGAGCGCTACCAGATGAATCACAGTCCCCCCAACGACAATGGTTTCTCAAGAGAATTTGTTAGAAAAATGTATTTATCTTTAGAAAAGTGTAAAAATGCTTTCGACTGACTTTCTACAATATGTGACATAACGTTTCTAAGACAACACATGCTATTGAAAAAAGCTCATGTGTTTTCAAATCCGGTGTTCCGAGTCTAACTTACATACATACCACTGCTTTATGTGTAAAGAAATGCATTTATCCTCATAGAAATAAAGCGTTAGAACACAATAAGAAAGCAGAAATGTACAGAGAGTGGCCAATAAATATGTCATCAAATAGTAAAATAAATATCATAAAGAAATGCATGGGTGGGATATGCTACTGAGCTATGTGACTAGGGTTTTGTTCAAGTTCACCTTACAAGAACTAGGATGTAGTTGCAGATTTGTGCTGCACAGAAAATACCTCCCAGCGTCAGTATAACATGTTTTTAAGCGTAAGGCCTCACAGCATACATTTATTCCACACTGCACAGTTGTATACAGCCCAATTTAATAATATATTATTATATAATAATATAATAACACATAATGGGAAGAAATAGCACAAGCTAAATAGACAAACATTTTCAGGTACAACTTTAGCAGGTCACTTCTGTGAGTAAAACAAATGATGTGACTTCACAGCACGTTAAAAATAAAGCACCAAAGCATTAACAGGACGTCTAACTGGACTTCATTTCTAACTATTCATCGTCCTTGAGGTTTTTACATTGACTTACCTTCCCGCTAAGATCCTGACAAATGATAAAAGTTTTAATTTTTATTATTCTATTTTTTCTGCAGTGAGCCAAAGAGTGTAAAAATGTCCCTGAATTCAGCTTTTCTATTTACATATAACACGAAGAAAGCCTCGGTGGAATTTACCCAGTGCAGTTAATCTGCACTGATGGTCTAACAGGATTGTCTGCACAGTATCTCTGCAGCCAAATCATACAGTATGAAACTGCATCAAATGAACAGATGGCAGTGACATGAATTAAAAGCACAGAACAATAGTACAATATAAACCAGAAATGACACCCAAAGTGGCTGTTGATTTATAGCCGTGGCGAGTTTGGTACTGGGCTTCCATGTATATTAGTGCTACAAATCTGGGTCCATTTAGCAGGGAGATGCTCATACATACATCACCGACTCCTGCTCCAAGCCAAGGTCAGTCCTTATTGCATCAATCTTTTCAACAGAGGCTACTCCACACAGCAGCAGTTTTGTAACTGTCGCTGCTGTAATGGAATCTTTTTTCTTGCGCTTCATCTTTCTCTTATCACATGAAATATATATTCAACTTCTCTTCTTTCCCTCATTCTCCAGATTCTTTTTATTTTATCTGTAAAACATTCCCGGGGACCTCATTTCTTTTCTGGGGGACACACTCCAAGTAGCACAGATGTTAACCCTTTTGGCTCTTGATCCCCTGTAGCGGGTCACTTCTGGATACATAGATATAACAAAATCAAAATTTAAAATACGTGACATAAAAATGGATTTGTCTCATTTATAGGATGATTTGAGTTAGTGACAAGACATTTATTAAAGTCCTTCCACTTCCCTCTGGTGTATATATTATTCACAAAGTCATTTCCCGAAGGTTTGACACGTATAAAAGCACTTAACATCAGTGCGTCATGCACGAAGCGTTTCCGTGAATAGGTTCAAAACATGAAATGACACTTTTGCAAAATTTTGCTTTAAAGGTCATAAAAAATGTTGTGCCTAATGGACGTGGTCAAAACACTCATAAAGAAGAGTCTGAGATGCTGAAATGCAAAGTGCCACTTATAGACATTCATGCTGAGTCAGTTTCTGTTGTCCTGATTACTCACGCTACAGCCTCACGTAGTACTTTAATAAATGAAGAAATAATAAAATCAATCATTTTAAGTAGCACTGGACCATTTACAGTGAGAGGAGAAAAAAAGAGTAGACTTTTAATTGATGAACTTGACCCGCGTTTCCCTGATAACAAATTTCATTTGTTCTACAAAAATTATGCTCATGTGACATTATTTGACGGGATCTTTATCACCTGCAGAGTAAATAAGAGTAATTTATGCTGTTTAATTTTGAGCATGGATTATAAATCATAGCTCTATCATACATTATGAAGCTTGCATTGATGAGGGAAGTGAGAGCCGGGCCAGTTGATTGGGTTGTTAAGGCAGCAGTACAAAGCAACAGCAACAGCACAGACTCATTCTCCCAGCATGGTTCTTTATAGCCGCGCACGCTGATGCGAATGACAGATGATGATAAACACCTAGCAGGGCCAAGTGGTAAAAGATAGACTTAAATAAATTATAAAGTATAGATCATTGAAAATTAAACAACAGCTTGATGCAGAAATAAATTACAGGTTTGTATACTGTCTTTTTCCCCAATAATGTTCACGTTAATGATCATTACTGTGTGTTCACGCTACGCTGCGTTTGCACTAATAAAGGCATAATCAGACATCACAATAAAGTGCAATACATGCAATAAATAGTAAGAAAACTCAATGCATATTGTGCATTCAAATGACAGAAGGTAATATGAATTAATACAGACATAATTTCATCTGCGAAAGGCTGATTACAGGCATCACTCTCCTGTGGGTGAAGCCTTGCAGCGCACCGAAGCAGCGGTACAGTGAGTCGACTCTTGGATGAGAACACTCTCACATCTTCAGTCAAAGAGATGACTTCTGACAAATATCAGTGTCAGCGATGAAGACATGACAGCTGTCAATTATCTCTCAATAACGATGAAGAAGAGCAGCTCAAGCGCTGTGGATTTGACCTCCGAGGCCACGCGCACTTTGATTTATCTCCTGTCTCATTCTGTATTTAATAGTAAATAGAAAACAGCAAGAGGTGAAACATAATATTTATAATAATAATAATAAGTTTATATATCTTACTGTGTTAGCATAAAGCCAATTGTTAAAAGATGGTTAAAGCAAGCAGTTATCTACTAGCTAGAAACGAAAGTGTGTCCGTATAAAATATACCAGGACATGTGAAGTTCACTTATTATCATGTCTCCTTTGTTGACAAATGTAAAACAAGAGCTATTCATTCATTTGTGGACATTTGTATTGATGACAGACAAATCTCAAACTGAAATTATTTATGTTTACGAATAGATGTGTAAATATGTTTGAACAACAGTTCAAGAGGCAAATTTTCTACTGAGACATTACTGTTAATAGTGACTATACTGCATTGTCTCAGCCACTCCCAATAGAAACAGGGAAGTGTTTCCCCAAAGGGAAAAGGCTTTGTGTGTTAGGTGATTTCATTAAGAGCCAAGGAAATCCCCTTTCAAGGTTTATTACTTATTAAATAATGATGCAATAATTTCTGCGGAAGATACTTTGAAAGCGTAGCATTACATCTTACAGGAAGAGGTTGTTAGTTTAGGTAACTAAGGCTACATTAAATAGAATGAACATTTAGGACTAATTCATATTTATATTTACGCATAAAAATGTAAAACATTAAAAACAGAAGAAAATATTTTACACAAATTGATGATCAAACTTTCAGGAAAAGCCCCTAAGAGCTTAAAGACACAAATCAGTCCCATCTCTGTGTGTAGCCTCAGTAAACAACTGTAGTAAAGTAGAAAGTAAGTAAGTAAAAAGGTATTAATCATCAGAAAAAGGCAGTAAATTATCAGTCACAGGGAGTTTTTTCTCCTTACTGTCGCCTTCTCACGTCACTGAGGCATTATTCTCACATTATTCTGTATATATTTATGTAATGTGTAAGGTCTTAAACCTTACACTGTAAAGTGCCCTAACATGACTTGTGTTGTGAATTGGCGCTATATAAATAAAGCTTAATTGAATTGAATTTCAATAATCAACAATGCAAGTTTCTATTCTTCCTGTCCTTCATTTTCAATTGTGTAATAAGGTTTTTGTGACACATGGTGTTTATGGAGCTTGACAGGAGACACAGGTCTTTGCAATGTGACATTAAATGCAAGAGGTTATTTTGTCTGACACGTCTCACTGAAATTTATTTATTGAGAATTTGGTGTGTTATGGGTACTAACACTTTGTATGATTTTTGAATGTGTCACGCACAGAAAAACAGTACATAAAGTGACTCTTTTGCTTTTGTGAATATGCCACCTTTTTTAAATGTTCTACCTTATACCTCACCTTTCAAAATAAGTGTAATAACACTAGCACTGGTCTTAAGTGTCCATGCTGTACAGCAGAGTGTCATGTTTTCAGATGAAACAGGATTAATAACGCTCTTCCTCCTCTCGTCTCATCATGCAAAGCTTATGAGTTCCTTCGATCCCTGCTTTCAGAAACCATTAGTGCTCTTGCTCTTGAGAGATAGAAGACAAAGCCCGGAGCAATAGTGAGAGTCCTCTTCCCGCTCTAACTCGAAATGACACAATGTCAATAAGTATACTGATTATCCTGCCCATTTGTTTTGTGCAATGCAGTTAACGAGCTTTATTATACAAAAGACATTGTGAATACCCACTAACCATTCGTTATTATTTGTTTTGATGAGAGTAATAGAGTGGCTCATGTGAATGGTCAGCGCCGTACAAACTTATGTTAATGGGGCACACATGGGTAATTTTCTTCCATCTGGAGTAGCTGTAGCAGGTACGAGGAACCCACCACAGTGTGTAGTGGGATGGAGAGCAGGGCCTTAGTCCACTCAATCGTCTTGAAGTGTTTGTGTTCCTACATCAGCTGTCCTCCCAGTTCACCATTTATCTTCCCTGAACTGTCCTAACCTTTTCAAGCTTTCACTTATGACAGATTCCAGATGCACTGGGCCAAACCGCACTGGAAGCCAGCTACAGTATCATACACACAACTGTCAGTATAAAAGGAAGCCTACACATGGCCTGGCACACTGGATTGGCCTCTTCCTATACAGCCACATAAATCTCAGCAGCGTCAGACAGGTGGGAGGAGGCTCTGGCAGATGTAGCCATGAGGAATGGAGGTAGTGATGGCTCAGACAGGTCCTCTTCCCAACCTCTGGCCCTGCTCCTCTGCAGTAAGAGAAAGGGTTGTTGGAGTCTGAAGCAAAGGTGATGTTGGCTCATGCAAAAATAAAAGCTTGGCAGCAGGAATCGAAGTCTGCAGATCCACCTGTCAAAAGTTTTGACATTTAAAATAATAATTAAAAAATATTTAGCAAATATAATATAATGCAAGAAACACAGACGAGCGGCTGAGAAAGCAATGACTAGCATAGAGCAATAAATTAAATATTTTATAATGTCATTATTTTGTAATTCAGCACAAATAGGTGAATATTGAGTTAACTTTAAAACTAAACTTGGACAATACAGACACTATTAAGTATTATTTTTAGGTTACTTTCCTAATATCAAACTGTAAAATGGATGTCTTTAATAACTAATATAACTCATACACTAAGCTTGGATCAACATTGTACTGACTACTGACACGTTTCCATTAGATTAACAAAGCTTTATGTTGTTATGCACATCTTGACGTGGATTTGAGAAAAACTTCCTCATCTCATCTTAGCATTACAACAAGCTCAAGGAAAAGATGGAAACGTTTGATTTCTTCCTGGATTTGTGCTTTCCTATGAGGCTAGTTGAAAACGTCATTTCAAACTGTGAGCCTTAAATGAGCAGTTGTGAAGCGTACGTGATTGACCGAACCGTACAGCTTGTCATCTAATCAGCAAGCTAACCAAGTCTGTGCTGTACTTACCTTGCCATTCACTCTCTGTTGTTGTTGAAAAGCTGATAGACCAATTCACTTCCCCCTCTTCACAGCTACAGTAACTATGCCAGTGTCAGTCGGAGAGGTCTGGATGACTCAGTGTGCTGAATGTGTACCGCCATTTTTTAGTTACTGGAAAAAATAATACAACTGGAAAAGGGAATATAACTTTAATCAATCGTATGATCTTAATTAGTGTAGGCATGAAATGCGGTACTGCTTCATGTCACTTACATGTGGATTTCCCAACATGGCAACTTGTTATGCCACACATCTCCAGACACGATCATGATCGTATCCTGTGGGCAAACAGTGAGTAAAATGTGGGTTAGTTACAAGAGACTCTTGCTTTTTTACTTATCTCTATATAAGCGACTTGACAGGCTGACTGATGCTGACACAATTTTGTTGGCCCTCTCTTACCATCTGGAAATATCTGACAACTCTAATTAACATTTATTTAACTGAGCTCAACACACAAACTTTATGTAAAGCGGTTTTGTTACAGAGGCACAAAGGTATTTGTCATTTTTTGGCCCTTGTGCTTACATAGATGAGGGCGCCAAATCATTAGAAATACCTCCTAATATAATGTACCCCACTGTACCCCCTCCACCCACTACCTTAAATACCTTCTGGTCAGTTCTGACATAAACAAATTTATAATAAAGTAAAAATACAGACTTTATTTTTGAATAAGTAAGGAGATTTTGAAAGTTGGGCCCTCGCATCAAAAATGCTAGTATGACAAAAACTCCTTTGAGAAAACAAGTAAAATACATAAACCTTCTGACTTTTCTGTCTGTCTTGTTAACCCTGTCAATGCACAGTCCCCAAACTGAATACTTGCACTGACTTAAACATTACTACTACTGAGTTACTAGGCTATATTTATTCCTCATATACCCGTGCACCATGGGTGGCAGTACAGTTCCGTTAATACTGCAGGACAGTTAATGATATTGTACATATAGGAATACAATGTTATATAACTTAATGTGGGATAGGAATGGGTTGGCAATTCCCATTGTTCATAAATGTATTAAATATCTGGTTTGTATTTCGGTTTCATGCCCTTGCTCTCGGGGAGTTTTCAGTAGGCCCTGGGATACATGTTAAGTACATGTACAATATGTCCATCTGTTCATCCATCCATCCATTATTGTAATCATTGGGTTAGAGTCGACAGTTTTCCACAGACACGGTTTTTCACATAGAGTAATAAACAACAATTTGGACTCACATTCACACTATGGGCGAGTCACCAGTAAACCTAATTGCGTGTCTTTGGACTGTGGTATGTACCACTGTACCTGGAGGAAATAGGGAGATCATGCAAACTCCACACAGAAAGGCACCTGGTTGGCCCAATGTTGCTTTCTACTTGACATCTCATACAGACATTTAAGATGTTGGATGTCACTTTTTGTTTCACTCTACCTGTCAAGACTCTTGTCATGACAACAATCCTAAAAGATCGGTCCAAGGAAAGGCCTCTGGATTAGGGTTATGCAAAAAAAGGACAGGGTTGGGTTAGATTTAAAGTTGTTCGGTTGTGGCTGGTGAAATAATAATTTTTTCAAAGGCCAAATATCAATAATATAAACTATCTACTAATAAATTATCATGCACCACACTGCTTCAAAATATTAAATTCATGTGAAAACCATCTGTGTTTTCAGATATTTACTATTTTCTGTGAGTACATTTCTCCCGTCTCTCCTTCAGTTGAGATCATGCAGTCAAGCAGCTGATAAGCACTGCTTAGTAAAACTATAAGATGCTATCCATCCATCCATCCATTCATTATCTTCCGTTTATCCTCCCTCGGGTTGTAGTGGGTGCTGGAGCCTATCCCAGCTGTCTTCGGGTGAGAGGCGGGGTACCCTGGACGGATCGCCAGTCCATTACAGGGCACTATACGATGCCAACAATCACTAACACTATCACATTCACTTAAATGTTCATAGATGATACCTAAGTAATTAGCAAGTCCGCTAATATTCAACAGCATCGACAATATACATTTTTTAAAACACAGCAATGTCACTTAAACATTAATCTATGTGAACACAACACAGCTCCCCCCCCCCCCCTCGCTCTCATGAAGCATGCTCTGCTCTCAGGACAGACAGTTAGTCAAAACTTCTTCTGAGACCAGTTTCTGGAGAAGGATATGTGTAACTTTTCTAGTTATTTCATTTTTATGTCCAACTGGTGAGGTCCACATCTTTAATATTCTTCTTCTGAATAAGCTTTTTTGCTGACAAAAAAACTGCTCCTCTGACTGACTGTAAACAAAACACCAGCTCATGGTGAGTTTCTGGTTGCGTAGTCTGGAACTGTAACGTCAGTCTTGTGGAAAAGATTCTGCACCCCGAGGTTCTCCTATACTTGGAGGGTCAATCAATTTATATAAGTTTATTTAACTCTGCAATTTTTCATTTATCAATAATGCTCAACACAATCATCTTATACAGACCACCCAAGTGAAAAGTGATTGTTCATTTAAATCTTTATGTTTTTCAAAAATAATTTTATGCAATTCCTATCTTCTTTTTCTTTATGTGAGACTGGTGGGGCGGATCCCTAGCGAATTGGCTTTTTGATAAGTGAAATAATATTAATGCATTTTTGCGAATAAGCTCGAGACAGCACCAAAGTTAGCATGTTAGCAGTAAAAAGAGCGTGACTGATTGTTTTGAGTCATCTTCTTGATGGGTTTACATTTTAAAAGACCTCGGTTCAAGCCATTAGGGGTCCAGGAAAACAACATTTTCCTCTCCAGCTACACTAATTAGGTTTATTCTGAGGGAACTTTCTATATCCTTATATTGCTGTAGGGTTCCAGATGTGTAACTAGGCTAATGACTGACTGGCTAACAAAGAAAAATGGGCTATAATCTTTAAACAATATAGTAAGTCACTTTCTGTGAGTGAGTAGTGGATATCTTAAAAAGGTTTTATCCAAAGCAATTGGACTTGTTTGGTTTCTTGAGGACCTTTGTAAGATAACCATGGCCTGGATGACTGAGAACCTTCACAGATATGAGTAGTGAATAGTTCTGTCCATGTAGCTCTCACTGTGCTGCAAACCTTTATCTACTCTGGGGTCAAAGCATATGCAAGCTTCCCATTGGATACATTGTAAATAGAGTGATTACAAATTCATTTACATGTGGCAAGACTGTCTACACAGAGGAAAGGAGATGAAAAGTGACCATGAGAGGCTGCGAGTGGCCCCGGGGTAAAGGGTGAGAAGGCGCGGCAACGTTGAGCCGAAGCCCCGTGTCTGCTTTTGAGGAAGAGTAGAGCTGACAGAGGCCACCTCGAGAGACTCTTCACTCTCCTTCAAAGAGCTGAGAAGAAGAGGCAGGGTCTGTCAGGGGTTCCCTATTCCTACAGAGCACCCACATGCTGCACCTCCCACCCTAAACACCTTTAGTCAGTCTCACAAAGCTCCTCACGCTGCCACCAGCCTCCAGACTCATTGGCAATGCATGACCAATCCCCAGCTCAACCACCCAAACATCACCAGAGTTTAGCACTTTGAACATGACAGACACGTCCAGCGGCTTCATTTTCACACAGTCTGCAAACACTGCGATCATATGTAACTCTGGACGTAGTCAGTGATAAAATTGATATTAACCGCCGTATCAGATAAAACACACAGCACTGTTCCACATTACAATTATTAAACAATATTATAGAGTATCTGATAGGAATCCTAAACTATTGAGACAACTAAGATAAGATTTCTCCCGGTGAAAGCAGCCTGACCATATCTGGACAACCAATTTGACTTGTTCCCCTGCAAATTGAGATTCCTTCACCTGCCCCCACCTTTTTGAACAAGGGCTATCAGTTTTAATTTTCCAAACTTTCTCTTTTCCGTCAAAATTGGGTAGGAGGAAAAGGAGAATATAGAGGCAGAGGCCACCATTCCAAGTTTTATCTGCTCTACAAAATGCCGTTATCTTAGTGCGGTGTCAAGAACTCTATCTCTTTTTTTCCAGGTGACAGGCACAGACGAGAGATAAGATTGGAAAAGAATCCCACTCCACTGAGTAAATAAATAATCAATACTCATCTAAATGTAAATGAGAAAGTAGCCCCCTTTGATAGGAGGGTTTTTATCAACCAACCAATTTTCTACAGGCACTCACTGGGCCTCAACCAAATCACCATCATTCAGCTCCCATGTAATGGATAAGAAAAGGAAGGAGGGGGCAGCTGTGGGGGAGCAAAGAGGAAGGGTCATTTGAGATCAGCCATGTTCAGAGAGCTGCATCAATAGCACTGACTACCGTATGCACAAGCTCTGTTTCTTGATGACGTTGTTAATTACATATTAGGAATTCCTGATTACTGCATAACAAATACTACATGAGCTGAGTACAATAGTAAAACTAAAAATGATTTAAAACGTTTGTTTTAATAAAACAAATTATTTGATTAACACAAAAATTGTTTAAGTTTAAAATCTGCACTTTTGTGACATAATTTGACGGTATAATTGCAAAACGCTATTAATAGAGCAGACACTAGAAAAACATTAGGCATCTTTCTTGTTGGTTCATTATCAACAATAGTAGGGACAGAACCAGCACGTATGGACCCACAATCATGCTCTGTTCTTTTCAAAAACATAAGCCAAATCAAATAAGCTTCTTAAGCGACAGATTTTGAGATGCCATGATTATCTGAAAATATATCACATCTACTTTTTGTACACAAAAAGTTTTGTCCTACATTGATCGGTGTTTGGTGAACCTAAACAATCAAATTCCTGACTGTCAAGTTAAATTTCAGCAGAATTTCCCTCAAAAAATCAAGAGAGACAAGTCTGTGGGCACTGTGATTATTTTTTACGCTTGCCGGTGTTAACATTTGTGATACCTCTGCACTTTTCTAACCTTTTCTGACGTTGTACACAAGGAACGAGATTAGCATTTTATTGTCATCAGAACACACTGCGCTGTCTTTAAATTGATCCAATAAAAAACCCTCAAATACTATTTTCCTCATCCTCATTGCATTAGGTTTTATTTCATAACTCATAGATGTCAATAATGGAAACCATTATATAGCAGTATTCTCAATAACAGAATTTTCCTGCTTGTAATGCATACAGTATTGATTTCATGTTTTTCTAGGTCCATAAGGGCAAGTAGCGTGGCGGAGGTTGTTTTACTGTACACAGTCAGCAATGTAAAGAACAACGTGGAGAACACTCACTGCTTAAATGTGCAGTTCCCCGAAAACATTGAAAAGATGTGATAGAACAATGTTTTTAATTTGATTCAGAAATGACAATGTATACATTACGCACAGTAAAAATAGACATAAAAGACATTAGACAGAAAATAAGAATGTGTTACCTATCTAGCTACAAATCAAACATCCAAAAACACTGAACTACGGGGTTACGGTGACTACAATGTGTAATATAGGGGCTATGGCTGGTCAGAAAAATGCTTATTTTTCAATTACAGTCCATTGTTTTATTAAGTCTAAAATGAAACAGGACAGCAGTATTTTTACAACAGTTGTATAGTGTCTGAGATTAGTACTGTATTGTGGAAAGCTCCAGGTGAAGATGTGGTCTGTGGCCAAGCTGTGTTTGATTTTTATTGTGCTGAATTGGAATGACAGAGAAAAGGATTTCACATAGCGTGTCTTCCATTTCTGCCCTGGGATCCCTCCAAGCTAGCCTCTCATGTCCCATGGGGAACAGACCCATCCAGCTAATATGCCATAAGCTGACAGCCCTCCTCTGAAATGTGTGTTAAAGAGCCGAGTTTGGGAACATAAAGGCATTCTTCAGAAGCTGATGCAATTCCTTTAGAAAATCATACTTCTCAGTACATGCAGAATGAGCGAAGCTCCGTCAACACAGCACATGGATTTTAGGCACATACACACACTGAACACATTAAATACATGTGCATATACAATACAAATGACACTTTATATACTGCATAGAGACGATGTTTTAGAGAGACACAACGATGCCTACCCAAAAAAAGGAGGCTTCACAGTATTATGTGCCTCTGACTCACTGATATCTATGCAATTTAGCGAGCACATGAAATTGCCCCAAGTTTTCGAACCTCAGCTGTAATCCGCTCACGAAGGATTTGGAGACTGTGCCTCCAAACCATTTTAAATCAGACAGAACTGCGAGGGTGAAAAATAACACTTTAAACAGAAATCTTGACAGGATAGTGCAATTTTAATGTTACACCGCAGCTGCATTTGTTTAAATCCAGCAAATTCACACCTCTTAAAAATATTGCATCACTGCTGGTTCATAATCTCTATGCAATTTTAGTCTTTGATGGTCTTAAAGAATAAAAATACTGTTTCCTGACTTATTACCAAATACCCATTATAAGCATGTATCATACTACACAGGCCAGACTGAGTTGCACCATTTAGACTATATCCACACGTAGCGAGACTTCCTGTTTTGCCATTATTCAATTCATACACACATACTAAAGTCAGAACTTTTAAGTACAAGAGGCAATATTGCAGTTTCAAAGCGTGATCTCTCACAGCCACAGTGTGCAACAACAGAATCACCAGCCATTTAAAGACCAATACCAGAGACCATAACGCCTTTATAGTTGGTGTTGTCAACTCAATTTACAAATTCTACCCCAGACTCTTGCAACTGTTGAATTACTGACAAGGCCACAGCCATCACTGTATTGCTCTGCCTTCCTCTCCTCGCCAACACCCATCAGCTGCTGCATTATATGCACCTTAAACCAGGGTAATGCTTAGAGCCAGTGTGTCATCAAACTGAGAGTCTATACACTGCACTATACCTTGCAAAATCATAGGTGTGAGATGTTTCTAACATACTTTTTTGTAGTAATTCTAAATCTTTTCGATTCACGTCGAGCAGGAAAGTTGCCACTGTGCATCCAAACAGAGGTGAACCTGCTCAGTTAAATTATTGCTGTGTTATAGGTGGGTGAAAAATGTATACCGTTTCATTAGGTCAACAGGACTGCTCAGTTTCTGCAGGAGTAAGACTAAGATCACCCACAACGTATGACCTTAGAGTTACAAATTTAACAACTTCTGGTTCTCTGGTTCTCTTGGGAAGTGGAATGGCTGAGGGAGGTCCTCTGGGAAAAAACTGTGCTCACTACCAAACAAAACTGAAGGACACCAGGTACAGCATGGAAAGGTTGCCGATATGATCACTGGGGTAGAAGAGTGACAAGATAGCCAAAGTGAAGAGAGAGGTACAATGAGCTGGCAGCACTCTCACTGCTCAGGTTGTCAAGTGCTCACTGAGATTTTAACTGAATCAAACAAGGACATCGGGGCACTTTGTTTTTGCTGGCTAGTGCTTGTGACTGTTTTTTCCTGCAGTGTTTTCATTTAGTTTCTTATTATGCAAGAGAGGGCTGCCATATTCAAAGCTGCACTACTGGCTACGACTACTGTAGGTGACTTTGCACCTAAGACAAAGGCATGAAGAATGCAACTTTTCATGTTGTTTTGCTAAAAATCTTCCACCATCTAAACAAATCTTCTAATTATGTTCTCCTTCAGATCAGGAAATACCAAACACATTTGTTGAATTCATGTTCGTTTTCTGCCTCAAGCACTGTAAGGTAGTGATGGGACTTCTCGTGCCGAGGATTCGGAGAGCGTGTGTCGAGTAATCGATAGAATTTTTTGTGGCGCGTGTATCGAGCCTTGCTTGTATGTGATGACGTATGAAGCCTCGTTTGTGGGACGTACCACGTGAGTGGTTCAGGAGGAGGTTCGCAGTTTGGCGCGCCGTCCAGAGTTTCTAGGGTAGTGAAATGCAACGGAGTTTCCCCGCAAGTTGCCTCAAAGACACACATAAATATTTATTCAGATCAGTTTAGAAACTAGACACTTAAAACTGATGTCAACAGCTTGACACACAAAGACAATACTTAGTTCCCTGGCACTTTTTTATTCCCATGCCAAACTGTGGCAAGATGATTTCAAGAACAGGAAAACACCTGTCTGTCTTGCTGCGAACCAATTGGCTGCGAGGCTTCAAAGCTTCACAAGGCTTTATCTGGCCATGACTACTGTACGGGACTGAGCGCATGAGCCACAGGCATGTTTTCAAAAAGAAGGGTTTTTATTTACCCCCAAAAATAATTCGACAAAAACGTGCAGAAATAATAATAATTAAAAGAAACGAAAAAACAATAGAACTAGTCTTAATTTATAAATCAACTGAACAAAACCATACCACTGCATAAAACTAACAAAATGATGGGTATATATGCTGAATGAACAAACCATTAGAAACAAAAAGGGGATGACAGATATTATAAAACAAACAATACATACAAATGGTAATAAATGTACGGGCTAACAGTTTACAAACCTAAATCTAATTCAAAAGACTAAACTAGAATAGACACATAATATAATTAAAAGAAATAACCAATGAAAACACACAGTTCCTCTTCCGCCCTGTTCAAGCTGAGCTGGTGAATTACTCCCATTTCCTTCACCTCTGTCTTTAAGGCAGCTCCACCCTCCGCCACCTCCTTTGCCACATCACGAAAACCAGGTAACACAAAAGAAAGAAATGAATACAAGCAAATGAGGAACTTCTTTTTAAGGAATATGTCCTAACACTGCTGTGCACCTGTTTTTATTCCTAATCAAATGGCCAGGCTAAATCTGAGGCTCAAAATAAATGAAAAGCCTCTAAAATATTTAAGTTTTCTTGTGGCTAATTCTTTAGCTTATGTTTGTTCACATGCATTAAAAAATGCCTGAGTTAGTATTTTTTTGCTAGTATTGAAGTGGGGTTGAGATTAAGATTAATGTTCATCTTAAATAATTGTTTAATTTAAGGTTGGTCATCTTATCTGGCTTTTAGTCAACGTTGTATGATGTCCTACACGGGCACTTTCCCTGTGCATTCTATGTTTGAAACAACAGTTCAGATTTGATCGCCAAATTAGTACAAAGTGTACAGATAGAAATCCTTGGCAAATCAAACAGAATATACATGGGGAAATTATTGATCGTTACATGTTTGTAAAGATTACCTGTTTAATTCCCCCGTTTTTTTAAGGAAAAACATATTTTTATTGCATAAATTGACCTTTTATGTCGTTTGTGTACAGAGCTGGTTTTACAAGCTGCCCCCCCTCTACACATCTGCTCCGGCTAATGCCATCTACTGCGAGCATTCCTGATGCTCAGGTGAGTGTTCTCCTGGTGTGAATTGCAGACCTTGTGCTGAACATTGATGCACTGCCTCCATTACCGCCTCGCCTCCTTCTGAGTAGTCGACGCCATTGTTTATGACACTGACACATGCAGTAATGGGTATTTCACTTCTGCACCTATACTGAGCGCGTGTTGAAACTGGAAACACAGATAAATATGGTGCGTATCCACAACATCAGTAAATTTCTATTTCATCAACTGAAGCATTAGACTGATCACTGGAATACCACAGTGTAGTGGTAGCATTAGTCACTGAACACATTGCCAACCGAAATTCTAATTTCAATGCTTTAAAGGAGCTTGGAGCTTCTGGGACTTCAACTTTTAAGGAATTCAAGGTGCAGAACTTGTAAAAAGATTTAACTCGAACCTCTCTTCAAGAAAATCATCAAACATGTAAAGATTTGTCTCGAGGGATTTGAGCAACTTCAGACATACTGTGCAAGTCAAATGAATCCCGCAGAACAGTACGTCCCTGCAGACTCGGTAACATGGCAGCTGTCACTAACAAGGAAAGTCACATGCCACTCTCTTCCTTTATGTTCAAATACAAACACAGACTCTGGTGTATTAGTGCCAGATATTTTCAATTATCTCGTGTCAACCTTTATCTCTTCACATTTGCTGCCGTAACAGCTGGATTGATGCCTTCCTCTTTTCATATTTCAAGCACCATTGTACTTCAGAGGAGGAGGAGGAGAAGATCACAACAGTTTCATCCAACTTTTATGTAGGTGTTTTGGATTCTGGTAGCCTCAGGGTAAATGGTGCACACTGTTAAATTCTTTAACAATGCTTTTAGCGACACAGTGATTGTAAATAAAAACGAAGGCTCCCAGGAAATGTTTGTCTTGAAGAAATTGTGTTCACCAAACAGCTCATTTATTTCAAACAGGGATTACCAGTTCAGACATAAAACAGACTAAGTTTGCAGATATAGAAAAAAATCCAGGCACAACCTTCGTGGTATATATTTGTGGCAGTGTGGGTATAGAGCGCAGCATTTTCTTACATCACCCCCAGCAGCTTTCTTTTACATTTGTCTGTTTACATAGCAAGCTTGCATCAAGTGGAGAATTGTGCACATACAATTACCATAATAGGCGGCCACCGAGTTGGCTGATGTGCTTCTCGGGATGAGAGGGCATGCAGAGACTTGCTGAGGAACAGACAATGTGGCAAAAGTAGAAAAATCCTCATTTTTCCAGGCCCTGTTTAGTGCATGTGTGCGCAGCCACCCCAGGAGCAGAGAGGTTACCCCACATCTGGAGAAATGAGTTTGACCCTCTTAAAGGGCACAGGAAGTTGCCCCTGAAAGCTGCAAACAAAAGCAGCAGTGGCGAGCAGGAGCCCAGAGCGCCATTCATCGCGGCTAATGACTTGTTCATTAAGAGTGATGATGGATAAAGACTTCTCACGCTGAGATGAAATCAAGATTTATATGCGTTGTTTCCTCACCCAACTTGTGGGAAGATCATCATCATTTAATTCTATCTCTGCGGCTGGTGATGGGCATCCAGAGAGCGGGCTATCAAACGGTGCAGTCAGCTGGCAAAATCCAAAACGTGCCGTTGGCACATCTGGAGCTTGCCGTCGCAGCTGAGGGTGAGCAATGGCTGCTGGCAGGTGGCCAAATTACAGGCAGAGACGCTTCAGGACTCCATAGCCTCCACCCTGGCTTCTCCTCGTTTAGATCATCATCATTATTTATTTGCTTATTTATTATTTTTTCCATTATGTGTGCTGTGTTGCATTTCAACAGCACTTTTTTTTTCCTCGGCATCAGCGCATTATCACACTGCGCTAGACCCTCGACCCACCTCTCTCTGTAGGTTCTTATCTCTAGCTGGAAATAGGCCCCAAGACACTTCATCAGTGTCCTTCACCCTGCTATCTGCAGCTCCCAACTTTTATTAAAACTTCAGCCTTTATCAGCTCCTGGGTAATTCAGGCATGACAAATTGGGCACCAGATGCCACCTCCATTTGAGGCCGCTGTACATCTCTTGCTCCCCTATGAAGACAATGGGAGGTGGCGGGCTGCAGCACTGTGGGATATCCACCTTTAGCCCACCACATCAGGTTACTTCAACAAACTTCCTCCATCCATCTGAATGCTGAATACTACATGTGCCATTGTAAAAGTTATCCAGCATGCGTCTCCTCTACCTCACTGCTATGCCACTCACGACATTTCTCTTCAATAAAGCATGTAATGCAGGACAGTCAATGTGCACTAGATGCTTCTGAAAACATTTGGGAGACATCAGCTTTTTTTCTCATTTGGTGCTGGACTGAAAATAGAGCTGGAAACATAGTAGAGTGTCTCATCACTGTTTCATTCTTTAGTTTACATGCTTGCTTCACATTTGTTTGAGTTTATAGTCATCAGACACAGTTTATTATAATAAAATATACATATATTTGCAAACAAAATCTTATGTGAAAATACTGTAAATTATGTATGATTTATCTATGGCAACCAAAATGAGAGTGCTATAATAATTCATTATTTTTACCTTTATAATCCTAGCTATAGTGCAGAATAGAAAATGAAACAGCAGTTTTAATGGTGCAGGGTGACTTGTATATTTCTTTTAGAGTCCGTGTATGAACTTCTACACATTACTGATCAGAACAAGAGGTGGCTACACAATCATTCAAAACTATAACAATAGTTATGGACGATTGTGTTTTTAGGTCAGAAATGCACAACTACCCCAGATGACGTGGAAAAGAAGAGCACCGGACAGCTTATATTTACTGTCCCTTCCCCCTGCACATTTCATCTTGGGCATGCTTAAAGATAAAACATAATTTATGATGCATTTAAAAAGAGGGAATGTGGAGTAGAGTCATGCGCTCTGTTAAATAAAACCACAGCAGCTCAAGAATATAGAAGAAGAATCAGTCAGTGACATTAGTTCATTTATATTACAACAGTTAATAATCTGCTGGATTTCAAGAACAAAGCTGACTGAAACATGTCGACTCTCACGTAACATAATCTTATTCAGAGTGTATGAGATTTTAAACTTGACAGCACTGCACATAAAAAAAGCTGGGAGAATCAGTTACTGGAGTTCTTGAATAGTATTCATAGTGATAGGGGCAGTATTCATGGGATATAATCCCTGCCTAGATGGGCACATCATCTGCTCCTCAGGGGATTCAGTGAGGGTCCTGCCTGTAAATAAGAATCCATGACAGAGGGGCAGCAGGCGTGAAGCATGAGATTGGAAACCAAAGGCATCACACAGGGCTGTTGGATCTTAGTGATTTTAGCAACACATAACTCTAGACATAGACCCTGAATTTGGCATGAGCTAGTATACACTCACGCACACAGAGGCAGTCATGCATATGAGCCCTCTCACTTACACTGCATTACAGTGAAGCCCCTCTTTCATATGTAGAATGCCTTTGGAATTAGCTCACAACAATCAAAGCCTTTGTTGATTCAAAAAAAGATGATGTTAAAAGTGAGAAGCCCACAAGCAACACAGCATATATCAACTCTCATTATTCCAACAGGGTTCCATTTTAATTTCTCTCTAACATCAATGTTTGGTCCTTCCGTGTCCAACACAGCAGTGCTGGCCAAGATGCCAGCTGTGTTTCATGGCTAAAATGTGTTTTAAGATCTGCTGCAGGATGGTAATGTGTTGTGCAACCTGCCAGCCCATGAGCATCCTGAGGCAAATGGGAGAAGCAGTGGTTAAAAAGCAGGTTTTTTTGGGCTGGAGCCAGGGAGTAATCTACCACATAAAGGCATGGCATTACCAGGGGCTATCATATGGGATATGCTTCCCAAAAGACACAACTTTCTCAAAGACCTCCCGTTATTTGGCGCTGATGGAATTTGGCAGTGAAAGCCCCTTTTAGTTAATTAACATATAAAACGAAAAAGCGCGTTACGTAGCCATGTGAAAGTAGCAAACAATAGATTCAAAAGTGAGCGCTGTTTTAAGGCTCACATAAACACAGCAGGATGGGAAATTAACCTTAAACTTTTTTTTTCTCTCACATTTACCTATTGGTTTGAAAAATATACCAATTCCCTGCTTGAAAAGCCTTCCATTTTGGCAATTTGTTACGTCAAATAAGTTTGCTAGGTAAACTGGACTTGGGTACAGAAGCCTGTGATGAATAGTATCCATTAAGCTGGAATCTTACAAGCCTTAAAGTGAAAACATACCTAAAACAAGAGCATCATTAGGAAAATGAGCAAAGACCTGAACCTAGAGTGTTTCTGAGCAGAGATGAATGATGGCATCACACCTCAGTCCATTATAGACTCTATTTATACACAGGGACACAGAGGAGCAACACTAGTTAGAGGCTTCTCTCCAATTAGGTTATTACTGGTCTGGGAGCCCTTTTACTCAAGGAAATTTCAGAATAGAAATTGTGTCTTTAATCAAGCATAAGGAAATCTGTCACAGAGTAGACCTCTTTAATGTTTGTTATAAAAGAACGGAAGTCTTCCTGGTTTTCAAAGGGAATTTGGCTATATTTCATAAAAATGATAATAAATACCAAATCGTTTGCTACTGATAATATAATAAGTTATGTTATTTGTAACAACAAAAAGGCAAATCATGAGATTATTTAGGTGATTCCTTGCACAGTTACTCTTTCCCCAGTCCTTAACCTACATCCTTGATCGGTGTCCAGGCCTGTGAGTCTAAGGCGAATTTGGCACAGTGGCAGTACTACACTTTCCATGTTGACCACGTGAAGCACACGGACTCACAGCATTTTTCCACAGAGAATTGTCACTAAAAGAGCAATTTTAAAGCAATTCAATAGATTTTCCAAGCTCAACCTCATAAAGTGTCTGTTATCCTAGTTTTATCCATGGCTTCAATATCATTTTGAAAGTCTAGATGAGCTGCAGGACTACTGCAACTGGAGAAGGTAGCTGGTGTGCGTGCTGTAAGGGCCCAAAAGTGCTTTAGTGGAATGACTGGAAGCCAAGTTTTAATGCAGTATCTGCTTCTTATAATAATCCATGCCAGGGAAGTAGTAGACAAGACCAGTTCACATTCTGACTGACAGCCATAAACTCTAATTTTGGCCTCCTTTGACTGGTTAGGGATAATCCTTGCAGAAAAGCTGGGTCACATAAGCCTCTGACAGCACTCTTCCACAATAAGACCTTCATAGACTCCATATTTCAACGTATACACTATGTATGTCTGTTTAAAAATATTATCACTGAGCGCTCATGCTAACTGTAGTAATATGTGTCACACCGCTGCAAACCCTATCAAAACTCGTTTAGAACTACAATCGTAAAATATGTATTAGGTTAGTGGTCAACGGCAAAAAAAGCACCAGTGTGTAGGATAAAGTGTCAGTATATTAAGTATGTGAGGTATGGCATGACCTTTTGTGCACAGCCTGAGTGTCAGGTCAACAGAGAGCCCTGGAATTTCCCTCTCGCTCCTCCTCATCACGGGACGTGGTGGCCTTACTCGAAGTCAAGCGAGGTATAAAGGATGGCTGTCTGTATTTTTTCATTAGACTTTTCTTTTGTTACTGAATACAT
The DNA here is from genome assembly GCA_032270685.1 of Microctenopoma stevenorrisi. Classification (NCBI taxonomy): domain Eukaryota; kingdom Metazoa; phylum Chordata; class Actinopteri; order Anabantiformes; family Anabantidae; genus Microctenopoma; species Microctenopoma stevenorrisi. Next base: position 6,239,751 of record JAUMTR010000027.1, on the reverse strand, counting down.
AAATCCATTGTGGCAAGATGCAATATGTATCATGGCGCTCCACCTGCGGACGTCTCATAATGGCTGCCATGTCCCTCCAGTCAGAGATGATAAGTGAACCCCCCGTGAATGTTAATGATAGTGATCATTCTGAACCAGCCTGCCTCTCCGTCTTCGCTCACAGCCCGAGTGTCACACGCAGGGTGGCAAGGTTCAAGGGACTAAAATGAAAACAAACAGTCAAGGAGATATATAAATAAATAAAGCTGGAAGTGAATGAATGAGGCACTGAATGAATGAATGCACACAGCCGCACCTGAGAAAAATGTACTGTAGCATGTTGTTTATACTTTTTTTGGATTACTCTTACATGGAAATAAGCAATTTCTGGCAGTGCATTTTTTCACACCCGTGATTAATTATTTTGTCATTTGAGGCAGAAGTCCATGGTGATGAAAATATATTTTATACACTTGGAACGGTTTCATTTTTTTCAAGGCTGGGGAGCAGGTGGTTTCAAACAGATGTGGCTGTTTACATGGCCGCAATAGCCTGGGTTTCATATCTGGTCATTGCTCGTAAATAGCTCTGACAACATGCACACTTGCATGGCCGGACAAAGGTCTGACTCAGCTAATCAAAGCTGACATTACTGATATCACAATGAGCCTTTTTCTATCAAGTGTTATGAGTCAAATGGGAAATGAGCTTAAGTATCTCAATAATCTTGAACAGCACCCGTACAACAGAGCTGACCTGCAAAACTGAGAAGATACTGCTTCTTGTTAACCACGCGAAAAAAAAAGAACTCGTGTCATTTGAAACGGATTTAATCAAATTTTCCCCAACAGCCTGCAACTTTCTCTGCTGTTGCCTGTCTGCTTCAGTGTTGGGTGGATTGTTTTGATCAATACACCAGCCTCTCCAAGCAACACACCCAGCTCAAATAACAGTCCGGGGAGAAAGCAAACACACGGTCCATGCCAGCTCTTCCCCCTCTCGACATTTCGCTGTTTCCTCCTCGTCTCAACTTTGCCAAAGTCCTTGGAACTTGCCAAATCCGGTCATGCCTGCTTAGCTTGCTGGACTGATTATGCCAGAAAAGAAAATAAGACACAGATGTATACAAACTCTTGGTGGTGCCAGTTGAGAGACAGCTAATGGCTTCATCTCGACCCTCCCATTGTAGCCGGGCACAGGTGGGGATAATTAGAGATCCCTCTTTGCCCGCGCGGAGTCTGTTCGTTTCCAGTTGTGACAACCAGAAGGAGGCTAAAGACAGCCGTGGTAGGCTACACCCCGTCTATTATCAACTTTCCTAACCCCATCATAGCTTTGGTAACAACATACATCCTACATACAGTATGTAGGCCAACGCTTTGAGTTGGCAACAATGGATGGGACTCAGACTCAACATCTTGCTGAAAACAACCCTAACTTTCTCTAGCATTCCCTCTCCTGTCATGCCGGGCCGTGTCATAACGGTGGGAGAAGCGCAGCAGAGAGAGTGCAGGTGCTCAAAACAGATCATAGACATAAAACAGTCAAATGAATGTTTTTCAGCTTTTGGAAAACAAATACCTTTGAGTGCACTGTAAAAAACTGCTAAGCGTCTCAGTCCAGATTGCTGTCTCATTTAATCATTAACTTTCCTGAAGTCCAGATGTTTGAATGAGCTCCAGAACGTGACCTCTGTCCCGTTTTTGGGAGACTCATAATGAAATAATTCAGCATGAGCAACTCCTAATGCAAAGCGGAGTACCGTCGTACAGCCCATGTGCTTCAGAAGGCTCGAAAAGCCCTTTTTCCTGCGTTAGCCTGAGTGACAGCAGAGAGACATGTGTCTTCAGATGAGAAGAGGCGAGTCTCATTACGCCGTATTTGGTTGACACTGAGTGATTCAAGTGTTCCCGGACAATTCAGACACACTGATATAAAACACATTAAATGTCTTTCACAGCACTTTACCTGACACTGTTCATCTACACTCATCTGTTATCCCTGACGAGCGGCTTTTGTCGCTGCTTCAAGTCTGGCATGAGGACTGTGCTGAGGAGGGAATAAAAAGGAGCTGTAGCAAACTGCGCAAAAATAAAACAATGGAAAAAAAAATCTTAAGATGTGAAATATCAAATCTCCTTTTGAATTTTGTTTTCAAGGACATTTCGTAACTCGTGTTTTTCACAGATAATATGTAATTTGACTTTTACAGTTTGTGCTATAATGCCAATTTTGAAATTTGTCAGGTTTGATACATCACATGCAGAAAAATTCAGAAAACTCACCCCATGCCATGTCTCTGACAAAGTAAACTCAACTCCCAAAATGACATTTCTTGTTTTGCAGTAATTATACATGACATTTTTTTTTGCACTGAAAAAACAGTAGTGCACGGGGAGGCATGTATATAAACTATTCTAGTTTCTCTAAGAGTAGAGAGACAGGGTGACACAATGAACTGAGAAACCTGAAAGACACTGTGACAATGAGGATTTGCAGCTCAGTCAAAGTTAAGATTGAATTCAAATTGTAACTTCTCACCAAACTGCCATCTCTGTGAATGAAGGAAAGTAATACCTGATTATTCACTCACATCTGAGGCGAAGGTTTGTCACTTTGTCAGACTCGGAGCATTATCAAAAACTAACAAACTGAAGTCAGCACCCGGAACGAATTCTTGTAAGTCCGCCGTCAGAAATTGTTAGCCAGCATCCCTTGTCTTTGACACCAAGGTGTTGATCCTCATTCCTGCTGCAAACACATTGAGGTGAGAGCGAGGCGAGGGTAGATAACGGTGAAGGCGGTGATGGGGCAGGTGAGTGGAGAGGATGCCAAGCCCAGTGGTCAGCGGGTAACAGAGAAAGGGCGGCTGTCACATCCTGCTGACTTAGCCAAGACAGATGAGACAATCAGCAACCCGAGGCCCGGACAGCTCTTCAACTCTGCCTGCATTCGGTGTTTGAGGACAGCTTTCCGCAACATCCCAAACAAGCCCTCACTTTTCTCTTTGGAGGTGAGGCCACTGTTCAGGAGCGCTCGGGTGATGTGATAGTAGTATGTGTTATACTCTCTTTCACTGTTAAAGCTCCATAACTATTTATTAAAATAAGGATAAGGGATCAAATGGCTGTGTGTAATGTGATAAAGGTCACTTGTACAAACCCACAGATAAATTAACAGAAAGGTTGCTCTCAGCTCTGTGGAGTGTTTAAACATATTTTAGCTCATTATTTTGGATTTCTGACATCCAGCTTTACTGTTTTGTTTGACCCTTATTGTCCACATCAACCCTATTTCTAACCACCATAGAAAACTTGCAAAGTTAGCCACTCTTACAGCTGAGGAGTCGGTGAATAACAAAAGCAGAGTAAAAAAGAGAGTGAATGTTCAATTAGACCAGAAATGTAGCTCGATATCAATGTGTTTGGTACTGTAAAAAGTAGCCTGTTTGCCGCCAAAGTTCTAAGGGGCCTGGTAGCAGAGTGGTTAAGGCAGAGGGCTGGGAAAGCAGCATACCTGGGTTCGATTCCCAGCTGAGGCCCCCAGCCCACCCCCCATACCAGGTTTGTCCCTGAGCGAGACACCCAGCGCTAGCTCCCCGGGCGCCATGTGGCTGCCCACTGCTCCCCCCAGGGGTGATGGGTCAAATGCAGAGAACTAATTTCGTTGTAACATGTAAAAATGTATGACAATGAAGTGGATTCTTCTTCTTAAAATGTTAGTGGTGTTTTTAAAACTTCTTTTCTATAACCATGATTGCTAAAAAAAAACCTAATGGTGAAGCTAGTCTGTAAGATGAGAATGGAAAACATTGTAAGGGGATTTATGTGGTTTTAATTTGGATGATCACTGACATCAGTAAAGATGGTGTGAGGCAGGGGCCATCAGCCACGTGGACAATTGTCTCACATGTTTGTAGTAATTATACCAAGATGTCACAATTAATTTGACAATGACATATTGATATTTCAAGTTGGAACGCATAACACATTTAAGAAGTACAGTGTTGCTGAGTTCCTTATGCTGCTGATAATGACCTTACTAAACCCCCCTATCCACCCCGCCAACACACACACACACACACACACACACACTCACACACAAACAACGTTTTCAAGAGAGTGTGTCTGTGCATGTGTCCAAATCCCAATCTGCACTCCCCAGACATGATGTACTGCGCCGACGCCATCCCGCACGTCTGCGCCCAAATTTTCTGGCTTAAAATTTGAGCAGTAATGGCATGATTAATGGTTAAATTAATTAATTGTTAGATGTATGCTAATTGTCTAATTGGTCGCCTGATCTATATAAGACCATTTATAAATGAAATGAGTTGATTTAAAAAGTTTATTGATTAAATGTGACAATGAGTTATACGGCTGACTACCTGATTTGCAATTTTCCCAATTAAATTCACAAAGCTCTTTAAGGTGCAGTTTTGTAAAGTGTGCCCTATCTAAGTGATCTATACCAGACTTGACACTGCTGTACTTATTTATGAAATCAGACAGCTGATAATGGTGCATTAATATTAATGCAAACTGTAAATTTTCATATTTCTCTGCAGAAACCAATACGAGAACATTTGTTATAAATCCATCTATAGTTCACATTTTTAATGCAAATTAAAGTGGAAGTCCTCTATAAGGTCAAGTATCTGGGAGAAATGAGTTTTTTTAGCTACAGGTGAATTATCTTGGGAAGTGATGTGAAGGACAATTTTAAGTTCAGTTACATTAAGATAACCTTCATTAATGAGCTTAGAAATTCTGCTAAAAAAATTTAATATTTGTTGTTTCAGCCTGGGCTTAGGAGGCAATGCAGCAATGTTGGGAAATATAATATAATATAATATTATAATATGATGTCATATAATATAATACAGTGGCAACAAAGCATGTTCCCTTTAATGTGCTTGCTGTGTATGTCGAGCCATTACTGTAGCCTGTGACCTCTTAACTCCAACTGTTACACAGGACTATACTGCAGTAAAGTAAAGGTTGTTTTGCTGTGACACAATGCACATTAGCTTTCTAGCAAAATGACTCGTCCAACTTTTTCAACACAAAACTGTAACTGTTAAGTTGTCTTTGTTTGTTCATGAACTTTATTTACAACAATGTGTCTAACACTACCTGGGGAATACAGGATATTAACAAACGAATGAATAACAGAACAAAATAAAGAAGGATATGATTTATTGTTCATTGAAGCATAAACACATAAAATCATAACCAAACCCTGTCCATATTTGTAGACCGAATGTTAACATGGAATATAGCAATAGATTGGTTCGTGCCAGCCTATGCAGAGGTCTGCACATGGATGCAGGCAGGATTTGTGGAATACCGATCTTAATAATCTTCATGTGGCACTTCATGCAGACTTTTGTGTTTCATAAAAATATCTTTAAAGATCTGATAGAGCTCAAGACTGATCATGGGGGCAGCGACTACTAACTTGTAATCTAATTAAAAACTTTCTTGACAGTTCAGAGATGTTCAGAGAATCCAGATCACTGTTCTGCAATTTCAGGGGGTCTGAGAATGTTCTCTCACAAACGCTATTTTAGTCCACATTGTGCATTAAAATTGCACGGTGTCACCTAATTTGCATAAACACAGCCCAAATGAATGCAATCAAGTTCGCCCACTGCAGGATTAAAGAAAGCAGAGTAATGTTGTGGAGAATTGCATAAGAGCTGTGTCTGAATGAGCGCTGGCATTGTGCCTAAAATAGGCCCCATGTCAATCAAACTTCAGGGATATCTATCTGTCTATTTTCTACAATTCACAGGATTTGGTGTTAATGAAAGTGATAAAAGGTGCAATTAAGAGGCAATCGAAAGTGTGCGGAACATCTTCAGTGTTGGCAGCATGATGCTTTCGTTATGAAGGAGCAGTGAATTGCTGAGAATTCAAACCCTACTCTCAATTCAACGGCACCGGAACCCCTTAGAAATAAGGGTTCCCTGACACGTCATCTCCTTTCACCGTAGATCCTCAAGTGTTCCTTCCAGTGCCCAAAAAACCTGCTCCAGCCAAATCAAACGTCCTTCTCCACAGCCTCTCCAAACTCCTCCCACACTCAGGTCTCTGCTTCTGTGACCACCTGAATATGCAACTGTCAACTACAAATATGCAAAAAGATAGAAGATCGGGAAGAAGCAAGAGAGAGACAGGGATCTAGATTAAAATGCAAGTAAGTCAGGGAAAAAGTGAAAGGAGGTAATTCTGAGCTGTGGTGGCTGAGTTCAGTTGTTCATTTAAATGTTCGATTATATTAACAAAAGTAACTAATATATAGAAACAATGATACTAATAGTAAAATAGTCTAGAACAAACTGCAGGATTTAACCTGATAGATGTTGAGATGTTGTGAGGCGGTGGTCGTAGTAGGACGTCTATGCCTCACCAAAACCCAACAATCAGGAGGTCAGGGTTGGGAGCATCTTTGTGAACGCATAAAGCATTATCATTTTTTAAAACCTAAAGAGAAACATAAGATGTACTCTGACAAAGAGCAGCAGCCACTCCTTTGTCCATATCCTTCCCTGCTTAAAGTCAGGATTAAGCATGAGTTAAAAAAACACTGACAGATCATAGTTATATGGACAAATAAATAAATTCTTTTTATACCTCTGCCACAGTATATATGGAAGCCACTGTTTGCTGCTGTGAATGTGAAGAGGCAAGGTTTGTTAATGCCACAGAGAGATAGAATTACAGTGGATTTCTTCTCCTGGTTCTGTGTTATTCTACAAAACAGCCTTCTTGCAACAGTTACATTTCTAATTTCACATCACAAAACTGGCTTAATATTCTGAACCTGGCAGATTAACCAAAGATAAATAAAAACACATGCTCAAAGGCAGAGAGACAAGAAAGAATAAAGAGAGCAATTTGGCCAGTTTGTTAAAATTTACGGCCAAAACTTTTACAGAAATCAAACAAAAGTATACATTTGCTAGACAAACAATGTCATTGTTATGCAAACAGATGATTTCCAAATATGACATCCATGTTTTTTACTGAATTCAGAGATGCCAAGAATTATACCTTTCAGACACATTCATCTTCTTCATTGTCTTGTCTCCCACCGTCTGTTTATTCTGGCATTCATCAGAGCCATTACTGCCATGCCCGTCAGAACTCTTTGAGGGAAATGAAAAACAGCAGTCATTTTTAAGGTTTAGGCTAAAGGGTACTTTACGTAGATGGAGTCTAGTACATCATTCCTTGTGTGTCTCTCCCATGCTGGTATATTCTGCATTACATTTTGAATACCCCTTTTCATAAATTGCCTGATTCGAGGATGAATAGAGAAAATGCTGAAAATGTAGATGACGATGATGTAATGGGACAAGATTAATGGCTGCCAGATATCCAAATCCTGATGAGTAAAAAGTTACTCAACTCAACAGTTGTGCAGTGGTTTACCCTTGGAAAAATCTTTCCATGTTGAAAATCTTCCCATCCCTCAATAGAATATATCCATCCCTGCGACCAAACGAAGAGCAATTAGCTCCATTAAGTTCTCCAAAAGGCCACAATGGCAATAAAAAGGAATGATTACACAGGTGGAAAACATTGTCCTGTCTCTAAGAGAGGAAAGCACCTTCGCTAATGTTGGTGCTGTTGGTCCAGAGGTTACATGAATAGCTAGTGGTGAATTTTAGTTTTTTAGCTTTTTGTAGTTCCTCGGAGGTGATGAATGGCAATGGATACAGTGCCAGTAGCGATGTCTCTAGAAGTAGCTTATTCTGTGCTGCCAAGCATGATTTATGACAAGAAAAGGGAGGGGGGGAATCTCTGACTTCACCATTTGCCCTCCTGCACTTTTCCATATCATCTAAGAGGTCTTTGGAGGTATTGGATTGACACAGCAACTGCACACATCTGGTTTGGAGATATGTTCAATCCTTTTTCAAGCCAACAACCGTTTGAAAGGAATAGGTGGTAATGGGAAAATGGAAATATGATGTGGCAAAAAAGGGAATAGTATCCATGACAAAGATCATTATTGCTCTTATAAAGGTTTTATGTTGTTAGGCTTTTAGGGGTTATTTTCAATAACTCGGACAAAGAATAATGTGCTTGTGGGCTTGTTTCCAGTGAATGTAGATTAAAGAGAAGATAGATCTTTTAAGCATATGTTCTCAGGCAAATACAGGATGCTGACTGGTGGGTACTATCAACCATGATTCACATAACACCACACGTGTTTTTTGTGTGGGTACCAAATGAAATATTACTGCAACTGTTAGAAGGAAACTAAGAACATTTGTTAATGCTATGTTGAAAAACTTTTACTTTCATTTTTTTCCTCTTGTACCCACAGTGACTTAATTCCATTATTATTAAACAAACAAAACCCTGCTCAGTTAATCAGTTTGTCATATCCTTTTTAGCTTCTATCCATATTCTGTCCATATATTCACATTTCTATATTCTCTGCTATTAGTAGGGTTATACAGAGAATTTGATTAGTAATAAAACTGAATTGTTAACACATGGGCAGAGAAAATAATGACAATAGAGAGAGAGAAAGCAGAGAAAAAGTGAATAATGAAGCTACGTTTCTTCAAGTTAGGAAAGTTAGGTTGGGCATAGCCTATCATAACAAGTTTGCAGCTAGTTTTCTATTTAAGTGAAGGTTTTAGTGTTTGTTTATTAGTGTAATACTGTGCATTATTATGAATTGAATTTTAATGTATGGACACGGAAGTCTAAATGTCTCCTGCTCAGACAGCAGCAGGAAAGAGAAGGGGCCCACAGCAGCACCCGCTGCTCGTTGGTTTTGGTTTTTAAGCCATGTTTGTTCCAATATAAGTATTTGCTTTATTGTTGTTTTTTTAAGATAAGATATCTTTATTGTCACTGTTGCACGGACAGTGAAAACCTGTAACCATGACATCAAATATACTTTAAGGTGCTGTGTGGAGTCAGTAGTGTCTTAGAGTACAGGTACTGGATCAACATTCAGTGTCATTCTGTGGAGTGGGGGGAGGACAGATTTAAAGGCCTGTGGTTAGAAACTTTTTAAGAGTCGGTTGGATTTTGCCCTGAATGACCTGTAGCATCTGCCAGAGGGGAGGGGGAAGAAAGAAGTGCCCAGGGTGAGAGGGATCACCTATAATGCTACTAGATCTCTGCTGGAGTAGATGTCGCTGAGGGAGGGGGTGTGGCACCGATCGTTTTCTCTTTTTCTCTGCCAGTCTCACCACTTGCTCCAGATTCTACCTGTCCTCTGCCGTTCAACAGCTTCCTGAGTGGTGTTGCTGATGTGGATGGGACAGCATAGAGGGTGAGGAGGAGAGGGCCGAGGACACAGCCCTGTGGTGTGCCTGTGTTCAGGGTGGATGCCCATCCTCATGTTTTGTTTCTGTTGCTGAGAAAGTCCAGTGCGCAGCTACACAGTGAACTGTTAAAGCCCAGGCTGCTCAGCTTCAGAACCACAGTGGACATACAGTGTTAGAGGTGTTACTGTTGTCCAGGTGTGTGAGGGCTGGAGTTACGGCATCCTGGTGGGATATAATGAGTCTCTCATACTACTCATATATGCACTTGAAATGTTGGTAACTGCATGTTGAGATGGTTTATTTTATTACTTTTGGTGACCTATGAATCCCAAGACTTGTAGCTGTGTTTACTACCACTTCACATACCATAGATGAAAACACGCCATGTAAATACCACTGCTGCAAATGAGATGTTTTGCTGAAATAAGTTGACGCTAGGTGTGTGAATGATAATTAATCAGTATTATGAACGGTAATAGAAGGCCCAAAATTCTAATTCATTTTGCTTAGGGCCCTACGGAGACTTGGGCTGGCCTTTCTTTGACAACAATTGCCAACTGCCCTACCTATTGTGCACTGTTCCCGGCTAATATTTATAATTGGATGAAATTAACGTGAAAATACACAGTCTGCGTTTTCAGTCATTTACTATTTATAAGTAAAGTTTGCTCTGTGTCAGATGTCCCTCCAAGCACAGGACATTACTTTCATCATGACCATGCAACACAAGCTCAGGAAAAACAAACCACAGCTCCGTGGCTCACTGTCTCAGTAGAGAGAAAAAATTATAGAGCTGTTACCTCAGTTTTATGCGGTAAACAAGAGAGAGAACACTAAATACTAGATTATACTTGAATGCAGGTCTGTATAATATATAGATCATTTATTAAAATTGTATTGTTTTTCTAAAATGATGTTCATCTTTCCTTCTTCATGTAAGACTGGTGGGGATCTCCCTTCTGGACAAGCTGCCACTGCTTTATAATTAGAATTACTGCAATAAGAACACAAGATATGGGAGAAAGATGAGATGTGTACAGTATGCTTTTCTTAAGCTCATATTGTATGGTATAGAGGTAAAGAGCTTGTTATCTGTACCATAAACTTTAACTTTTCACAAATTTTTAACATGAAAGGGAATACTGTGACCCCAGGCCATTAAGCCATTGTATTGAGTTTTAATTTGACCTTGTTTTTCTTCCTATCAACCATGAAGCCAAAAGACATCTAAGTTCCAAACAATCCACTGTAAAATACAGAAACTATGATTAATTCAATGCTAATGTTGCAACTTCAGTCTCAAGTAAATCCGGCTCTGTATTTTATTGGTGAGACATGCTTTTAAGGACCTATGTCTTCCTAAATAACATTCATTTAAAATCAGTGCAGTTAAAATGTTCAAGGAGGATTTTAACACCATAAGGCTGAATTAGACATTCTGAAACTCTATTAATTTCAGCAGTATGTGGCGTCATATTTAGATTTAATAGAAAGTTTTTAATGAAGCAGATTGGAAAAGGGATCCTATCCCCCATTACTGGATGATGGATAACTGAGAAAGGTTAGCAGCCACTCATTAACACTCTCTTAAATTACGAAAGTACTTACTGCTTTTTTCTCTCAACCTTTCCTTTTTTCCCTTAGATGGGATAAAATAATATTGAGAGGATGAGCATTGAATCAAGTCCAACCATAATTAAATGCACTGATGGGGTGAAAGTGTTCCTTGGTGCTGGTCGTGTTTGAAAACGGTAACTTTCATTCCTTGTGGCTGTCTTTGGGAATTTGATAAAAGTGTTTTACATTTCATGTTTCCTTTAGGCAAGAACAACATTTTTTTACCCAAATGACCACACATTTTCCTAGGCCCATCCCATCTCATTAGCTTGAAATGGAAGATTTATTTGCTCGCAGAAGCTGAATTCAGTGTTTGTGATTAATTGTGTAAACACGTTGAAGGCAGAAAAAAAAATGGGCAAAATGTTTACACAAAAAAAGACATTTACATCAGAAATTAGGCAAGGTAGTAATACACATACAAGCATTCACATGTAAGACGTTGGTGGAGGAGAAAGTACAGTATGCTATACTGTGTGGGACCATTTCTACATCATAACGAGCTAAATATAAGCTGAGTTTTGGCTAAGTTAACTCCTTCCTTGTTTACTTTTTAACGTCAAGTGGATGGAAAGCGCGCTGGTTGGCCATCCTTTCAAAATATAACTTCTTTTAATAGGAAATGACTAAATGAAAGAGATCACCTAAATATTCTTAGCAAAAACTCTGGAAGTTTGAATCTACTTGGATGAGTATTGAAACGTTTTATCCTAACAAGAAAGAAATACAGTTTCCAGGATCAAGCTTCCATATATTTCCAGACAGTGAATAAATTATGACATAGTGTTAACATACACACGTAGTTATTGGTTTCAAAAGCTTTATGTTGTGACAAAGTAATATTTTGAAGTTTGTGTTTCTTGTGCCTTAATTCGTTATTAAAGATGTTATTTCATTTGTGTTATCATTTAGAAACACCAGGATTTACACACAGTTTCTTTCTGGCTGATTTCATCATAAATCATAAACATTTAATCACTCGGTACTTCAGTAGTCTTTACCCCAACTCTTGAGTCATTTTCTGGATGACTACTTTTCACTTGAATTATATTATTCTGAAGAACCATAAAGTAATATGAAAAATAATGCTTTAATGTTTTCAATTTGTAAACATTCGAAATAAGCACTTTGAATAAACTTTAGTCTGTCAGATTTATTCTTATGGTAGATTCTACAGAAGAGACAGAAACAGGAGGCAGGGGTAATAGAGCATCTGATAAAAATAGAGGTCATAAGGTATTCTTCATTTCGCTGAGTACAACAGAATTGGAACCACTTGGGATGTTGGTATATAGGACACCCGCTGCTAAAACATCGCCATGCAGCACCATGATTAGGACTTGATCCTTCCTCCAGTGAAAGCTCACGCTGGCGGAAATCAAGTACCCCGAGGCTTACAGCACACGGCTCAAGGCCTAAAAGGTAATAGCATGAAATATAGATACTGAGATGACAGATGTTTACAGTGCGTCGCGAGATGGCATTGAGACAAAACACAGTGGCTCCCTCCATTGGAGAGGAACCTGATGAGTAGTATAGTAAAGAGAGTGATATAGGAGGTGCTCCGGCAGTGTTTGCAGGCAGATCATTAGGAGCCCTCTTTAACTCAACCCCCAGTGACAATCTATTGCTCTCCTCCCCTGTCAGCGAATCATTATGGTCTGATCATTAGTGACATCGCCACATGCCCATCACTCAGCCTGGTGCCATATTGGCAGATGAACAGCCTCTGCCCCAGACCCACTAATCTAGAGTCTTCAGACAGGGAGGATGAAGGAATGTTCGCTGAGCTTCAAAATCACTCGACACATCTATTCACTCAGATCAAATATAGAACCCTTGGCATCACAGAGCAATAATTGGTGCAACATGTGATTCTGTTTACTTTAAAAAAAGAAATTAAGGCATTTTTTCAATACGGATGAAAGGATTTCACACAGAGTGTAGCTAACAAATATTATTTGACAAAATAGAGTTAACAGTCATATGTTAACACAGCTTCATCCAATTTAGTGAAAGGGTTAGAGAGAAATGAAATGTGCATAAAAAGAGGTGAGGTGCAACATACCTAACATAATATATCCATCTGATGGAATAGTTTAGAACACATGGAGTCTTGGTTTGATGACACTCAGGTTAAACATTATGTAGCTTTAAAGAAGAACTGACAGAATATGTATGTGTCAGACTGAATAAAGATGATTTGATTTTTAAGAAATGCACTTTTTATTATTAACCTCAGCACTAATGTCGATTTATCACTGAGGTTTGCAGCAACTTGAATGAATTGTTAGTAGTGTGTATGCAATGTAAACAATTATATTTTCTGACTATTTCTTTGCTTTCTGATCACACTAGATTATCCATCCATCCATACATTATCAACAGCTTATTATCATACTAGATTATTACATAAGTTATCTCGAAATTAAAAAAGAGGGTGAGTCATCTCTGCTAGAGTCATGGTGTTGAAAAAAGTCTTCCCAGCTGGCTAATGGAGCTGTTTTTAATGTACTGCCAGATGGTTAATTTATAATAATACATGATCATTTATGAGTTGGTTTTACTTCATTACAACAATCTTCAAAAGGTAACTAACCAGTATGGGTAAACTTTTAAATGCACTTAGTTACCCAGCAGCTCTAAGGTCCACTGATTAATGTGTCATTCTTGTTGGAATTAGTTTAGGGTATTTAATAATAAATTGTGAAATGTATGTCATCACTAAAGCAAAACAAAGCTGAAATCACAATTCATAAATCCTTTTAGAACCTTCATTTAAAAATGTACACACATAAATGCTATCAATATTAAAATAAACAAATATATAATTTATTCTCAAAAAGTACATAAAGTCATGGATGTAAGAGTAATCTACATGAAAATAATTAGTTACACAACCATATTTATCTAGTTTTAGTTGCTTTCCTCTCTCATCATTTCACATTTATCATAGGTTATAATTAAGCAGCTACACGAGTAAAGAAACAAACCATGCATTCCAGTTTAATGTGTATACTAATACAGTACTAGCACAAAAAAGTAATTCGTTTTAACATAATATGCTTGTTATGATTGATTTCATGTGGGGGGACTCCAGATATACTCTCAGTCCCGTGCTGTACGTTTTGGGATGATGCAATAGAAGCAGAAATGTGTAGCCTCTGCTCTGTGACCTGTAAATAATTGATAAATCAATTTTCTTGACTAGAACACCAAATAATGAAGCAATGCAATTCTTATCAATTACATTTTCATCTTAATTGTTGACTTCACTTAGTACAAAGCAGCACAGCAAAACACCATGCCATTTTTCAATTAAAAGGTCCAGATGTTTTTGGAGGCTTCAGTAGACACAGGCAGTTATGAGAAATGCTTTATCTGCATTGTAATAATCACTAGAACATCAGCTCTAGGCTGCATTTACATACTCATGTTTTATTCCAGCCCTTTTTCTAATGCACCACTTAATTATACTGAGCATAGACAATGTCAGACCCCCATAGCCCCAAATTTATTATTGCACTATGTGAAGCAGCAACCATCAAACCTAGCACTCCTCATCATCATATACCGCACTCATCACTGCTCTCACATTATGAAATACATAGCAGGCTCTCACTATTGAACACGCATCTGAATTTCTAATTTCATGATCGGACATTCCCATTTTACTTCCTTACGTGGAAGTGGACTTTCTACAATGCACATTCAGTCACAGTCATTTTATATTGGACAAAATTTGTTAAAACAAGTATGTGTACAATATATAATTGTGTTTACATGAAATACATAATTAATTACATTGTAAGCACATGCCCAGTGCCAGGAGCTGGGTCTGTGGGGGCCCTATGCAAGATTATTTTGGGGACCCCTGTTTTGAATCGATATAACAAATTTAAACCCTCCAATTATCTGTTGCAATACATCATAGTAGAGTTTCAAACCTGAAATTATCATTCAAGATTTAAAAGATTAACTGTTTCTATTTTTTTGTTCTATGAGATTCAACTATTTGGTTTATTACATAATGAACATATTTATGTAAATAGCAGAAGTGCTCAAACCTACACCTCTATACCTGTAGGAAGGATTGGCAGCAAAGGTGACTTACAAATGCAGTTTTAATACAAAGTTAACATAATTGGGACAATTTGAGTTTTAAAATGTAAATGAAGTCTCCCAGGAATAAATTAATAAAAAAAAAGTAAACTGAATTTTACCAGCCTGGTCACAAACCACCTGAGCTAACAAAGACCTGCAGGATACCATATGTATAAGTTAATACTCTGAAGCAATTGTTTCTGCGATACATGAAACATTTTCCTACAAAAGTTTCTGTCAACATTACAGAACAAACATAATCTGAGAGATATTTGAATTACATGTAATTCTAATAGTATAACCAGTTGGGGGCCCCCTATTGGCCGTGGGGCCCCCTGCCTCTGCATAGTATGCATAGCGCAAGAAACGGGCCTGCTCTGTGCGGTTTGGTAAGACACTGACATTACACAACTCTACACTCACTACTTTATTAGGTACATTCGATGCAATTAATGTGACTTCGACTTTTACTATGTCTCAGTTTTTGTTGAAACTGTCAGATAGGTGATCATTTGTTTGTTGCTGAGGTCATAGTGTATATAGTCACCATATAGACAGGATAAATGGATAAAAACATCCTGGAGACAAATATATCTTATTCAACCATCTATAGAGACGTGTATAATAATTCATGTGAAATGTGATCTTCAGGCTTTAGCTTTCATGTGACACGGATTCTCATATTTTCTGATACAACAGACACCCAAAGTGCCCAGTATATTAAAATACTTCTTGAAGCAATACAAGCTGACACATCCAGTTTGGTAAGGTCACATGTTCTGTGATAGTGAGCAGAAAGTGACCCCCCCTCCCTCTAAAAAAAAGAAAGAAAAAAACCTCCCCATATATCCAGCAACTTAGCCCTGCTGCACACCAATCCTTCTGAGAACAGCCAAGCATGGAAGAAATATTCTTATTTAGATGAGGGCTCTGCGAGGGGCATAGTGTGGCACAGCAGAAGAAGAATACAATGTACTGTGGCATGCATTGAGAGTGACTCCAGTACAGCCTGCTTTACAGAAGGCAATCAAATCTGGCAGTCATGTGTAAAGATACTTATCCGCCTGGAGAGGATTTCAACACCATATTTCTACGAGAAATGGAAATCAATGCTGACAGCAGCTTGTCAGTGTTATATATTCCAAACATCTGATCTCAATAGAGGAACTTCCTTGAGAAAAAAGAAAATAATCAAGAGACAGTTTGTAGTGTAAGGTCAGTCCTACATTGTGGATAAAGTCGAAACGCGGAGCAGGAGAGATTTGCTGATTCAGACGAGGATAGACATTTTAGGAAAACACACTGATCTTACCAGGATGCCTTTACCCATTACACATTCCTCATTGCCTCGGGCGTGTACTTGCTTTTGTTTGAAATTTGGCACATTACACTTCTGCACAAAAGAGATCTTACATATTTCTGAATTCATAAATAAACACCCCTCTTCAGATATGTTTCTTGTGATATGCTGTTGTACAGTATTCCCTTGACATATCTATAAATTTTGTGTCAAATCCAACCACAGTATTTCCTTCTGGGGACCTGTGAAATATGACAATACTCCAGCAAAGAGAGACTTTGGCACGGACAAAGGCACTTTATGAGCTGGTATTTCTGTAAATTTGGAATTATCGCCCAACCAGAGAAACGACTTCACAATTCCAGCAAGCGGCGTTAATCAGATTTTCCCCACCAGAGCTGTAGTTCATTGTCATTGCTAATGGAGCCTCCTCTGCAGGTTGTTGCTCTTCACTAAATTAGTGTGAAGTCTTATCCCAAAAACATTGACTAATACTGCACTTAATCTTAGAAACTCTCAACTCCTGTGAAAAATCTCATCTGGAATGACACTGATGCATCGGAGCGTCGCCCCGCATTGCATTCATCATGTTCCTGACAAAATTAATCTTGATAGACTGAAACCAAATTACACCTGAGTTCACACCCATTGCTCACCCCAAACACTGAATAAATATTTATAGATGATATGTGTAATTCTGTCTGCATGTGGTGAAGTTGTTTTCCAAAGAAGCTGATGAAAAAAGAAAAAAAAAACAACTCTATATGAGCGAAAGGTGATTTAATTGCAGCTGAAAACTATTTTTATTGAAGATAAGTTGAAAATGTAAAATAATAAATACATTGAAACTCAAACAAGCCTCCACAAGTATCTTGACCAACGCTGGATTCCACAATACCAATCAAAACCAATCTCCGTCTTATTTTCAAAATAGTCCAATTTCCTATTATTTTAAGTTTGAGTTGTGAAACCATCCGTGCTGCTGGTTAAGCTATGCAAATTGTGTCTCTTTCCTCTCCGTGAGAATGGGGTGAAAAACACCCGTCTTTAGCCCTGCCAACCAAAAACAGACACGCACAGCTCACGTTGTTCATCTTCCAAATGAACTCATTTTTCACCACTAATTAAAACATGTTGAGCTGAAGAGGAACATGGAGGAAGGGAAACATTTGTTTGAGAACTGCACAGTCACTCATTTAGACACGTATGTTTGGCTTCTGTTTAAAGAAGGCGAAGTGATGTACGAACACAGAGCAAGTTGTTGTCACGAATGGCGAGAGGGAGTCGTTTGTTTCGTTGCCACGACGCTGACACGCCAAATGGATTGACAGGCCCTAAAAACATTGAGAGGTTTGCCAGCCTCTTCTGGTGTCATGTTTTAAAATAGAACATCCCGTCACATTTTTAATGTACCTTAATCTATTAGACACACCGCAAACCAACAGGAATATTTTTAGATGATGGGTTTCATGGTTTTGTGATTAATTGAATAAAATGATGGCCTTTCACAAATCATCCCTTTAATTAGTCGGGGAGCATCACAGTGACGACGCTGTCTGGAAACGCAGAGTGGAGGTAGCCAGAGCTCCAGCGGGGGCCGGGGGCTGTTAGGGGGCATTGGAAAAAGGGGAGGGTGTTGGGGAATGGTGCTGATGGGGGGAGTCAGCGCAGCCCCAGGCAGCCTGTGCTGCACACCCAGGTGCTGTTGTCAGCTGGAGTCCTGCTCCAGCTGCTCGCCAAAGATTGATTTAATTATTTCCATTCCCTCTGTCCCTGAGTTTCTTGAATTCTTTGTCTTCTCTACCTTGTTGCCTTTTGGCTTCTTACTCAGTCTTGACTCTTCGATACCATGAAACCCTACGACTCCAGCTGTGAATTAAAAATCGACACATTTGGATTTGTATTATCCTAAAGCTTCCTTTGCTTGTGTCCCACATTTCCAAGCAAGAAGTAAAACTGAAAAACACACTACATAGCTGACATTTTCCAAGCCAACTTTTGACACTCGTATCACTTAAACTACTTCCTTTCATCCGACTCATTCTCACACATAATAAGACAGATTCATTTTATAATTACAGACGTAGTGTATTGTTACAGTCCATAAGTGCTGAAGGAGATTTCAGCTCCGCTCGCTGAGTTTGAGGTCGTAGGACTTGTGTTATCAATTCTCAATGATTTAAATTACTAAAGTTCTTTTTCTCTTATCTGATCTTTTAAAGGGCAATGAAAAGGCCCATCTTTTCACTGAAACCCATCCTCAATCACTGTTAATGTTAACTCCATGTACACATAAGAGGGCTGATAAAGAATCATTAGTCTCGTTAATGGAATCACAGGTCCAATCCCTCCATCCTTTTCTATTGAAAAGCGCTCTTCATTTCAAAGTTGTTCTGCTTTATTAAAGCTCATTACCATTTCTCTTTTAATAAGCACTCTTTAAAGTCATTACCTGCAGTGGAGTTAAAGGCTCAGCTATTAAAAGGTTACTTTAATGTGAATAATGGCCTCCCGATATACTCAAGTTAATTACTATTGGAGACTGGTTCTAGTTTAATCTAATGCTTAAACCTTAATGAAAGATATGTCACAGCACAATGAAATGACAAAAAATTGTTCCCGATCAGCAGAACTATTTGTACTATCTTTGCTCGCACGGACAACATTCCCCCATCTTAAGCTTCAAAGCTGCTTTCCAATACATTTAATTGTAATGTCCACTATTTTCTCAGAATATCATAGACACATGGTTCGCATGGTTAATTGCAATTGAAGTCAATCTTATTACCGTTGTCTTCATCAATCACTTTATGTTGCAGTCCGTCCTTTTCATTGCTCAAAGAAGTTTTAATTTTCCAAACAAACAAACAAACACGCTGCAGCAGGAAAATGACGCAGATGTTCAAAGGCAGATCATAAGTTACTTTATGTTTTGAATTTGTTGGAGATTCATGAAGACAGACATTTCTGCTCCTCCTATAATTTGCAATTACATACTACAAATTTACAACAGCAAATTTATATTTTAGGAGAACTTACGGCCCTGCGATGGACTGGCGATCCGTCCAGGGTGTACCCCGCCTCTCGCCTGAAGGCAGCTGGGATAGGCTCCAGCACCCACCGCGACCCGATTTTGAATAAGCGGAGGACAATGGATGGATGGATGGAGAACTTACGATTCTGCTTTAATAATGTTTTATTTAAAGTATAATGAAGAAATGTTTTAATGATTGTATTTGTCAAGTTACAAAATACTGAATGTTCACAGATGTGGCTGTTTCATTGGTTTTCCTTTAATTTCTGCGAGCATCCTCTTTAACTTAAACTTTCTGAAGTCATGTATAACCACTAATGGCAGATTTTTAAAGCCCTGAACATTTTTCTCCTAACAGTTTATCATATGACTACTTTAGTTTGAGTTGTTTGTGGAGATGAGCCCACGGGAATTAGCATCTTGCATGTGAAAAGTAAAATCTGAATCTGAATCATCTCGACACTACGGAACGTTCCAACATTTTTCTGCTCATTGTTTAGATTCCTCATTCCTGCATATTTTCACTCTTTTGGTCATGTTTGTTACCTGCTGCAGCAGGTGTCTGCTTCAAGCCCAGTGACTCTAAAAAGCCACTTTGTACTGTACTTGTCCAGCACCAAACAGTAAAAATGCCACAGGAACGAGAACAGATCCTAAAAAAGAGAAAAGCGTCTCCAAGTAAATTGGTGCAAAATTAAACGCTTGTTGTTAGTTACATGCACATTTTTGAAAGAAAAACCCAGAGTGTGCACATCAAATTATTCACCATCAGAATTTAACGTTCACCTCGCCCTGTACTGTGACACTGTGTGTTATCTCAGTCTTTGAGGATGCAGGGTCAGGTGATGAAAGCTGACCTCTTTGTTTCAAACTGCTTTAATTCACAAGTGAAAAGCCTAATAGCAGTGATCTGCACAGAAGGCCAGAGGTAAAGGCTCGTGAGAAGCATTAACCTTGAGCTCTTAGTGCACTACACTTTCCAGAGAAATCAGTGCTCAAGAAAAATCAAGATAAAATGTAGAACACATTTTATCAAACACAACAAGTCTGGGGCTGCGGATGCAAATTCCCCACATGTCTCATGATGCCATCAAAACAAACCCTGAACACCTATCTTGTCTCACAATCACCAACCTTCCACCGCCCCTCTGAGAGGCTGACATACATACAGTATACACAGTAATTACTGAATTTCAAGATGATCTCTCTGACACACTGAAAACCTCCCAAGTCTGTAATTCTCCCTCATTTGCATATCGCCACAGGAAAAGTAGCTGTAGTCAATGTGCTATCACTGGTTAAGCAATAACAACTAGTCCTAAATGTTTAAGAGCACATTGTATTCGTGTTGAAGGCAGACAAAGGAATGCGTTACACTTCCATTTGAATTTTTCCAGCAGTGAAATATGTGTCATATTCATGCACAGAATTAATGTGCACCAAATGCACCACATTAGCATTTCCCAGTGATATGTTTCCCTGTTTCTTAAGGTCATGTGGCTTTAACGGGAGGCTTAAGTAAGACTCATGTGCATGTGTGTGACCCATTTCATAAATCCCATTGCCTCGTCAGTGAGATAGTGAATACTAAATGTCACAAAGCAGTGGGTCATCTAATCCCTTTCCCT
Organism: Microctenopoma stevenorrisi; assembly: GCA_032270685.1. NCBI lineage: Eukaryota > Metazoa > Chordata > Actinopteri > Anabantiformes > Anabantidae > Microctenopoma > Microctenopoma stevenorrisi. Next base: position 6,218,788 of record JAUMTR010000027.1, on the reverse strand, counting down.
CAACAAACCGCATTAAAACAATGATAAGGAATGAGCAGCGGGTGTGTTGGAAGGCTTCACTGTGCTAAAATACTCTGATGACAACAAAGATTTTCCATCATGTCAGCAACAAACGATGCATTCACGAATAGGTATCTTAAGATGCACTGGACAGATGTTGTTCTAATCATTGGTCTCTACACTTGACAGATTATTTGCAGAACTTCAATGTATCTTTGAAGCCCAGGGGTCGCCCACTGCCAGCTAAACAGAAATGGCACTGTCAGAGGAAGGATGGACAGGCGACTTCCAGCAAACAACAGTATGATGAAAAGACATTGTTTCTTGATCAAGAGCACGAGCCTCCCATTGAGCACTGGCTTTTAAGATCAAATATGTCTGCTGAAAATTGGCTGTAGCGCAGGCTGTGTGGTGGTGTACTTCATAAATATTATAGTGTATGTTTCACACGAGCGCCTCGCTAACAAGACGAATGGAACACAGACAGACATGTTCACCTGGAGATGTCTGAAGAAAGCTGACAATAAAAAAGTGTAATCTCGACTTCATAGAAGCTAAAAATAAAGAACTTTGCTTTTAGCATTTATTAAGATGCTCCTGATTACACGAACCAGGCTGACTGCTGAGATGTATGTGAGGGTCTTGCTTTGTTTTGGTTTTCATACTTCCTTTCTTTGAGTTCTATATACAGGACACTTAAGAGAAAAACAAGACAGCTATTGCTGTGTACGGTCACATTTGCACCACAACTTGTCAACACTCCAACATTAATGAAGTCACTATTGAATTGTTAGATACAGTTGGATTATTTTCTATCAGGCATGTTTCATGAGAAATAAAGGAAGACACACGCTTGGAAAGGGGGAAAAATAACTTTAACTACTGACATGTATGTCAGAAGGAAAGACAAAAGTAAACCTACTTACTGCTGGAAAGAAAATGTCACATTATTTTTAATCATAATATTAGAATACCTACTTCATCTCCAGAAACAAGTTGTAAAATATGTCTTTCACTTTCCTGAATTACCAAGAAAGTGAATTTAATAAGGCTGACTTTAGACTAAGGGCTAACCAACCGTTGTTGAGACAAAGCACTTGTGCATTTAGTCTGAAAGTTTAGCTGTTATAAAATAATAGATTTGACCCTGTTTTCACTGTGTTTAGATAACTGGCTGCTTGTGCTTGCTTCACGTTCTCAATTTTCTGAACTACATTTTCAAAGCAAATAAACAGTCAACAAGATTACATTTAAAGGGGCCATATAGTGAGTCTTATTTTTGTTGTACTGTGATTAACTATGTATAAATGAGCTGAAGAGGTTGATTACATGTTTCATTAGTAAAGTAAACTTTGGTCATCTTCTCCACTCTCATATTCTAGAACTGATTCTAACTCTACCGTATTTCAGAAGTTGACAGTTTAAATGATAACAAACATGTAATTGTTACTAACAATTACATGTTTACTATTATTTCTATCTCTCATAACTGGCTAACAATCAGTGGTATGTTTTCGTAACCTCTGGAGCCAGCGCAGGAAAGACAGAGGTGGTGTGCTCTGTCAGACTGCATACCAGCAGGGGGGGCGGGAGTTCAAGCGAGCCCCGGAACAAAAAAAGAAACTTGAAATTAAGCGTTATGACCACAAAATATACTGTGTCTCCTTTTGCTATTGTAGATTTAAATGTGCTGATTGTTTTTTACACTGCTTTTCTATCGTGCACCATTTCAATAGAATGACTGTGGATCGGACATGCAAAACATACACTAACACCGTGGCTCTGATGGCTCCAGGTAAAAATAAAAATAAACAAATTCTGATGCTAGGTGCGCACCCTGCGTCCAGCAGCACTGCATCTTTAACTGTACGTTGACGAAGCAACTAAGTCATCACTATCTGCAGCGAGGGCCCGCATTATGCTGATGAATGGAGAGCTCTGCCAGATTACTTGATTTGATAAGCAGCACAACCCATCGGTAACATAATACATCACAAATTGTTTTGTCAACAATTTATGATACCATTTATCAAATGACCATCGCAGTGGGCTGAGTTATGGTGTCATAGCTGGCATAATGTCAATACTCAAGCTGAGTTGAGGGCAGTCTGGCCGCAGTGATTTAGACACGCTGCATTCTGACCTCTTCAGAGATTTTCTCTTCATTACCAGACAAATTTATGTTGAAAGGAAAAAAAAAGTTGTCAAATTTAATGTGCAAGTCTTTACAATTAAATATACAATGGAAGTAAAGTGAGGTTCAAAAGTCACTGTTGTTTAGAATCAATTTCGCTGCACTTCACTGTAGACGTCAGCATTTCATAGTGAGCGCTGATACACATGCTGAGAGTCATGACTTGAATAAAAATCCTCTGTCTGAATATGTTTATAGTAATTTCACATCCGTGTCACTGGGGAAACGAGGTAGACACACCACTCCAAGCGACCTTCTTCTTGTTGCATAAGAAAAAATATGTCAAATTAGCCTGAATACAATGAAAGCATTGCTAACAACAAGATCTGGTTTCATTCTGCTCGCAAGAATCTTGGGTTGCAGCCTGGATGACAATTAAAACGTAAGGCCTTAAAATGACTCCCTGAGTCAGTCCCTTTCTCTGGTATTGACCAGAATATATGGCCTGTGTCCAAGCCACCAACACTCGCTGGCCAATCCTAAAGGTTACTGCAACCACTACATGTACCCACATTAACAGGACACTCACCTTTCTAGGTTTATGGCCTGTGTAATAATTTTAAGCAAAGAGAGAAGTGCATTCACTGGAGACAGTAACAGTGAGAGAGTCGAGGGAGGACAAGTATAGTATGATTGATCGTGGTGAGCAGTATAGCTGTGTACTGCTCCCCTTCTCCCCCTGATTACTGTCTGCTCCTGATCTCCCGCATCTGTCTTTACTTCCTAAAGAAACAGATTCCTTACACATGATACACTTTGGATTACGATTTTATTCAGATTTGACTCTTTAAGGAATGTGTTGCTTTCCATTTGTGCAGTTACACACCTGGAAAGGAAACTGAGCAGTGGACTACAGCTGTACATACATTAGAGTATTACCTAAATATGACTGGCTTAGCTCATAGTAGTTTGGGTGAAAATGCACTAAACTACAAAGTCACAGCCTAAATTTACTCCTGTGCCATAAACAGGTTGGAAATGTATCAACGCTCTAATCGCACATGTACCAGTTTACCTCCTACAATAACACTTGAAATGCTTTTAGAAGCACAGGGGGAGTTAACAGATACAGTATTTCCTGGATAGTTATCTACCTTTAGAGCACACCACTGTGAAGCGTGTGTCGTGTATGTGAAGGAACTGTGTAGTCAAAAACTATACTTTAATTAGTTTTACTTACTGTAATATGAAGGGTTATCAACTGTTCACACACATCTGCTGGGGAGGGACTGAATCTCTCTTTTCTCTGAATTTTCCATAGGAAACATATGATAAAATATATATATAATAAATAATATATTAAAACACCAGAACATACAGTGTTTTAAATGAGCTGTCCTTTGGTCAGCTGCAGCAGAAAATGCTCACTGAAAGCTTATATATATATATAAGGAAATAAAGTTTATTAAATAAATACTTAACGGGGTGGGGGGGGGGGGGCACTGCATATTTTGCTGACTTTAAAATGCACTGGGATGCTTTTGCACTAAATATATGTGCCTTATGTTTTACCACACACCAGATAGTCTGAACCTTACACATGAGTCCTGACTGATGCACTGGAATTTTTAAATGCACCATTTCTTGGATAATTTACAAAACAAGGAGCAGATTGAAAAAATATTTATGCTGCCTCTTTCTGCTTTCAGGTGTAAAGTATTACTATAATGAAGACAGAGTGGATGCACAACAGTGGCAAATACCAGGAAATAAATTAGAATAAAGTATCCAAACCAAATGATGTACTATTCATAATTGAGTTAGTAATGTCTCTGGCACCGTCTGCTTGATCATTTCCTCCAATCTCCTTGAGCAACAGGGGATCATACTGGCGACACTCAGACCAGGAGGTACAGTGTCTCGATGTCGTGTGACAGGCTGCTTTCGCTGGCTTCCTACATTCTTTCAATCTTCGACACACCGTCTCAGGCTCAAGGCACCTCAGCAAGAAGACATACATCACCCTCATGTGTAAAAAGCACAGTGCTGTCACACATCTTTAATGATTTCTGACCCCTTTTGTGGACAGCGAAATTGTGAAATCACGCACCCATAACTTAATCTTAATCTCACTTAATCTGTATTACTCTCATCACAACAGAGCAAGCCACTCTATCAGTAAATGCTAATCTCCTAATTAACAAGCTAATTAGGCAATTACAGCTTTGCAGAAGGATGCCTAAATGAAATATGACAACATAGTCACTTTCTACAGCACCTGTGGGTCTTTTCAGATGTCACGACGAGAAGCATGATGACAAAGTGTTGTCTCTACACTCATAGGTGCTTATTCTTTATACCTCGCTCGGATCGTTTGTAAAAATATTGTCATTTCATTTAACCTAATTTAACAGTGTATGTAGAAGCAGCGCGTCTAATTACATGTAAGCTATTGCTCAGCATTACCAGGACATTTCTCACAGCGGTACAATTTTCAAATGATGCGTGTGAGAAAATAAAAGCAGAAAAGTGGTGGATAGCACATCGCCTCGGTTATGTAAACAAGGTTTTGTGAACAGGTAGTGTCACAGTGTCTTACTGTAAGGAGCTGTCACATACGGAAATGAATTATGTTGACATATGGCTGGAAACAACAGTGAATAGGCCTGCTATGCAATGCAATGAAGAATCATGCACTGCAACAGAGGAGAGGAGCAGGAGCTGTACCTTTGAGCCTTTCCTGACAGGTATGTAGTGTGACTTGACAGCTCAGTATTTCAATGATAAATGCAGTAGTCACTGGACTCCCATTCTCTAAACTCAAGTGTGTGTTGCTCAGATACGTCAAGGTCAAACCAACGGGCAGAACCATACACAAGGTAACGACATCATTTTTTTCACATGTTAAAATCGTGTGATATTAAAATTTCCAACTTTAGAAAGTTCATGTGAACTTTAGTATATTTAAACCGTTGTATTTTTATTTTTCTTCTAATGTCTGACACTGGACACTTATTTATTGATAAAAACAACCCATTATTTCCTACATTAAATTAAATGTACAAAAATTAAAGTTATGCCTCATTTATTCTGGGACTCATACTTATCTCCTCCCCAGGCTGCACATTGAGTCAGCACTAGTCGTTGAGCCGTTGAGCTACTAGTGGCCTGGTAGCTCACAGCCGTTGAGCTACTAGTGGCCTGGTAGCTCAACGGGTTAAGCGTCAGACTGGGATGTAGGAGGTCGCAGGTTCGAACCCCGTCTGACTCCTAGTCCATTTCCTACCAGGTGTGTCCCTGAGCCAGACACCCAGCGCTAGCTCCTTGTAAGTCGCTTTGGATAAAAGCGTCTGCCAAGCAAAGTAAAGTAAAGTAAAGTAAAGTAGTCTCTCCACTTCTCCAAGTTCATCAGAAGTTACTTTCAGTAACGACTCAGTGGCGACTCTCCACAGGTTGAATCCATCACTTCACCGTCGTCGTCTGTGAAGAGGAATCCAAATGGAAATGAAACGTAAAGCCAATATAGAAACCCCTCAAAACTATACTAAAGTACAATAGTAAAGTTATTGTTTATTTCCCTTTGCCACTGCATATTTAGATCAGTCGAGCAAAGCCAACCTTTAAACTGCTTACAAACAGCGAGGTAACACAGATGCTGCATAGTTTGGGGAGATATTGCATGAAAGCAACACTGTGAGCAGCAGAACTGTCCTTGTTTATGTTGACTTTCTGATGTAACTCCATGGTCAAAAAAACACATGTACCGTACTAAAGTGTTGTTTTGCACAAACCCTGAAACACGCGACACACACACACACACACACACACACACACACACACACACACACACACACACACGGTGACATGTCTAGAAAATTAGAACAATGTCCTGCTTTCTAGAATAAGTGGGTATTTATAGATCAGTGGTCTAAATGCTCATTGTAGAGATACACAGTATATTTGCTGCCTTGCATCCAGCTCAACAACTTGTCTGCTGCCATAGCAACTGCGGCGGGGCACAGAGCAGCGCCGCCTGCTTGTGCTATGGATGTCACTCGTAGCAACGGCCAATCAGAAGTTCCCATCCTTTTGCACGAGCAGTGTGAAGATGGAGGGATGGAGTGGGTGGGCTCTCGGCGTCATGTATCTGCCAGTAATAGGACACACAGATCGTCAGTCTCCGTCATTCTAGCCTGTGATTGGTCGAGGAGCTTTACTTTTCAATAATATAAACATGTCCACTGCCTGCCTGGCTGGAAGCAGGGCTTACAGGGGACCGCGCAGTTCTACATCAAACTGTGTAAAAACTCTCATAATGCATTTGCCGGTGTTGTTGCCGCGCTAAATCTTTATTATTGCTCGAGAATATGCACATAGCTGCACGTGCGCGCGTGAGGAAACGAGGATACCCTGCTGCCGCTGCTACAGGAGAGAGAGAGAGAGAGAGAGAGGGAGAGAGAGAGGGGGGACTCTGCCGTGCTTTCATCATTATAATCACCATCCTAAGTACTAGCTCTTAACATTTTGTTTTTCGGTGTTCAGGCGAGAAGTGACAAGAGTATAGACCCCTCCTCTGTAGGGCGGAGCGTGCATTTTCATTTCGTATTTTGTATTTTTTTATTTTTTTTCTACCCCTTTTCCCTGCTCTGACACGTCTGCACTGAGTGAGTGGCATTGGCACACTGTCAATCGCTCACTACCGCTGCCATCAAACAACATAAAACACACACAGGCAGAGGCTGGAGCTCATAAATTTCAGCAGGGCAAGATATTTTTTGCGCATCGCCTTTATACAGCGTTGTATCCTAATTAATTTCTTGTCGCTGTTGCGTTTTTTTTTTTCTAAACAGAAATCTTCCAACTTTTTGTACATTTCATATTTTTTATAGTCACATTTGGACACCGCAGATTGTGTATTTTTTTAACATACTGTCAGTCGCGGGAATCATTTCTGTACATTTATAGTTCGCAACACCTGCAAGCCTAAGATTTTTTTATTTGTTTACACGTTTCCACATTGGATATTTTTGTTGCCGGTGCTTCGCGAGGAGGATTTGGACATTTCGGAGAGGAAATGCACCGGAAACCCCACGAAGAGCGCTAATAACAGAGAGATAACCCAGGAGCGTTTCTGTCTACACCACCCGTCAGATCGCAGAGAAAAGACAGATTGGCACGAGGATCCGCGCAGGATACGATGGAGCCCCAATATTGACAAAGAAGTTTTGAGAAAAAGAAAATATATTTATACATTTTTCTACAAGCCTAGTGACGCGTTTGGGCACTTTGGACCGCGCGTAAATAACGTGAGGACAGCGACAACTTGGACACAAGATTTACGCTAAAACATCCCTGCTAGTCTTCTTCATTAAAAAACGCGTGTGTGCTCTGTAAAACTGAAGAAACACCCCTCTAGTCTTCGGCACATGTTGTTGTAGCCGATATCGTATATGAGTTTTTCAATTTGTGTGGCTCAGTGTACAGACTCTTTAGCGGCGACTATGGACGATCAAGCCCGGATCATGCAGTCGATCGGCGGTGTCAGTCTGGCTGGCCACTCGGTACAAGGAGGCATGGCATTGCCGCCTCCACATGGACACGATGGGACAGACGGGGACGGAAGAAAACAAGACATTGGTGACATTCTCCATCAAATAATGACCATAACTGATCAAAGTCTGGACGAGGCGCAAGCAAAGTTGGTTGATTTATATGTTTTATTAATTCGCCCCCCTCCAAAAAAAAAACCCAAACCAGAACCGCTGAACACATCATTATTGAGATGTAGCCCGCTTAACTTAACTCCCCCATGCATAACAATAGGCTGGAGTGGCTTTAATGATAATCTGGCGCTGAGGTGTATTAACCGCCGGAGAAAGTTGCCACTGAGGGAACAACAGCATTTTATTTAAACTGCCTCAATCTCTGTGGAGAGTTGTTAGACAAAAAAGTTTGTGTGCACATGTCCTGCACATCTGCAAAACACTAATTGGTGTTGCAAAAATAAATATCAGTTTGTTCCTTATGTGGTGTAATTGTCAGAGGCATTACATTTAAAATAGATTATTATTATTGGTTATTTTTGTTCTTTCATCTTTAGGTCAATATTACACTGTGTAGTAGAAATGGTAACCTTCTCCTGCACACAGATACGTGTGGTCTGGAACACAATAAGGAAAAACATAGTGACGCCTAAATGTCTTCCATGATAAAGTTAGTCGTTAATATCCATCATGTGATTTATCAGTGAACTTATTTCAGTATTTTATCTTTCTTTATACTGAAACAGGAAACATGGACTGAACTGTCACAGAATGAAACCAGCACTCTTCAGCGTTCTCTGTGAAATCAAAGAAAAGACAGGTAAGATCTTTATGGAAAAATATTTTCATAGAAAAAGAACATTGGAACTTCAGTACACTAGGACATATTTACCTCCCAGTGATCTAGTGGCAGGTTACAAGGAACCTCTGCCCAAACTAATCAATCACTTTTCTTTAATGTCAGTGCCACACACAAACATTCCTGTTGTCACAAGCAGAGTTGGATGATTTTAGTTTATTTGCGGGAGCCTTTTTCCCCAGCACTTTGGATTTAAGTGCGCTCCAGCTTTCACCCTCACTACTCTGGCACAGAACAGGATGGGGAAATCCCGTAGCATATGCTCTACATAGCTGAGATGACACAGAATTCATGCTTTCTAACCTGACAACATTCCCAATGTTTATCAAGATATGAAGACAACAGCACTCTCAGTCAGCGATTGTATTGCAAAGGCATGCAGACAGCTTTCCTATAAACATGGCTAATTAGTCTGGATACGATGCAAATAATAGAACAAGCTTGTAGAGAATGATTGGAAAAAATAATTTGTCTTTCTAGTATAAAAACATATGACAGACAGGTTAATTTATAGTTGATGTTTTGTGTCTTTTCTTAGAGATGAAACTTTGCTATTCTATATTTTAAGTCGCCTCTTTTACACTTTTGCCAAAAATATTTATGGGACATATTTAAAATAATCACTTTTAATTTGTTATATGAAAACACAAGTAAAATTACTCCCTATCAGATTTTCAAACTGCACACAGATGCTTCAAATATTTAAAATGTACACGTGTTAGTTGAGAAAGAAATACGAATGCAAAAAAAAAAAAGATTCTGTTGTTTAGTATAATTTAGCAAACCTGATGGCCTGTCAGATTTGTGACCTTTGTGTGGTTTATGAGGAAATTGGCTTGGGGGGGATCATAAAAGTTTATGAACTTCCCCAACACAGGTGTCGTCCACAGGGGCAGTTAGAGGGTCCACAGTGCAGTCTAGCTGAGTTGCTCTGCCTGCCGTGTGTGTTTGCCTGCTGAGTTTAGACAACTGAAGGAGAAAGAGACAGAAAAAAAACGGAGGATCCAGATGACACATCAGCGAAGACGCCAGCTTCTGTTGTGCACGCGAGCTGACTGACTCGACATGAAAGCAGTGCATCTGTAGAACATCGCTAAAAAATCATTACATGGGCGACATTATTCTTACACTTGTAGTGTAAGTGTGTTTGTTTCAAACAGCTCCTCCAGTCTCAGGGTTACGTCTGAAAGTACGTCGTATGTTTTACCTTTCTGTTAGTTGAAACTTGTAGGAGAGTGAACTGAGCAAATGAGGACGAAACATTTAAAGAAATGTATGTGCATGTGCGTGGCAATAAGTGTGTGCGAGGAAGAGATGAGATGGGCAGGCGTGTGTGTGTGTGTGTGTGCATGGTTAACCTGTGGTTTGGAGTCACAGCCTCCCCCTCTTAGCCATTGACAGAACTCAGCTGGTCTGGTGGCCTTGTTGACCGGCCTGTTTTTCCAGCACACAGCGAGCCTTTCACTGGCTCCTGTAGCATCGTTCGCAGGGTTTCCTTGGCCGTTTCATGTCTGCTCAGTCTTTTATGCAGCGGATCCGCCGTCGCCTGAAAACCCTTTTTTTAATAATAAATCTGAAATTGGTGCTAAAATCACTTTTGTAATTACTGCGTGCATGTATCATGTTATGGAGACTCTTTGTCTGGTGTGCAGACGAGTAGTAAGTCCAGGCTTCAGCATCAAGGCTCAAGAAATTACATTTGATATGTATTATTTTGGGATCATTCATGAGAACTGTCTTACTTTTGATTTTCTTAGTTTTTTTGTAGTGCTGAGGATTTTCTAGCAAAAAAATTGATATTTTGAAGACTCTTCAGGTTGTTCAGAAGTTTCTGGAACTCTTCTAGCTGTTATTGTAGAGCTGCAGCATATTTCTGCATTGCTAATGCCTTAGAAGTATTAATTCACTTTGATATGCTAATTAGAGAGCATTATGCAAGAAATGAGATTAAGTGGCAGCATGAAGTCATTTGCCTGTCACTAAATTGAGTGTTTTTAGCAGGAGTTTCTTTTTTTTCTCTAAAATTCTCCTGGTTTGGCATTTAGATGAGCTAAATGTGAGATTCCGATGGCAAGCGGTGTTCTTTGTCCTTCGGTGTGTGATGTTTTCCTTTTGGTATGTATATATATTTAAAAAGTGACATCCAAAATGTTTTCTCTTCTCATTCGATTGAGGACAAAGGATGCATTCATGCTCTGCCTTTTCTTCTATAGGCTCCTATGAGAAGACAATGAATGCATTGAGTGGAAATTGTCTGTGATTCAGATGAGTTTTGCAGTTACTCCTGTGTGCTGGGGAGCTTCTGTCCTGCTGGTTACTCCCTTGTCTTGTTCTCATGCTTGGAAGACAGGCTCACAGCAGCAGCAGTGGGAGCGGCAAGAATAACAAAGGTGAAAGATTACCTCCATATGGTATTTCTGACCAGGAAAAGAGAGGTTCTGTAGCAGGACTCCTCTTTGATGTGAGGTTTAATCAATAGAAAGAGATTACAGAAAACTATTACAGGCTAAATCACGGAGTGCCACAGAGAGGCTTAGCCCTCTCCACAACTCTCTCAGCTGCATGGCGCTTCTTTTGGCGGCGTATTGACTTGTTTGTTTTCCTGACCTTTGACTCATCAGGTTCAGACACAGGGGGGGGGGGGGTCTAGTGATGTAGGGAAGAGAGAGAGGGAGAGTGTGGCAGAATCAGCCTGATAAATGCTCTGATCCATTGTTTAAAGCAGTGGATTAGGGAGGGAATACACTCACAGTCACAGTCACAGTCACAGAGCCAGTGTCGCGCTGGTGTTGCACATATGTGCCCTGGCTTCTGAAACGCGCTAGAACGGCTTTTGTGTACACATTTGTCTGCGTTATATGTAATGTTCAGATAAGAACATTGTGCTAACTAAATAGAGTTCAGGATGAGCCTGTAATTAACCACATGCAAGGCTGACTAAAAGCATTACCTGGAGTAAATAGAGTTAGGACTGAGGAGGTAAGCATTTCTGAAATCTACAGGGAACATTAATTTCAATGTTCTCTGACAAAGTTAATGAGCCTTCTCACTCAAACAGGGTTATTGTTATTATTGGACATTTATTACTATTATTGCTACTACTACTATTATTATTATTATTATTAACGCCAGGGTATAAAATATATTTTATTTGTCTCTATGTTTTTACCATATTTTTTTCCTCGTGAAAAAGCTGCAGTAAATGCATGGCCGAGAAGAGAAAGCTATTCAGCAGGAGAGACAATTGACTTTGGCTGCTTTTTGTCTCAGAGAGCCCCAGTGATGCGGCTGCAGTGACTAGATAGTGTTGTGCCGAATGGCTCGCACACAGCTGGGTTCCTGACTGACTCAATGGCGGAGCCACTAGTGCTTCCTCCTCTAAAGCACAAGTGGGACCAGGAGAAGATGTGGCTATTATCTCAGTGGCTCCCAAATACTCTCCAAATCCTCATCAGCAAAGATGAGAAAGACAAAGAGGAAGAGTAGAAAAACACAGACAGTATACATGTCAGTTTCATTTGAAAGGGTAAATGCTTTTGTGCTCTGGAGATAGATGCCTCTGCACCGGTGCTGCCTGGTATCTGCACGCACGGCTCCTCGAATCTGTTTTTTTTTTTTTGTGTGCAATGATTCAATGCTGTCCCTCCATCTGCACACACGAGCACCCATCTCGCACACGTCTCCCTCGCACCCCCCTCCATCGCTCCGAGCATTTTCTGCGGCCTCTTGCGCGATCAACAGCTCATAATTGTTTTTTGCACATACGTTATGCAAATGAGTCTTTATGGCAACTGGCATAACAATTAGCATCCTCCAACAATATTTTAGTAGGTTAATTGTGAAATTTCTGAATTGTACATCTGAGTTGTTAATTAGGCATGACAGAGGTGGTGAAATAGTTATCTTCGGGCGGTGACAGCCAGCACAGGCTGCTTTGGATGCAAAAAGGAAGGATTGATTGAAATTAGTTTACAACAGTAGGAGTGTGGCTGTTGGAGACACTATGCATGCCTCCTTTAGAAGAAAATATGAACCTGAAGCAGACAGGAAGAAGCTTGTTCAGACGACGCCTTGAAACACTGAATAGACATGTGAATGATACAAATAGTTGTCTTGTCTGGGTGACTTTCTTTTTTTTTCATGCATCACAGGAGCTGCATTCCTGTCTGAGCAATAAAAGACCATCTGACCTTCAAGACATGGTTGCACCAAATTTGTGTTATTTGTTGCTTTAAATGAAGCTATTGACGAAAGCATAGACCTTCAATATTTCACTTTTTCTATTGCATGAAAAAAAGTCATTTTAGGCTCCAGAGAAAAAACAACTACGACACAACGTTGTCACTTTTTGTAATGAAACACTTAAAAATATCACTTTTGACGATGAGAAACACGTGTTATTTTGTATTTTTAGTGTTTCTTCTTCATATGCACTCCGCTACCTCTTTTGTATTTATTTTCAACAAAAAAAAGTCAAAAGTCATTTTTTACCACGAGCTTGTCCATGTGTCGCCGGTGTCATGATGTTTATTATCCTGTCACTTGGTGGCTGAGTCTCTGTAACACCATAGAGCCGCTTATTAGTGTAAAAAGGGTTAGAGTGAAAGACTGGTGCAAAGCGTGTTCTCTATCAGTAATGACTCTGCTATTTATAGGTCCCTATTTCATTAGCTCTAGTGTTTCAGGGAAGAGTTTTCCTCATGGGACAATAGACACCATGATGTTCATTTACTCTGTACACATCACATGTGGACGACTAAATGACCCATCATGTGTGAATACACGAACGCTGTGCTTTCGTTTTAGGAACCTTTACAGTATTTATCTTTTAAATATGTGCGTAAACCGTTGGTACTGCAGTCTGTAAAATGCCTTTATTTGGGTTTGTTTTTGTAGTGTGTGTGTGTGTGTGTGTGTGTGTGTGTGTGTGTGGAGGTGTTACTGCTACAGGTGAAGGGTTTTTGGAGATGAAGTTAGAAAGGAAAGCGGAAGTCAGCAGCCACTCACGTTTTAAATGTAATTTGTAATATATTGTAACAGTCTGTGTAGCACTGGTGAAGACAGAATGATATGTTGTTGTCACCTTTCTTTTCTTTATAGACTGTTTTTGCAACAACCTGGGGGGGGGGGGGGGTCGTCTGTGCTGGCTTTTCTTCACTTGCAGGCTTGAAAATGAAACCCCTCTTCCCATTGTTCCATATGCCATTGTTCCACATGTTTCATGCATTAGAATGATATATCGAAGGCAGAAATGGGAAAAAGACTGCAATGCAATGAAATTTTAATCAGCGTCTTCTGCTGCTTTAATAAGGCAAATAATTCTTATTGGCTGCTGTGTTAAGATTTCTAATATTTAATTCATAACAAACCTTGCATTATTCTGCTCTCGCCTTAAGACGAGCTCCACTCTGCTGCCTGCCAAAAGGCAGCTGTGGGGAAGAAAAAGACGTAAAAGGAAGTGCACACTGAGCATTTTTCTTATCAGTTACACCACCACATCGTGTGATATCGCTCGTGAATTTAAAAATACATTTAAAACAATTGTGGCACCAGAGCTAATGAAATAGAAAATGTCTTGCCAGCACTCTACCTATGTAATTATATCACCAATCAGTATAGTATGAGCCTTCACTGAGCAGACCACCTTTTTATTTTGGGGAAGTTCATTTTTGTGTCTGAAGTAATGGAAAGATGGCGAGGGGCCAGCAGCTAGGTGCTGGCTCATGTTACAGTAAAACGGCGGCCCCTGTTTTCGTCTCTCGGTGAAATGGCTTAATTGGTGTCAGAGCCCCAGGGATAAAGGCCTCTTGCTCTGAAACACAGCCACACAGGCCCTGTCTTCCCTCAAACCAGGAGGAACGACCGTCGTCTGCTGGTGAATGAGGACTTAGCCGTGGCATAACAATACCAAATGATGTTTGGGATGACAGAAATTAATATGCGCTTGCTCCCAGAAAGCTATGATTAATGACGGCGAGCGCGGGAATGCTGTCCCTCCTTTTGCTCGTCTTTGATGGGGATTGAAAAGCTAAAAAAAAAACGTGGTTTCTCTCCCCTGTAGAAAGTGGAGGTCATCCAGAGTACATTACTACTATTCTTCTCTTATATTTTCCTCAAGCAGGAGGCAGGAAGGGACTTAGCATCAAAGAATTTGAAAATGATTCACTACAGTCGCAGCGTGAGTATTGTCCCATGTTATGTGGCACATTGAGACACGTACCTCCGCAAAGATATTCACCCACTGCTCAAAATTTTACCTGTAATAATTAATAGTCTGCACGTCCCAATTAGGACAATTATGGACGCATTTTGTAATTCTCCACGCAGGATCTTTTGAAGGGATAATCTGTACAAAAAATAAAGAAGCCCTTCAAATTTCAGTAATGACATCAGTAACATTAACTGATGTTCTGACTGGTGTCATTTTCCACGCACCTACGGATTCAGAGCCAAACAGGTGAACAAAATGGTGGTATGCTGTTGCCATGATAATGATCTGTATCTGTTGTGTCCTAGGAGGAGACACATGAATATTTAATTGTGTCTGCTAGAGAGATCCCCAGACCCTTCTGTTCATTTCTTACTTTCTCTAATGTGTTTCCACCCTCCCAGGTACTTCCTCTCTAAGTAATGGAGAATTAAAGCACACATTAAAACCATATAAATTGCAATGTAAGGGATTTCTAAGGACATTTGTCTCCGCACAACGCAGTTGAAAATTCAAATGGCAAGTTTTGACAACGGACATTCTGCTGACACCGTGTATTTGCCTCACGTTGGCTCCTCAAATAAGCATTTCCACTGTCAGGGTGATTGATAAGTTTTAAGCATGCACTTTTTACATCACGGTGCTCTGGAAAATGATGTGGGTGCAAGGATATGAGTTTTAAACAGTGAATGAGTTCCCCTAATATTGATCTATTTGTGTTGCCGGAGTGGCAGGTGCTATATGAAGACTGTGTCAGCTTTGATTGTTTGTGTCAGTGATCCGAGCCGACACTGAGCTCTCTTACTGTTTGTCACTGCACTTGCTTTCTCTTGATGTATGGCAGCACACTGCACAGATCCTCAAAAAACTCATGTCTATGCTTTCAGACAGACCCTGTGACTCTACACTGGTTTTTCTGAGATTGTTTATCTCACACTTACTTTTTAAAAAAATGAAATCTCCTCATGGTTGTTCAATTTTTTTTTCTATTATTGCAATTATGTAAAAGCTTTCCACGTGAATGTGACTTCACTTGTCAGAGAAAGGAGGTATGGCTTCTCACCTTCTCTAAATATTCCAGATTAGTTCTATAACTTGACTTGTGTGTGTGTGTGTGTGTGTGTGTGTGTGTGTGTGTGTGCGTGTGCGTGCGTGCGTGCGTGCGTGTGACTGGCTTGCTAGGTTGTAGCATGAAGGTTAGGTGTGTGGCGCTTGGAGCTTCTGTAAGTATGCAGAGCACGGCGGACCTCTCGCGGGTGCTGAAGGAGAGCATGGAGTGGCAGAGTTAATTTATTTAATGACTAAGCGTCTTATATCTCCCCAGTTCTGATTAGAATCCATGCTTGATGAGGGAAGCGATAGGAGGGTGTGCACTGCCCCTAGGCCCATGCACGTACTTTTCATGGTTTTCACGCTTTTCTTTCTCCAGTGCCTATTTCCCCAATCCACTGGGTTTTCAAACGAAAGAAAGGAAAAGGACAAAAGCACCACCGAAAAGGATCATTTCCACTTCAGTCTGCAGTATTTTGCACTTATGTCTGTACTTAGGATTATTTTGTTGCACATTGACGGAAAATGCAGCTCTGAGGCTGATTAAATGTGTGTGTGTGTGTGTGTGTGTGTGTGTGTGTGTGTGTGCGTGGCATGCACTGTGATAAAGACGAAGTGCTGTGCAGCTCTATGAACGTGGGAAAGCCAAACAGAGTGTGTCACTTTGGCAGCACGGGCTGTCAGCATTGGGGAGCTGCAGTTGTAAAAACCATGACCTTCCTCTTTGCCAGCATGTCTCTTGCAGAGCCAAAGCGCTGCCCTGTAGATCTGGGCTGGCTGTGGGAGGGAATACAAACACAGTGAAAAAGGACAGACAGTGGAAAAAACCAGTAAGAGCCATAATTGTGAAGAAGGGGGTGGTGGGTTGAAGTAATGAAATACTTCTTGGAGCTATCATGACTGAGAAGGTAAGGGAGAGAGACAGAGAGACGGAGAGAGAGAGAGCGGACTGGCGATGGCAAAGAGAGAGAAAATACTTCTCGGCTTCTAACATTTCCATGAGCCATCATCAGTAATGCTGCAGCAGCCTCACAAACCAGAAATTATTTCTTCAGGCGTCGCTGTCAAGTGTTATTCAAATAACAGCAGCCTCACATTTGAATAACAGCCGACATTTTGAATTAATTAATCAGACAAGATAGTCGGAGCCTTTTCTCATTAGTCTACAGGTCAGGCTGGGAAGATATATGCGCTGGTGATGATATACTTGTCTTTAATAGTGATTTATCGAGATTTTGGATTGTACTCGATTTGTCAAAGGGCCTGGTAGCAGAAAAATAGGACAGTAGATATTTCATGACCTAATCTTTGATACATTTGATACAACCCTGTTGTTTAGATGCTCTTTTATATTCACTCTATTTGAGTGGAGAAGGCACACACACCCACAGCGGCGTGCACGTACACACATACACACACATTTAATCTCCTCTCATACCAGACCTCTCCCATTTTACTTTTCCTATGCAATTAAGCGAGGGCTGTAAATTATAACTGTGTCGTACTTTAATTATCATGGTGTAAAAATAGAGTTCCTGTCTTTGAGAGGATTTCATTAACTTACTCAATATTCCATGTCAGCGTTAAGAATCACAAGATTGCAGTGAGGTTTGTGTTTAACTTGCTCTGAATCAAGTCTTTTATTTTCGTTGACATTATTTACATAAGAAAGAAACCTAAAAAACACCAATATGTGTGTATATATATATGCTGGGGTGACATTTTATTTTCGGTGTGTGTATGGTCATGGAGGCGGAAATGAAAAAGGATATTTTTAAAGAGAGCCAGTGCTAACGATGTAATGTCACCTGCTTTATTGAGTTAATAAACACATTCAGTTTACTAACACTCTACCTATTTTTATTTTATTTTTTACCTACATGTGTTTTAATTATCCAAAGTAGACGTGCGGCTCAAGCAGCAGGATCACGTGTGTGTGTGTGTGTGTGTTTGAAAGTGCACGTGTGTGTGTGTGCACACGCACAAATGTCAGGAAGCTACGAGCTGTTGCCATTCCAGTGAGCAGCCCACACAAAATGCACCAACACCAGTGTGACAAAACATTCAAATAAATTGCTGTCAGGCTGCCGAAACACCAAGTGCAGCGATTTTTATCTGACATGTGGAAGACCCAGACATGCAGTCCTGACGCCGGAGCACCTGTGAGAGATGGGTGATAAAAATCAGGATGTGCCTGATCCTCAGCATAACAATACCTATCATTACTTGATATTATTACTCTTCTTTAACAGAGAGCTCAAGATGGAAAGATAGCACACGTGTTTGCTTTCAGAAACTCTGGATAATAAATGATCTGTTGTTGCACTCAAAATTTACACTTAAATTGAATTATGCAGTTGATGATGGCAAATCAACAAGTACTAAACATGCTTTTGTATTAATGCAGAATTTTTTTGCACGCTCAATGTTTTTTATTCTAGTCCAGTATCAGTATTCAGAAACAAAATAAAACATATGTACAGTATTAGATATAAGATATTGAGGACTTAAATATTTCAGAAGATTTTAATTTTGAACATTTTCTTTATTAACTGTCTGAATACTGTAATAATAAATTCTGCTTTTTAACACTGTGCTATTGACGTACAAATGAGTGGAAAATCAAGTCACCTGCTGCTGTTGATTGACTTTGTTTTACTGTGTGCCGGCGCATATAAATACTAAGAGAGCCTCTGTTGCTTCACTTATTTTCATTGAGTCTACAAAATTGACTCGGTAATTCTTAAATCCAATTGAGGAGCATTTAAAAGTGCTTTTTAGAAATCCAGAGACAAAGGACCCACTGTGGAATGCGCCATCCATTCTCTACTGTATTGTTATTTTCTCCCTTATAGGTTACTAATGAGGAATCGGCCCTCATTATGATTTTAAGGATGAGAGAGGAAAGCTTTTAATTAATGATATGTAAATGGTTCTGAATTGATTATGTTAGAATATCAAGAGAGATGGGTAGAAGCTGTGGTGTAATATATTTTAATTAAGAATTAATTAAAAATGATGGCAATTTTACAGAGGCTCACGGAAAATAGAAGAATTTGTTCTCTGTCACGAGTAAATCAGCCATTGATTAAATAAACAGATACATGCTGTATTCATTGAATAGTTATATTTATGCTTTGCCAGGAAGAATTACCCTGATTTAAAAAAAAAAAATCAGGCGGCATTTCTGTGGTCAACCACAAGCTGGATTCTCTGGGGTTAATGGGGATTTATCTCATTCCTAATTCATGAGATCTTCCTGGTGTGTGTTAGGTGGATCCATAAAGCCGTGTTTCCTTTTTGAATTCTGTGTTTATAATTAGATTTGCAATGTGCAACACAATTAGAAGTAAGACATGCATGCGTGTGTTTATCACTTGTGGCAAGCGAATGTGCGCCCCCAAAAGATATCAATCTGTTTATGAGGTAAAAAGATTTGTGTGAAAACGATGAGTTGTGACTAGACATGGACCCTAGTTAACCTTTTTAATTGCTCTCTGCTTTCTTTCAGTCGTTGTTCCGCGCGCAGGAAAACACAAGATGTGAGTTGCATTAGCGGCATGCGCCACTATTAAAGGGAGAGAGGTCTTTGTTTTCTGCTAACAGTGGCATGCATGCTCTGTGCTAAACTCTGCGATCAATGGCGGAGAGGCTGCTATCACAGCACTCGGAGCAGGCATAGCTCAGGGGGGAGGGAAAGGGGGGTCCCTGGTGGTTCACTTTGATTGGAGCGCAGAGTTTTGTGTTGAAAGGCAAGGGAGAGACAGGCTGTTGGAAGCAAATCCCCCCGGATCAGTTAGAGCTTTGCAACGAAAACACCTTGATATTCCTGGGAACATTTGCTTAGGAAGAAGAATGAATTTAAACAAACGAGCAACGAGAGAACCGAATGATCTAAAGCATTTCTGAAGGTTTCTGTGTTCAGAGAATCCTTGTGTATCTTAAAGCTTAGAAATAATTTAGAAACACTGTAAAATGGCTGCAGAGTAAAAAAGAGAACTGTGTGTAACTGCATCTTATTTCGTTGTTCCACATTCCTAAACAGCTTTTTTAAATAAATAAAAATATATATGTTAGGAGGTGGTGTGAATTTGATTACAGTGTATGTTGCAGACACAGGCAATATATGTGGTGAGACACTTAGCTAACCAATCTGTTGTGGGCAGCGGGAGATGAGAGGGAGTGTTGAATGGATTATTAGTACGAGTCCCCCCATACCAGATCACATGTAAAGGCTTAGAGGCTGCCAGAACAGTCAAGTGTGCACATACACACATCAAACGTGTGGGAGTGTGCACACAAATATACACATAAATGATGTGGAGGGGGACGCATATTCAGAAAAACATGCAGGGACGCAGACATGTGCATGCATGCATATATACAGTCCGTGCACACCAGCGGCTGGCAGAGCATCTTCTTTTTGACACCCGCAACTAGTTGCAATACATCACTGTCAGGATCACTTTCTCCACCTATCCGCATTTGCACGTTAGTTATCCGCGGAGGCCTTTGTCAAAAAGTTGAGCAGTCTTGACATCAGCTCCCTACTGGGAACAGAAAAGGTGAAGGTGTGCTGGGAGGTGCCACGGCGGGTGTCATCGCCGGGTGTACTCTCTGCACCCAACAGCATCCTAATGACAACTGAAGAGAGAAATTAAAGTTCAACATACAAACATTATGTCACAGTTAATTCTGTTATTGACACGCGATGTGAAACTCTGAATGTCAAAATCAAAGACCTTGTTTTGTTGCTATCAAAGGTTTCACAGAGTACTTGAAATGAAATTAAAACCACAGAATGACATAAAGAAAAGTCATGTTGGGGTTTATTTCGTTTAGGGCCTTGGATGTATGGACACTCAGAGTAGCTACTGTGGAGGCAGTGAGGGCGCGGCGCCTCCTGTGTGAGCTCACTGAGGGGACGAGAAGAGTCTGCCAGTGGCACTGCTAGTGGCGAACACCAACAGCTCTGGCCACGACAGAGAGGAGGCTGAGAGCAGTGTGGGGGGAGGTGGGTCAGCATCTAAACTGGCTGATGGGAGCCAGAACATGAAACAATGCCGGGGGAACGTCTGGTGGGTTCGCTGCACAGAATTACAAGCGAGGGAGCAGGCCTGCTGAGGCAATTACAGCTTAATGGGGTCATTTGGAAGGCAATTGCCAGGGGTTAATGTAGTATGGAGAGATGAGGTGAGATTGAAGTGAAATTTTTGGCTAGAAAATGTGTTCAAATGAAAAGGGAGCAGGCAGACAAGTCGTGCACTGATGGGGTGGGAGGTCGACCGGGGGAACTGGAATGCAGGCTTCCGCTGCCACATGTGAGGTCTGGTCTCTCACTCACATGCACACGTATGTCCACACAGGTGCTTTTGTGCCTTCTCCGTCACAAGTCCTCATCCAAGACTTTGCGGGCATCTTTCTGACCACGGACAGGAGCTCCACTCAGTGTGTGGATTGTTTTACTCACATACAGTATATTTAGTTCTGGGCTTTCCTTCGTCTGGCATTGTCTATGATACCACATTCAAAGTTGTTGTATGTGACTCAGAGAAAGACGTGTTAGAGAAACTGAAAGAGGCAGGAGGATAGAATAGGATCATTATGCGCTGTTACGTTAGCCACCTCATTACCTTAATTGCCCGACATAATCCGGGGTTGGAGGAGTGCACTGGAGCTTTGGTAAGGAAGCTTTGCCAGGACCTCCTAGCCCAGGTCTCATCTCCCTGATCCCCTGATCTGTAGCAAGCAGACCTATCATGCTAACGCTAAACTTTGATCAAAGCCAAACTTATTTAAGGTCAGCCATGTGAAATCCCCTGGGAGCCGGTGTGTGCCTCGAAGCGGACTGCGATACAGGAAGTACTACAGCGCTGTGCCTTGCTGCTGCCGCCTGTGACCGTGCTGGATCACTGGACAGCAATAGCATTACCATCAGCCCTTTCAAGTCTTCAGCATTTTTATGCGATTATGCTCAACAGTGGAACTTAAGACTGTCCATGGGTAGAGATTCCTTGAGAGTGTGCTCTCTCTCTCTGTCTTTCTTACCCTTCTCTGTCTGTCTTTCACTCCCTTTCTGTTATCTCTGTGAAGCCTATGTCTCTCCTTCCCTCGCTTCCCCTCCTCTTTCCCTCTACACAGGGTTTTGGCCACGAGCCGGCCACTTCACTGAGGCAGATTTTCCCAGGCTCCCCAAAGGCTATTTTACCAGGATTCCCATTAGGTCTTTACCCATTACCAATGTTCCAAATCATTTACAGAAGAATCTATTTACTTTATGTGGTAATGGATTCATTTGACACGGCTTGCTCTGAAGAAACTTAGCAGTTAACATGCACTTTCCCCCACCTGAATGTTTTCCCTTATTTTATATGTTTGGTTTATTTTTATCTATTACGGCATCGATTGTCTCGTATGTGCCTTGGAAATCCTCCCCGCACTATGCTCTCCATCACGCTACAATACTGCACAATGCGGAGGTGGCGGAGCATTGTGTCAGTGCTGCGAGTATGATGTAACTCTGTTGTCATTTTAGAGTGACAAATAGACAGTGGCAGACCATCAGAAAGGGGGTTGAGACTGGAATGGTGTTGCTGACAAACTGCTATGACCTTTGGGTCGTTTGGCCTCCAGAGTGCAAGGCACATACAGTGTTTACCTCAGGTCAGCAACAGTGTGAACATGCATGATCCCCAATGGAGGAGAGCCCGGCCTATTGCACTCATCACTTTTGAGCTGTCAAAACCAATAATCTTTGAGATTATTACTTTTAAAGCACTATTAGCTGGCCATGTTAAATCATACTTAATTCACAGACGCTCGATAAAGCAAGCCTTTACAACAGCAAAAGAGAAGCACAGAGCCTAAAGCTACTGAACACTTCTCCTTCGCCTATTCCATGTCACCAAAGGATCCCATCAAAGCCTGCCTCCTTCCTGTTGTAAGGTAGGAAAAAAATCAATGCTGCAATCTTTTCTTTTTGCCTCCTCCAATCCGTAATTGAAATGGAAAATCAAATGAACGGCAAGCAGATAATTGTTTTATCAATATTCCCTGCCTGCCCTACAAGGGTCAGTGCAGAATGATCATGAGTCGGGGATATGACGAGGACAAAATGTGAAATTGAACAGCTAGGAGGCAATAAATCAGCCCTGACAACTAAGAGTGACCAGCATGTAGTTGCAGCAGGCAGCTCTCCCTTTAGAATTTGTCCTAAAGCTGTCTACACTAAATGGGGAATATTCATCTCATTATTGTTGCACTCAATATTGCTATCAAATATTATTCTTAGAGTCCAGAAGGAAAGTCAAGGTCACCAGTGCTATTATTGTTGTCATTGTTAGCGTATGATATTGAGGGTATAATAGAGGGCAAAGCCATATGGTCTGCTGGACTTATAAGAAATAAATGTAGTCATTTGTTAGAGTTTGCTGTTTGGTTCTATTTTGACATCTTCATAACTATTGCTGCTGCTTATAAACAGCTGTTTAATGTAAAAACCAACATCGTGGTCGTGCAGATAAACAGAAACAGAAACTGTTTTCTTAGAGATAGCATGCTAGTTTCTTAAGTCAATATTTAATAATTGATGCATTTCATTTTATTGAATAATTAATGAATCAATTAATTATAAAATAATTCTTTAAAAGATAATATGTATACTTACTTTTAACAGATAATGAACAACATCAAGGATCAGCAAATAGTCCTATGATGATTGTAGACTTAAATTGTAGATTTATTTGTTTGGATTTACAATTTTTTGGGAATAATGTAGTACTGTGGAAAATTACTCTCACAGTTTTTTACCGTCATTCCCAATTGTAATAATTTATTTAAATGCTCCGACATAGTAAATAACACACTAAAATGCAACGCCACTATATGGATGTTATATAAACAGATGATGACATTTTTAAGACAAAGAAAAGCAACACATCATCATAATTTACACGCTGTGACTGGGCAATGTTTGGCATGGATGCAGAAAAACAGCTGGAATATTTATGAACTAGTAAAATGGGTAAAGTAATGAATTAATGAGCGGTTGTTTCAGCAATACCATGACGCTCGTCAGACGACTTCTGCTCGTCCACCATTGTATTTCTTTACATAAACCTGTTGGGGCCAGCTTTCCAAGTCTTATAAAAACTGCAGATAAAACAGTTGCCAGTAAATCGACATCCTAAATCATGTGACGTCCCTTCCCATCTGGCTCATCCAGTTGCAAGGCATTGACAAAAATATGAAATTGATTTGGTTGAAGGGTGTTAAAGAGCTGACAGGAGAATGTCACAAACAATGAATGGTCACAGCTTGGAGGAAAATCAATGACAGAGGTTGAAGTCAGTTTAGAGTGCTACTTGGCAGCTCTACACTGTTCCTGGAAAAGAGCTGTCTTCTGGCCTTGGTTGTCTGATCAAAAGGAAAACTTGATTGGTTTAATGAAAGAGGAGTTAAAACTGGCAAGTAAAATATAGCCATTGTAGCCGTATGCACTGTTTGAAATTCATGTGTAATTTGCTACTGGGGGATGATGTTCACATATATGCAGGATTGTAATGCAGCGTGGCTCCCTGGTAGCTTGTAGGGCAACAGTTGTCACCTTGTAAAGCCTGGATGTAGAATAATGTGTACATGTGATTCTAGTGTTTGCAGTACAGTCTTATATGGTGGTGATATCCTGCAGCGTGGCACCATCCTGTGAATTGTACTGGCCAAGAGTCAAAAGATTAGAAGTGTGTCAGTATTTTACGCAAGTTATGTGAATTTTACTGTGTAAATTATGGTCCTCGCAAAGAGAAAAAAATGAATGGGAAGAGTGTTTTTCAAGTGGCCAAAGTGATGAAAATCCCCCCTACTTTGTTGGGATTGCAGTTGTAAGCTTTGCACCATATGCTACTTTCCTCTTTAGCTGGGATTATGCCATCATTATTGCTGATAAAAGCTGTTTACTGCCTTGGCTCCAAATCGATGCTCGGGGCGCTCTGAAACTGGCATTCCCTCTCCAGAAGAGTTCATTCCATGCCAGCTGCTCAGGATTCAACCCCCTTTGTTTAAGATTTCACAGTTTTTGTAATGTTTATTTTCTATTTAGCTTCCCCCCCCCCCTTCCCTCACACATGAGGTTTTTCCTGCATTAGCATATGTTTGCAACAAATTGACATTTACATTTGATTTGCTTACAGCAGATTGAAGGTGTCTAAGACATTGTTATACAAAACTCTTGGAGCTACTGTGCTGGTTAACACAGCAGAGGCCGTAAGATACAAAATAGTAATAGCCTGTTTTGAGGAGACGTTTGCAGTATGAAAATGCAATCATGACTTTGAGTCTCTGAATTAGGACCAAATCCTAAAGGCTCCACTCACACAGTGCTACCAATCAATGGCATAATCAGTCAATGCAGATTTGGCCTGACAGCTGTGTTAAGATAACAACTGGTTCTCATGACTATAGCAGCCTCAATGACCTTGTGTGCCTCAAATTAATAATGTAAAATCAACACAAGACAACCACCTCCCTGGTTCCCATGCCGACAGTGATGAACTACCTTTTTGCCTTACCATCAAAGGCCACTCAGACTAAGTTATGTTTCAAAGCATAGACCATAATGCCATCTATTTTTTTTTTCTTTTCGACTTAGGCTCCATGTCCCTTAAATAATGTCTCTCACTCTTCCACTGCAGCTCCCTAGTACCCAGGGAAATCATACTGATCAATATTTCCCATTTTAGAGGAACTGCAGCAAACATTCACACAGGATTTACTGTAGCCCTCTATTACACTTTAATCAAGCTATAATTTAGATCCAACAAACAAAAGGTTCTGTTAAAAATAAACGGAAAGCCAGTTTGCAATTAGGATGGATTTTGTCTTCTATCTAGTCTACCTATCTATCCATCTATCCATCTATCCATCTATGTATCTATCTATGTATCTATCCATCTATCCATCTATCCATCTATCTATCGGCTTCTTTTTCAGCAACTGTGTGTGTGTTGGTGTTCATGCATGCTTGCATGCATTCATAATGTCTTCACAGGGCATAAATCAGAACATGCTATCTCAGTACTTCTTTATATTGGTCAAGGGCCATTGAGCAAAACAGCTTAATGTGCCTTTAACCATTTCAGTCATGGCAGGAAGTAGAAAGACTGCTGACTTTCTGACACCTTCTCAAATTTGGTTATTTTTCAATCATAAAATGTTACACATTTTCTTATAGAGAAAAAACTGTTCATTCATCTCCGCTGATGTTAATCTAAGTAGCTAAACCTGAGGGCAATCATACATTTTATAAGTACGTCTAGCCAAACTTATAGTCAGCCAGCTAAAAACTGGCCACTGATCCACTGTAACCTTTTATATCCCAGGTTATCACTAAGCTTAAAACTAACTAAAGACAGAAAAACACAGGAAATAACCCAAAACACAATGATAAATGAACAGTTTATCTTGTCTTCTAATGCCAGGGTTTTGGCAGTTGATATTACATTCATACCTCTTGGGTATTGTGTAGCAGCTCCTCGTTCATGCATGACTGTTGGCACACAAACTCAGGCTTAACCCCATCGAGAGAGCTCTCCCTGAGCTCCCGACGGTTTGGAAAACACCGGCAGGATGGAGAACTGAGTGGAGCTGAGGCAAATCCTTAATGAATATAGAGTCACAGCTTCATGTGACATAAAATGAGAACTCAAAGATCAGTGCTTTAGGGTGGTGTATCGTGTTGCAATTTTGTCTAACAAGCGTGTGCATTACGAGCGGCTTGGCTCTGCGATCTCTGCTTGAACTTGCTGATAAGTGCGCGGCCCGAGTGCAGACTGTTGTTGAGTGTTCTCCTTGACAGGTGGTGACAGAGCATGTGTGGTCCCCATCACAGGTGTGTGCAATTAGTCTGACAGCTAGTCGCGGACTGCCGTGAAATAAGACTCTACTGTTTATGTGGCTCCGCCTTTGTATGCACACTAGTTACTAGTAAATACAAACTGAGTTACTTGCTACCAGATACGTTAACAAAGCACCGTGATAGAGCAGCGTTGTGATGTTACGCAGTGCGAAGTGTAGATGCCAGCTGTCTGGGTCTTGTTGCAAGCTCGGTGCGTGTCATTTATTCAGCCTCCTGTAATGGGCAATGGACTTGGAAGAAAAGAGAGGGTAATGTATTGGAAAATATCCCTTTCAGCACCTCAGCATTACTTGTCATAGGTCAGGCTTAAAACGTAGCCTGATACAGTTATTAACTCTAATCCGGGCATAAACACAAATCCTCAAGCACCAGCCCAATTAATAATTTGCATAATTAACATGCATTTTAAATAGAGGCTGGTCTTGTCGTTGCCAAAGAAGGGATGGGGGTAATTAGGGCTAACGGAGCAGTGCCTAGGGCCCTTACCCATAGACGTGCTGCAGTTGTTTCCAGGGAAGGGATTGACAACTGCAAGACAAGCTCTCTCGGCTTAGAGCGAAACCCCCTCTGACAGAATTAATAGTTGACAAACTGCTCCTAAAGCCCTGGCATTGTTTCTGTCAGTTGTTTGGTTTGATGTCACTGTTAGACATTATAAATCAATAGTGTCAGGATTTAGTAATGTTTATAGCCAGCCATGGTTTATTATTTCATACGACTGTCATGGACAAATAGTATTTATCATAACTGTCTATAAATTATTGCAGACTGTCGGTTTACCCAAACCTACTCTTCTCTTACAAGGCCCATTTCAACATCCACTTACGTATTTAGAGTAATTTATTTTCTCAGCCGTAGGCCCACATTAACCCTCAGCTTTCTCATACTCCTCTGAGACTTACTATAGCTTGATAGCTGCGCCTCCACTGGCACTTTAACACATCAAAGCTTGTTCAAAACTGCTTGTCATATCTATTTTGAGAATCCACTATCTGTGCAGTTGTTTTCAGGAGGGGTTTTAAAGATCAATGCCGACGCTGACACGTCTTTAGGTTTTTAACCTATATACTGTTTTTGGCTCCTCGTTATTTGGTAGATGCAGGTGATAATGTAGTTGATTGAGAAAGTCTCCTGCGTGATCAGTGACAGACTTCTATGTCGTGCGTTTATTGCAGTTTCACTCAAGCAGGCGACATTCAGTGTAACAAAATGGTCTTAAAGTTAGTGCCAGTGCCACACTTTAAAAAAGACAAAGAACCATCAGTTTTAACGAGAAGATTGATTATTAAGCTCCTGCATCTTTTTGTCAACACGCTGGCAGTATTAGGTGAGTGATGTAAACAGTAAAAAACCTGTACGTTCTCCATCATAATGAACATTAAACATAGAGTAGGTGTTATTGGCCGGTGGGCTTCGGGTTCTGCTGTCACATTTCCGATGAATTATTGTTTTTATTGTAATGAACAGTATCCCAATATACAATGATAACGCAATTACATTTTATTCTAAATCAAATATTAGTATTCTCTTTAAAATCTGTTCTAAGGCTTTTTAAAGATGTTGGTGAAAGCTAAAATAAGAGAAGAGAGGGAAAGCTGAAGCAGTGGTATTGATCAGCTGTGCAATCGACTATATGGTCCTCTTTCAGTAGGGAGGTCATTAGTTACTCCTGTGTGCTAATTCATCCCGGGTTGAGGCGTATCTGTTAGAATGCTAATTCACTACTATGATCTGACAGCTGGGCTAAAGAAAGGAGCAAAGCAGACTGCTGCAGAGAGGGTGGGGGGAGGGGGGAGGGGGGAGGTTTTGCAGCGGCCTAGTGGTCTAGTCTTGTGTTTGGATAAGGAAGAGGACTTCAGTACATGGGATGTGTGCTCAGAAAAAGGGGCGCACAACTGACCCCTGCTGTCTCTGCCCCCTAGCAGTAATGATGTAAAAGAAAGATGACATTTGGTGTCCACATTTAACTTGCATTTGCAGTCCACTTGAGAGGTCCAATATGCATGACCTACCTTGATTAAGCCTGAGGCTGCCTAGGACTGTACCCTTTAGACTGAAACAAAAAGTGGAAGCTCACAGGAGAAAGCTGAGCCTGTATAATTGGGCCAAGTAGAGCTGCGGGAGGCAGCCAGCCTCCGCTTTGCCTTTTGTATATTCATGACCCCCCCGACTTGATTGATGGAAGGATAGCATTTGGTGACACTGTCATTTGCAAGTTGAAAAGGTAGCGCTGTGGCTGGAGCGGCGCTGAGGCTGTGCCTTAGAAGGGGCATCAAGAGGAGGCTCATTTCTATGCTGATGATATCCAGCCCTCTCTCATTTTCTTTGTCTCTGTTAGAAGGACATCTGCTGACAACACAGAGTTTAAAAAGAGACAAGTTGGAAATGAAAAGACGGCAAAGGAACATGCATCTGTGTGTTTGCATGTGGAAAAACATGGGAGTGAAATGCAATTTTCATCTTCAAAAGTTCGCTGTTTGATATCTGTGTAATGTTTTCTATCTGAGTAGCATTTTGCCGCAGGTGGTGAAGGAAACATCTTGTATAAGATTGTAATCAGAAGATACACAAAACTCCTGTTAATCACTATATATTAAGAACAGCAACAACATAAAGGGGGCAAAGCTTATATTTATCTTGATGTTGTCCAAGTTTTTTATAGTTTTGAAGGTTTGCTGTAAAAAAGATAAAAATGCAATAACATTATTGCAATAATTTTGTATTCTTTATTATTTATTTATTTTAGTTTGTTTAGTATTTGTAGATTTAAAAAATACATAGGTCCATATTTCCTGATTTAATCTAGAATGGAAACCCCTCCATGTCTTGACTATTAATTTGACAACTTAGTCTTCAAACTAGAAACTGTGACATTTGACATTCAAAAATGAAATGTGATTTTAAAGCCAGACCATGCAAAGATGTCTTAAGCTGTCCAAATATTTTTCAAGCTGCACTGTGCTTTGATTGTGCAAAAGAGGACGAGGGCTGGTGACAGAAATATCAGTTTCCTAGAGACACTTCTGCTATCCCCTCAGCTGTACAACCCACACTTATCAGAGCCACAATTTATAGCTGTGGCGTGAAGTGTTCGCCTGCAACTCCCATCTTCGTATTTACACCAATTAGCACATAAACTCTAATTACTGAGATCAAGGCAGCCGGGAGTCCATAAATGCAAAGCGACATGGAGGACCGAGTCAGCTGACAGAGAGGGAAGGTGACAATAAATAGGGAAGTATCAATTAGGCATCAATGGCGCGATGATGC
The DNA here is from genome assembly GCA_032270685.1 of Microctenopoma stevenorrisi. NCBI lineage: Eukaryota > Metazoa > Chordata > Actinopteri > Anabantiformes > Anabantidae > Microctenopoma > Microctenopoma stevenorrisi. The sequence continues at coordinate 6,188,812 of JAUMTR010000027.1, read as the reverse complement.
ATGCGCGTGCTGGGAGGTGTCACGCAGAGGGAGGTGGGAGTGTGAAATGTGTGGGGGCAGCAGGGGCCACAGAAAGTTGCACAGGCTGTGGGGTCTTGTAACTCACATGCTGACACACAGCGCGGCGACACGTCGACTGTACAACACGTTTCCATATTAACACCACAGCACAATCAGGCACTTCTCTTGTGCCTAAGTGAAAAGTAGTATTTATCACAGCACTCACTGTGTATAAGGTAATAATTAACACATACTAATTTAAGGGGAACGCTGCAAAGTCAAAAGGTATAAAAGTTATTTCAAAATAAGAGGAAATGAACATGTTACAACGTAGGGTCATAATTGGAGGACAGATTTGACAGTTTAAACTTGTGTTTAATTATAATGACAAGAAACTCAATCACAGCTGGAGAAAATAGAGGCTTCACATTATGACTCGAAATGGATCATAGACCGTGCTCGAGCCTCAGGTCAATCCCGATATATTGAACTTGATCAAAGACCATAGCAGTAAAAAAGTATGGCTCTGCACATTAATCTAACAAACGCATAAAACAGGACCGGCTCAGCTCCATAAATTAAACTCTGGCTGCAGTAATGCTGATCAGGGAAAATTCTGCCAGCACTGGCCCAAGCTGCCTCTATGTGTCTGAAGTCTTGTTATCCCCTTGTCTTGATCTGGAATGCTGTTATCCTTCTCCCTGTGCAGCTCGGATTTTGTGCAGGATGGCCCAATGATGGATTTTCAAAGAGGCTGTTTACAAGAGAGTGTGGAGCATTAAAGAGCTGCCAGAAGGTCCATTAACATAAATGTTTAAATCAAACACACAAACTTATGTGCCTGAAATGAAGATGTTTCCGACATTAATCTGCCACATCAGCCTTTGGTCTAACAATTAGTCCCCTTTAATCCAGGCCCGTTTCTCACTCGGTGACTAATGTTTAGAGAAAAGGAGACGTGGCGTAGAAGGTATGGTTCAGTTTGTCTGACTGATGCAGCGAGCATTGTGGATTCACAAAATAATTGTCACTGTTGGATATTAAGGCACGTGACATTAGTGGCCTGGTGTGCATCACCAGACAGTTTGCTTCTCCTTTTTCTCTCTTTCTATCAACACACGGCTCCACTGCTTGATTTAGAGCCTTGTAAAAATGTCTCATTTCAAATACTGTTTGCGTGCAGGTTCCTGGAAGACATTTCATACTCAGCAAATTTACATTAGAATCATTATTATGATTTTATGATGCTCAAGCCTTAAAAACTATTTCCCCAAAAATGCTTGGGAGTACTGGCAAGTGTAAATGTTTGCCTATGTCTGTGTTTCCTTCCCACCAAAAGCCAGAAGGTCCCAGACATTACGTTTCAGAGAGATAAAAGCTTCTCCCAGCAGCAGAGGTTAATGACGTGTTTCTTCTTGACCACAAACCACCCTCTCAGGTTTAAGTGTGCTACCCAGAGAACCTGTAAAAGCAAATAATGTGCCACATGAATAACCAGTTTTCAGGGAATCGCTTTGGTCACAACAGATTCTACCCACCTGTTTGCTGAGATACCAGATAGAATGGACGCTTATCCTGCTGAGGATAAGATAACAGAGATAGATTAGAGCAGAATTAGCCCCTGCCTATGCTTATCCCTCTCTCGGCCTCATTAACGTCCATTATCTCATGTTCCGAGCCACCACACTGTTTTATCAAATGTTGCTGTTTAAAGAATACTTCACAGACTCTTTTCCCTGCTTGCTTCGTGTCCTGGAAACACCGTAGGAGCATCTGAATGGAGCTGAGACAAATAAAGCGTGTGGACCGAATCCTTCATCACCTGGATAGGTTGTTGATTTTGAGGAGACTTATCGCTGTTTTCCTAAGTGTGGCATGCAGATTTGCTGGAGGGCTAAGTGATCGATTCAACAGCCTGGAGCATCCTAGTGTGTTTATACATGGCTTGTATGGCAGCTTTCATAAGACATTTACCCCATGATTTGCGATGAGCTTATGTGTGAATAATTAATGGCAATTAATCCTTAATTACAGTAATTAGGCAAGTCACAGGAAATTAGGCTGCAGCTGGAGAAGCCCGTGCCTAGGAAAGGGAGCTGGGGCTTAGAGAACGTGCCATTTAGTGACAGTGGAACCATGGTACAGTGATTGCGTGGCAGGCCTGCACCAGTGTGCCGGCTTGCCAGCTGAGATAAGAGTATAGGAAGCCACAGATGCTGCTGGCCAGTGAGCCGGGAACTGCGAAGCAATCACAAGCACAGAGCACCAATGCACTCAATAAAATTCACCTATAAAACTCCCAGCAAGGTGACCTTTGACCTCAGCACTACTTAAATTTCTTAGTTTGCTCAAAATTACACCCTAAGAGGTGATGAACCACTTCAACAGGTTGTGAGTGATGAGCTAATAGTAATTGGTTAACACTACCTATTGAGCTCCCTTTTTCTCCTCAGTTTTATAAAAGTAGATTTACCACTTACTGAGGCCCCAGAGGCTGCACACTTTAGCACCCAATGTTCTGCTAACACCCAGTTTATGAATCTGCTGTGGCTGGAAGGAGAGCGAGTCCAAGACATATTTATTTGTACCTCTAATAAAACAATTAGCTTTCTTAGAATTATTAAAGGAAACCAGAGCGGGCAGAGTTGTTTGCTTGCTGATTTCATTGTTTGGTAATGGGGGCAGAGATTAGTTGGATGTGTTCTGGGCAAAGACAGAAAGGCAGGATAGGGACGAGCTCTCTATGTCTCGCTCAGATCTCATTTGTGTTTTTCCATGCTTGCCTTGATGAATTTCCGCTTCTTTCTGCTCCTGTTGCTTTCAATTACACTCTTATTCACAATCCTAATTGATATGCCAGTCTCAGTAGATGAACCATGGACTTTTTACAGTCCATTTGTCTATTCTTAGACTAACATTTCTATGGATACACAGACACACATCTGTGATGTCTGTGGATATTGATTTCTTCTTTTTTTGTCCATCAGATGTTATTTTACATCATTATAATAATGTCTTTCTTCATTTAAAATATGATGATAGACTTTATTGCGATTCATTCTCATATAGGACCTGTGAAACATGACTTTTCTGACTTTCGGTGGGCCCTCTAGCGTTGTAGGCTCTCACAGTCATCGCCTCCTCTCATGCATTGCATTTCTTTTCTTTCTTTTTTTTCACAGAAGGACTTATAAGCTAACAGGGAATGTAAGTGAGTTGAGGAGGCATCCAACTGTGATATTACATTAACCCATAGTGCTTGGCCATGTCTGTCAGTGACTGCAGAATAAAGAGAACATGCTCTGCTCTACTCTTTAGCCTTCACAAGTGCTATTAGAAATAATGAGGATTTATAGTAAGATAAAAGACACTCTCCTTGCTCCTGAATTCCGAATAACTGGTCATATTTCACCAACAAAAGCCAAATAACTCTCATTGGTGATGCATGCGCAGCCATAGGAATATGATTAGTGTATGCATTGTTTCAGTATCCCATTTCACGCATGTAGTCATAAACTAGGTGGATGTTCAAAAGCACATATTGCAAGTTGCTCGATATGAGCTTGTGCTGTTTATGTAATACAATCTTTTAATCAGTTCAGATGCATGTTGCTAAGCTTTTCACTAAGAAACTGTTGGTGTCTGCTGTTACACTCAGAGGCTTCTAGTTTGTCCTTAATGTATGACATGAACAGGAAGCCGTCATCGGGTAACCAAACCTGAACAGCAGCATGGCTCCTTACTAGAAAGAGGACATGGAGCAGTGGCAAGGTCAGCATGTTCTACAGGCTTCGCACATACATTGCTCCCTATAAGTATTATAAATGAGGTTGTGTTTGCTATAAACTCACAGCATGCCGCCTGTAAGCTAAAAGGTAACTGTGACGGAGCAGCAAGTCCGCATCACTTTTTAATCGCGTCTAACTGATCATGGCGGTCGAAGCCACCTGCTTGAATTCACTTATCTCTGAAGTTTTTTCACAGAATTAAGCATATTGCGGCCATTTCAAGTAAATTCTGCCAAACGTACTCAAATGTATTCAAAAAAAAAAAAATCCACAGACTATTTTTCTATGATGCGTGATAGACGCGTAGCATTAGCATGTATCCACAAGCTCAACTAAATCTGTCGACTATACAATTTTAAGTGTGAGCATCGGCGTTTGTGCTGTTAGGGGCATTCTTGTATCTATGGTGGTGTTTACTCACATTGGCAATTAATTATTAATGCAGAAGCACTGAGAGGTTACAGTGATATGGCGCTCAGGCTTTCCAAGCACTGTCTATATATGAACAGTCAACATAGAGAGAGCTTCAAAGGAACCCTCTGAAATGTTTCAGACTCTCTTGGAGAAAGCTTATTACAGTTGAAATGTTTTTCTAGCAGCCCCAGATATTCTTTGTGAATGCTATTGCCTGGGAAATATGGGGTATTTTTGTTTGTCTATATCAAGAGACATGTAAACAAAGAGGCAGTCAGCACTTGCAGCTTACTTGGCGTGAGTATAGCAGTTCACAAGCAAGAGAACTTGTTTGTGCAAAAAAAAGTTGTTTTGCAAAAAAAGTGTGAAGATTCGACAAAGAGCAAAAATGTAGGATCCCATTTATCACCCCAAAAATATAATTAAAAAAAACATACAGCTCATCGCACTTAGCATGTGCAAAGTGCAAGGCTAATCAATTTCTCCCATTAATTTCAGAGATCATATGTCCAAGTAGGCGCAGACTGTGAGGGTTTTAATAATGACTTCAGAGATAAACATCAATTGGCAATCTGCTCTTATTGAGGAGCCTTTGTTGTCGCAGAGCCTTCCTGATGACACCTCTGTGGATCCGCTAATGGAGGAGGACCTGTAAGGCTATCCCCTGGCCTTTGTCTGACCCCTCTGTGGAGCCGAATTCTTCAGATGTTTGCAGGATCAAGTCACTTAATCTGTACCACAGACTAGGGCCAGAGAAAAGAGGACAGGGGAAGCATGGGAGAGAGGGAGGAGGGAGAGAACGGGTAGGAGACAATCTCCTCACTCAGTCTGAAGGCAGAGCGTTCAGCACGCAGGGTAAAGCACTGCAAATGTCTGTCTGTTCTGTTATGCACCATTGTTTTATACAGAGCTGGAAATAGTCAGAAGCAGCGTAGCAGCAGAGCTCTGGCAGGCGGTGCATTTTATTACTGCTAGACCATAGACTTAGACATTAGTGAATATGGCTCATTAAATGGCATAGAATGTTACCATTTTACATAATTCCCCATGTATTGTTGTTGTAAATGAAATCCTGCTTCTGTCTCTCACTGCACTCCAGTCACTCAACAGCCATTACAGCTTTGCCATCAGGCCGTAGCATTCCTGGAAAGCAGTTATCTATAATTCCAGGTCTGTGTCACACACAAAAAGCATGCTCTACAAGCCTAATGGTTTAGTGTGGTTGATGTGGGAAGGATACAGCGCAGAAGGAGCAAATCTGAAGAAATATTTGAGAGTGAAGTAATGATGTATTTAGATGGCTGGAGAGACTGGGGTGGGCAGCGAATATAAATAATGTATGTGTCGGGGCTCCAAAACATAAGCTGGAATTTGCTAGCGTACTTTGTGTTCTCAATCACCTTGATGAGACAGTCCCGAAGCAATGGCCATGTGAATGAGACCACTGACAAGCTGATTTTCCACCCCTGGCATGAGGCTGCTTTCTCCACTTAATGTTCTCCGATAAAGTGTAGCACAGAAGTAAACCAGAAGAGCCTCCACTCCTGACACATGTGACAGTATTTGCATCAATTATGCAGTCTACAGCTGCAGCAGGAGGGAGCGGGAGAGAGGGGGGGAGATAGGAGAGAAAAGGGTTTGTGACAAGACGCAGAGGCAGAAATGAGAATTTCTCTTTAAAATGCATTCTTTAGAAAATAACATTCAAGATCATTTACATGAAAGCGGCTGCAGCGGTGAACTCGACAAAGCAGCAACAAAGTCTGCGGAGCGTTTTGACACTAAAGACTTCGGCAAACAGAGTACAGTATAATGGAGAGCTCTTTGTCTCCCCTGCATTCACTGTGCTCTGAATATCTACCCTGAAGAGTAGTGGAGGAGCAAGCAAAGCAAATGAGGAGCAAGACTGGGTTAGAGCTGAGAGGGTGGCTTGAGTCCCTTATTGCTAGATTCACCCCACCAACCCGAGTAGGGTGTACACAGCCAAAGAAGTCGCATAAACAACAGCCTGTTCCGCACTTTGTAGCCCAAGTGAAAATCTCCAAAATAAGATAAGGTAGCAAACACAGTGTCCAGATGCACCAAGCAAAGCATTTATTTGGTCAGAGCTCTGTGCTGGAATTGCATTTGACTATTTCATATTGTGCAGGCTAACACCACTCCGCAGACATGTGTGTGACAAACAATATTAGCAAACGCATGAGGTTTTGATTCCTTTAAAACCACGGCACCAGAGGGAGATGGAGCCTGCTTATTGGCAGAGGGAATAACTTTTAAACCGTGTCCCAATTTTAACAGACTCCAGCACAGCATTTTATTTCACTGTGTCCAACCCTATTTCACATCCCAGTTAAGTACACTTACAAATCTGCTGTGCCATGGTTTCTAACCTCTCATACACGTGTGAATCCACCCTGGCACACGCGCACACACACACACACACACACACACACAGTCACATCACTAGGCCTGTCACTGCCTTTTATCCATCGTCAACCTTCGGCTGTATGGTTTATCCGTAGTGACACTATAGCAAAGTGCTTGACTGCTTTTTGCCAACAGACTGCAACACTTTAACTGTACTTAGTCATGCATCATTATGGCAGACTCAAAGCGGTGTATCTGGGAGCGCCTGCAGATGGTGGAGGCTGAACCATTTGGAAAAGAAAGCTCTGCGACAATGATGCTTATTGCATAAGTAAGTGTGCATGGACACAGCAGCGTACTAGTGCCGGATGGAAAACAAGTGTATTATAAAAGGTGTAATGCTGCTAATTCAACAGGCTTGAGGAAGCATCCTGTGGACAGTATCCGTTTGTGAGATATGATATATGAAATCTACATGCAAGTCTCTGTTAGAAGGAGTCTTTTTATGTGTGTATTGATCAGTCATTGTTTACACCAATCGATGCTGACTTGGTGAAATGCATCCTCCTCTCTGTTCTTTATAGAGATTTAACCCTACGTTGTGTTTTACCGCTTTGTTCTTCACTTCAAACCTTCCTCCTACTCAAAACGTGACACCGTCACTTGTCACTTTCTCTTTATTTCAAAAGATGACAGAGCTTTAACGCTCAGTATTCTGCTCCACAAATGGGTATTTTCAACAGATCTCTTCTGCTATTGAGAGATAAATGTTAACTTCCTTCAATAGAAACCTCATTCAAGGTTCATACAAAGCTGGCTTTTTTATTCTTTACGGAAATGAAAAAACCATTAGTGAAATATTCACTGATGGAGAAAGAGAATCTTATCTTTATTCCGCATGACCATGCAGAGCCATATTCCTTTTGACATCATTATGTAAAACCAATTTCTCTTTCATATAATTTCTGCTGCGCTGCGTTACTACACCCATACACTCGCTGTTCTTTATTACCAAGTAGGTGGCCTAGAGGAAAATATATGCATTTGTTCCCTATGGCATAAAATATGCATATAGGTGCCTCATTTCATCTCCAATCTGTGTTATTCCTTTAAAGATTCAGCACTGCCTCCAGTCTCTCTTTAATATTTAATTTGACAACTTTTTAATCTGTCTTTATGTAATGATGAAGTAATCGTCAGCTGTCACCTAAATGATTGAATTATACAATGGGACCGATTTGACTCGTAGGTTGTAGGCTTGGTTATTTATTTTGCTCGAGCTGTACCGTGAGCTTGAGGGAAAGAATATCCTTTTCACACATTAATTTATCTTCCATCTTTATTCATCTTTTCTTCCGGGCCCACACACGCGAAACACAACTATATATAACAATTATATATCATTCATGTTTTGTTTACGAGCTTTTAGTTTGAAGCAAAACAAAATGTGAGACCCTGTTGATAGGTAAAATACAGGGTTCTCATCTGGATACCAATGTTATTTATTGGTTCATTAGTGTCAGAAGTCAGAAGTTAGGTCTTCTGATCATTAGAGATCACAGAGTTAGTGGGAATGTCTCATGATCAGGCAGGTGCTACAACACCCACGAGGTGAACATGGGTGCACTTTCTCGTCAGCGAGGAAACATTTGGAAAACAAAACAAATAGATATTGGAACTTAAATGAATTTTGCAGGGGATGAATGATTTGTTCCTGCTAAGTCTCCAGCACCACCTTTGCTGGCCTCTCTAGCAATCTGGCCATGTTGGGCCCCCACTGTGGAACAGCATGGCGCTGGGAGTTGTGGTAGCCAGTCCTCCCATAGCCCAAGGCTGCCTCTACCTTTGGTTTGCTACTCAAGGTTAAAGAGATCCCAGTTGGGTGTTTAACAGTGTTGTGCTCGCATCTGAATTACATTTTTTTTCTGCTTTTTTTGACACTATCTGCGCTGTGGAGAGTGAACCTGGAGAACTGTCTGGAACAGTTCATCTTCGGAGCATTTTTGCATCAACAAATGCAACTACAACAATCCTAGGTCACTTTACCGGCAGTAATATTTCTACAGCAGACCTTTAAATCCCTCCACCGCTGTAATACTCTTATAAAGTAGCAGGGTAAATGATTTGAACCATTTTACTGTGAGGATCTGCTGTTTGCCACAGACGTGCAGCTTTTGCTGACATTCATTTTGAAACCACTCGGAGCACTTGTGACTCAGAGTAGCAATGCTCGGGGAAAAAGTGCCTGCTGAGCTCTACAGTGAATATACCTCTGACCCACACTGAGGAAAGGGAGATTTATGAAATCCACATGTTTAATACATTTCATTTTGTCCAAGGGATTTGTATTGCTTACCACAGTATTTTAGGGTTGAAACATTCTGTATAGTCACAGCTTGTATTGTCTGAGGAGAATAAACCCTGTCCTGTTCTGGCTACTGAAGATTTGTTTTATAGCACCCCACTTTTCTTACACATGTCAGCCATGCACTGTCTGAGGTATTGCTTTTTTCTTGTGCTGTGGTGTTAGGTATACCCGTCCTTAATCTTTAATGCATAATCCCCTGAAAATCCGCTACATAAATGAAAAAGATAACCCTCCTATCAGTGCGGTGACAGAAAATAAGATAGCCAGGTAATTTAATAAAGGATTGACGCTGGCCCCGCTGTGATATGGTGTGTGACCCCTGTGTATTCATTGTGTCGCGCGGAGCAGGTGAGCCACTGCCTGTAGAAAAGTAGTTCTTCCCATCCTATAAAAACATCCTGGGAGTTTAACATCTGCGGTGACAAACAGAATGCACCATATGGATTAAAGCGCACGGAGGGTAGTCACTGAAATATTTGCTTTCCCAAAGTGTTGACACAGTATAAAAAAAAAAAGGAGAACCATGGCTGCGCTTTCCTGCTGCAATCAGGTAGCAGTTATCGCGCTGAAGTGTTTGCCTACCTAATGGTGTTTCCATTTTGTGTGAGTCTGTGTCATCAGCTTCCCATTTGGATCCAGCTTTTTCTACCATAAGTGCCGGCCTACCGAGGCTTAGTGTGTAATGCATCTGTGTTTGTTCTGCCTGTGAGAGTCAACAAAAAACAAGCCGAGCGTATGAACGCACGGGTGAGAAGGGGAAGTCTTTTTTAAAACATTCGAACATCGAGGTCTGCCGTCGTTTAGCAGCTGACCACATCAACCCATAAATTTCCTCCCCGAAAAAAGCTCCGTTTAGATCTAAAATGTGCTCGAGTGTGATGTTGACAGATATAGCTCATGACGAGTGATAGTCAGAATGTTTGAGCGCCCATAATATCGCTGTCAACCTCTGGTGCCAGACTGAAAATAAGTAGTTCACTTCTGTTTTCATTCAGGAGAGTGCAGCAGACAGCGCCGGCTTCTCCGCTCTATTTATTGACTTGTTTTACTAGCCTGAAACAGGGTGCTTTTTTTTACGGGCCTGCTCAGTCTTAAGACTCTCCAGACATTTACATTATTCCTGACTGAGTTACACTCATATAAAGGAGCACGTCCGCAGGCTAGCTTAGATATATGCTCTTTCTTCACCTTTCTTTCTCTTGTATATTCATACACACCCATGCACCATTTTATCACCCCACTGTGTGTTCTTCCTGTTACTGTTGCATTTCAAGTTTGTATTTAGGCAAATTAATTGTCTCTTTCATCTCTTTTAAATGTATATAAATAAACTAGCATTCTGTTTCTCTGGTTTAATAAATTCTGGGTGAATATTGCATAAAAACTTTTTTCTGAAGTTGATTCAGTAGTATAAATGCACAGCCTCTAAAAAAAAACATCTTTCGCTGACTAATCTGCACAACTGCTGCTGAAGATAATGAATGCCAACACCAGAGCCACAGCCGACACTGTGATTCCCCCACCCAGCCTAAACCTCTAGCAGTATTTACATGATATTTCATTTTAGAATAAACCTCTTTTCTCTCCCACTGTGAAGATATTGAACTCTTTCACACAGATGTCATCTTAACCAAAGCTTATTAAAAAGATGGACATCAAAGTTGTGGGTGCCCATTTATCTTATAGCACTCTAATTGGCCACCACAGGCAGGAGAACAACTAACTCCAAAATAGGAGGCGTCGAGTGGTTGGGCTAAAGAAGAGGATGTCTAAAGACCTCTCAGTGGATTTATTGCCAATAAATCCTCTAGAATGAAAGCAGGGATTTTCGAGGGGGTATGGAATCTTGCAAATGCATTATGAAATGCGATACGCTGACTTAAATCAGCGCTGCGCTGTTTTTTCTTTGTCCTGATGTGTTGTTTGTGTCCTGTGCCTGACCCGCAACTTCAATGTTTCCCTGACATCTTTGAAATTTTTAGCATCACGGTTGGCGACATGAGGCGGTGCGCTCTGAAAAGGTCATCCAGCGTGGTAGCCATGAGCAAACTGAGATTACATTTCTCCAACTCCATATAGTGTATTTCATTTTTATAAATTAACCATTTGGCACAATGAATGAAACTGATTCTTTAGCCAGAGCCACTGTTACTCCATCAAACACCACCACACACAGGCCTGGGGTGAATAATGTATTATGTTTTCCACTCAAGTGGGCAATAAAAACACAAAAACAAAGTCATTAATTGCCCACATACAGTAACCAAATGCCATCAAGAGCCTGTGCTCTCATTAACCTGGCACCTAATTATCTGCCTCCAGTCTGAGTCCTGACAAGCCCCACCATCTGAACCCTCAGCTCGCTTGTGTTGTGTTGTGTTGTGTCAGCACCACAACCACAGCCAAGGCGCTGTTTGGTGCAGAGAAGACAAAAGCTTCTTGCACTAAAGGTTCCCTCTGCATGCGCTGCTACAATATACCTCCTGTTAATGCCTTCCCTTCCAATTAAATCTGCAACTGTTAATTATTGTAATTATGAGAGTGAGCTCCCAGCCATAGCCCCCCCTCCCCCCTGGCTCCCTCCTTGCCGGTGTGCGGAGACGCTACGGGAGCTGTTGTGTTGCTTCAGTGGCGCCTTGTCTCTGCTCCAGTGAAGCCCTAGCAGGGAATTGGATGCGGAGGGGTACTTGGTACACATGACAGCGGTGACATGAGGGAGATTGCACAGTTCATCTTGGATAACTGGGCAAGCACAGCCAATGGCCACGCCTCCAGTCTAACTTATTAAATGGTGTGTAAAGTACATGCTGGGAATAATTATCACCAAATAACCTCTTTGCTACCTTGTTCGCAGAGAATCGCACAACAAAAAAAAGGTGGAGTATCATCTGAAGGTGTACAATAAAACTATTCAGCTGATCAAATGAAATGAGGGAGATGATATTCTCCCAGCAATCATTTGCTTTGAAAAGTGCCGTTATTTCCCTCCTTTCTTATGGTAATGTGAACCTCTATTCTTGCCGTGCACTCTGAGAGACACTTGCGATGGATCCAAAGTGATGTGTTGAGTATAAGGAGAGTTGATAAAGAGTGGATGGCAGGCCGGCTGCCTGTTAAGTCTCTGCGTGTCTCAACATCCTCTTTGCCCTGCTTCTGTCACATGCTGTTGTTTGGCTTGGACCTGATCTGCCCTGCTACTCCATCCACAGCTCTCTGCTGAACTGGGAGCAACCTGCAACATCAGTCTAAGGATGCTTCCAGAAGCAGCACTCTCGTTCAGGTGCATGCAGCCAAAGACACTGGAAGTGAATGTTTTTTTTGTTTTTGTGTGTGTGTGTGAACTTTATCAGTTCAAATCGAGAGAGTCAGCACGTCAGCCACACTCTTATTCTGGTGTCATAACCTCAGTTGCCTCACAGCAGAGTCCTTACACGCGAGCACAGCTAGCAAAAGATTCTGGCTTTACAATTTGGAGCAGAATTCCCTTCTTTAAAAGACACTGAAGGAAAGAGCAGCTCCTTCTGCTTTAGGCATTGCAGCCTTTTCGTGGATACACTGCAAAATCTAAATGATGGACTGTCAACTCACTTGCAGAAATGCCACTGCAAAGAATAATCTCTTTGGCAGTAGATCATGCTTGGTTGTATGCTACCAATGCTGTTTCTTTGTTTATGCAAGCACGTAGCCTGCACGTGCACGTATGCACACAGGAGTGTGTGCATGTGCACAAACACAGACACACACAGGCATGGACACGTGCACAAAGAAACACACGAATACAGAGTGCACGCACACAATGCTTCAAGCCTAAACTGTTTCTTTTGGAAGCATACAGTGAAATATATGGGATTAATAACCTGAATAGCATTATTTCTTCACCTCTAGCCTTTAAAATAATGCATGCTTGGCTCTGTGTCTGGATGAAGTTCTGCGTGTATATTTGCCTGGTTATCAGTGTGTACAAGACCTGCTGTGTGACCTGGTTTCATGCAATCTCCATCTTCTAATTAGGAGGCTGCAGAAAGGCTGGAACGAGAGGAGGAGTGATTAGTTGCCTTTGGGTATTTCATAAGTGGCTTTCAGTGCCACATTTGCATTATTTGCTTGGGGTATGAATAACAAATCAGCCTACCTTTACAGCAAATTGAGGCTAGCAGCTAAAGACCATCAATACATGAAATATAAAATGAAAGTGAAGAAAAGAAATAAGAAAAATGCACTAACACAATATGCTGGGGATAAAATGAAAAATGGAAACATGAGATACAATAACTGTCACATGCTGACATATGAGACCTGTGAGTCTATTCACAGGTCAGACACTAAAATCCTCTTTACTTCCCAGATAAGTGTATTATCCTTCTTGTTCATCAGAAACGTGGGACGTCAGTCTGAAGAAGTGAGTCTCAGGGATCGGGGCTCATTCTGTGACTAGCAGACCATGTGAACTATGTGAGCTCTATGCTGGAGCCCCATGCTGTATGTGTCCAGTAGGGTCAGTTAGTGTGCTGATCTGTAGCGGAGGTCCTGTCCACTCATTTGGCCGGTCTCCCCAACCGCTGAGTGCGGCCGCCGCGGCCAGGCCTGGTCAGCCATCACTACACCACTTGGCCATTTGCCCACATTGAGTCTTAGAGGGCAGGAAACAAAGCGGGCACTCGCACGTTCACATATGAGCACACATCACACGCGCGCACACGGTCGCAGCGAGTGACAGTGGCTCTTGTTTACCCAGCCCTCCCACCCTCCCCCGGTCTCCTTTCATCCTCTCCCTCTAGTCTGTCATGTTGTGTGTCACTTCCCACAAATGTCAGTGCCACCGTGGGACAGTGATTAATTTTGGTGTGCTTGGCAAAATGTCGTCAAGATGTTTGTTTGGGTTGTCTTTTCCCACCCCTTCGCCCACCCCCGCTCCCTGCATGTCTTGGAGTCGTGGGTCGAGAGTGGCACCCCCCCACCCCCTCTTTTTCCTAACACCGCCATCTCCTGCTGTCACAGCCTCTTTTTTGGGGGGAGTTGAGAGCATCATCATCATCATCAAGAGACAAAGGCTACCTGAACTGACAGAGATCTTCTTTTCTGACCACAGCAACATTTTGTCACTACCCACCACCACCACCTCCGTGCGCTGTCTGTTTAGTGTGTGCTGGTGGTGTATGATGGGAGAAGTCTTGACCCAGCACTGGGGGGCTGTAACACTTCACTGTCAGCGTGGCTGATTAGCTTATCACTCACCGCACTGGGAGGAAATACATCATCATTCAAGACAGGGATTCCCTGGTTTAGGGCCCATTCCCTGCTTCCTTTTAGTTTGCATTTAATCACCAGACTCCATGTCCCCTCCCGTATTCTATGTCTCACTTTCAGGTGTGTTTTAGTGACATGAGAATATGGAGTATGTTAAAGTAGCTTCCTACTCTCCTGCTTCTTTTGTGACGAGTAAACCAGAATGAGCCATCTTCCCAAATTATTCTTGTCGGCTCGCTCAACAAAGAACGTGAAACACAAAGTGGGAAATGTGCTTTGGCTTCCCCACAGTGTGGTATCAGGTATGGTAATTACTCTGCCATTAACATTGGGAATAGTTAATGTGTATTAATGTGTTAATGGCATGTTAATTACTGTACATGCTAGCGAGAGCCCCCAGGCATTCTCTCAGATTCTTTGTGCCATGTGGATGTAGGCCAAGTTTAAAAAAGCCTTTAAGAACGTCGATGAAAGAGGATCCGTATGTTTCATTTGTCAGAACAAAAGATTTTCAATGGTAATTTGATCCAGCTCCCTGCTTCTGGAGCTGAAAGTCACTGATCCAGGCGCCACGACAAAGGAGATGATATGAAGTCAAAGGAGACATGGAACGCAGCTGTAGTGACACTGGCCTCTTTGTGAAATGGATACTCTAAGCCCTCTGTAGTCTCTAGTGTTTTGCTTTGGCAGCAGGTTTTAATAACACGGTGGATTAGAAGATTTGGATCCTGAGTGCCAAGTCTGAGTTAAAGCTCACCTTGGACGAGCCTCAGACTAACAGACTAGATACCACGGTCCTCCTCCTCCTCCTCCTCCTCCTCCTCCGAGCCTCCTCTCGGCTTACACTGCCACGGCTATAAGAGAGATGACCTTTGCAAATATTGACAGAAAATAAATTCTGTTTCGATTAGTTAGCTTTGGGAGACCTTTGTGGATCAATGCAATTAGATGAACAGAGTGTCAATACGTGGCTAGAGCCATTCACTGGAGGCACTGGGTAGGAGAGGAGCTGCAGGAGGTCAGGGTTACTTGTAATGAACAGGATGTTTTGGAAACAGCGGTGCAAGGAGCAGAGAGGCGTTTTGTACCATCAAACAGTGGCAATGAGCTCTTTTCTCTGCATCGCATTCTGCTTTTAGCCTCAAACATTTTCCTATCTCACAAAAGCATTGAGATAAATGATTACAAAGGCAGAAAAATCTCTGGCTTCATCTGCAAGAAGCGCTGCCCTTCTAGTGTGTTGTGTGATGTCTGACAGTGCGGCGAGCGCAGCAGAATGAGGTGGAGAAGCCTGTAGCCACCCCTTCCCTCTTCAGCAGGCCACATTAACCCAGCAGGGCTCTGCCTTTATGGCTCTCCTGCTCACACTTCAGTGATGAGAGTAAACAAGCAGTGGGGCAAAGGTCAGCTAAGCCCACAGAATAAAAGAGGGCACAAGGGGGAAAAGAGGTGGGAGGAAAGGAGAGCGGCCCGAGGCAGTGCTCAGATCACTGTCAGGGCTTCAAGCAGGGAATGATGTACGAGACAACAGCCTCGAACCGGAAATGATTATAAACAGAGAGCACAGGAGAGTATATGAAGGAAAATGGCTGCATTGTCTTTATCTGTCAAATTTGTTACTTCCTCGCATGTGATACTGACGTTGAAACCTGTAAAAAATGAAAGGGTGAACCACTCCTGAGTGATAGGGTGGATTAATCACAGCGTCTCCTTTTGTCTCAGGCACAGAGGAGAAACGAGGAGCTGGCTCCTCCACCTGCATTGTTAAATGACAAATGAGGCCGATTAAGGACATGTTATATTACTGTTACAGTTTTGGATATATATTTATATATTTTTAAACCATTAAATGCATTCTGACAATTAACAGAGCTGCAGCACTGGAGTTATGTGTATAGATTTTTCATCCTCTCGTTCCTACTGGGCCGTTTGCAGGGTTTACCAAGGTGACAAGACTTCCGCACTTTCCCTTTGCACTAAGATTAATCCCACTTTGACTGCGAAGGTGGATTAGAGCTAAACTCGGATGCCCAAACTTGTTTTAATACCCATATCATCAGACAAAAACAGGATAAAGATTTGAGCAGGCAAAGCAGCATTGCGCTGCTAGTATGTGGCTCTGGCTTTGCGAGTTACTATACAGATTTGTCAACCACACAGCAAATTAAAGATCTTATCTCGCTCAAGCCTATTTTGTGGTAGTTGTGTGATGATGCTGAATCCATAATCTAGCTCCTCCAACAAAGGTGCAGAGAATCACACAGCAAGACAGAGATACAATACACCTGTTTTTTACCTGTAGGCTACGTTTTCTTATTTTCTTTTAATGTTTAGTATTTATGTGCTTGAGACAGACGCATCATACCTCCCAACATGTGTGTTATGAATGACCAGCCAGAGAGGCTGTGGCACAAATACACCCTAGTGGACTCCTGCGGGGCCGCCTGCTTCTCAGCGCAGCGCAGTAATCATTTTTATCCTGCTGATTTCCCAAATAGAAATGGACACGTATGATAAAAATGTCACGGCCATTCCACATGTCAGCGGACTAACAGGATTACATGTCACTTTCTAATGTGTCGCTCTGTTTTCCTTTGCTGTGAATAGTCACATTATTACACACAGGAACTCGGTGGTAATATATGGTAAGAGACAAGTAGCTCTTTATGGCCTGTGATTATTTAGTTTGAATGAAACCAGTGATTTATGCCCATTTAGCTCAAAAGCCCTGTAAATTCCCTCAGCTGCATTTCCCCTGGATATAGTGGAGTGAGTGGAGTGAAAGCGACAACTGGGTTCGGTGTGGAAATGTACGTTGCGTCCCAGAGTTATATTTAATGTACCTGACATGAAAAACGTGCCTACCTACTCACCACCTCCTCCAGCACGAAGGAAAGTGCAGCCTGCTGAGCTTGTTGAATCAGAAAGAGGGAGTAAATAGTGAATTAGGAAAATATGAACCATAGTAGAAGACATACCACCAGCCAGGCATCTGGTCAGTCAGCATTCGAGTCATGCGCCGTTTTGTTTCAATGCCGCACAAACTGGAATAGAAACAGTCGAGCTTGTCCACTGCGAGAGCTTTGGGTGGAGTTGTGCAGATTCAGTGTGATGTGGATGAGGGTTAGTGGAGCAGCGGCATATTGTCCACATGGATGGCTTGGCTCTGCAAGCCTGATGGAGCCTTGTCCAGCATCTCAATGTCTCCAACACAAATAGCCACATTCATCCACTCCTCTCACACCATTACACCTAAAAGACTCAAAGCCAGCCGATCCATAAATAGAGGCAAATTTGTTTTTCAGTGGCACTGCAGTCGAACAAAACACCAAACAAAACCAGAGACTCAAACGTCTGAAGGCGGGCCTACAATATGATGTGTTTCCTATTTTTTTCATTTGTGTGTCTATATAAAAAAGCTAGAGAGAGGAGAGAGTGTTTTCTCTCTAGTGTTTACTGCTCTGGATGGTGTGCAGGGTCAGTCGGTCAAAGCGCGGTGAAGGGGCTCCTCTGATTGCATGCCTACTGGCTGACACAATAGAGCCTCTAATCTTCTTATTTAGAATCCAGAGGCTGGCCATATCTTAATGAAGCTGTAATGAGCTGTTGAAAATCCCTGAATTGCGGGAGGGATTATTGAATTGAAACAACTCCCGTAATCATAACGTTCGAGTAGCCACTCAGTATTTACTGCCCATTGAGCCACATTTTTATCCACTTATTAAACTGGATTGCCCAGGCTTGTTTTTGTTGTAATTTTGACCCGCAGTGTTTTTTTTGTTTGTTTATACTCTGTAAAGCCCAGTATTGTGGTTGCATTGCTAATGCATCCAGGTGTGCATGTACACTATCTGCTGGGTGATTATGGCTTGCTGACAGACTGGCAAGACAGCAAACCAGAGGAAATAAACAGCAGGCTGTGAGAACAAAAACAATTCACGAATGAGTACTTTACATAAAATTGACTGTACTCATTTTGCTGCATGTAGATTTCAGTTTTACCAGCATATTTTTTTAAGTCTTAGAATACTGCAACAACACTTCCCTGGAAATAACAAAAGATTCGATGGTATAAGCAAATAGGAATGAAGCAAACAGGAGTTACTTTCTGGAGTTCCTAGCATTCACTGTGTCAAAGACAGAGACACTTACTAGAGGTATAGTTTTCTGTTTAGCATCCTTTCACAGAGTAGAAGTGCCACTTCACCATTGAGCATTTGTCAGTTTATGGATGTTGCTGTCATGTCAGCCTTCCCATACACACAGTGTGCAGCGCAGTGTGTAAATAAAAGAGAACAGGCATAGACATGGGCGACAGGAACATAGCACATACACAGGAGGCACCTAGTTTATACCTGCAGGGGAAACATCACGCTACAGTAGGCTGTGCTGGAAGATGCAATGCTTTTAAATAGACTTTTATTATCCAGGACGATTATTATTTTGTCTCTGGATGGCATTAACTGACCACTGGGGCCTTTTTGTGTGTTGTTTCAGGTCTCAGCATCCGTGGTGCCCAGGAGGAGGACCCCCCAGACCCCCAGCTCATGCGTTTAGACAACATGCTGCTGGCAGAGGGCGTGGCAGGCCCAGAGAAAGGTGGCGGATCCGCTGCCGCTGCAGCCGCAGCCGCAGCCTCGGGCGGGGCAGCCGACAACTCCATTGAACATTCCGACTACAGAGCCAAACTCACGCAGATCAGACAGATCTACCACACAGAGCTGGAGAAATATGAACAGGTAGATGGAGTTGTTTTCAGTCCGTTCAGTTCAGTTATTTCCAAGAGTAACTTCCAGATTCAGCGTCACCTGGAGCACCTTATGTGCTTTTGCTCTACAGCCAAGAAAATGAAAACATCTATTTGGTTATTTTTTTTTTAACATCAAAGGTTTTAAAAAACCATGTGCAGCTATTTAAAAATGTAAGTTTGTGTTACATATTGAGTTGTGCTTCATAGTACACGTCACCTCCGAACAGCGTAGTCCCTGCATTAGCAGGAGAATTGCCGATAATATACATGATGGAGGTGAAAAATTGCAGTATTATTTACTTTGTTGTAGTTGATTATAGAGATCCAAAGGAGGGCCTCAGTCATCTGTGTTAAATGAAAGTATGATCAGCTCCTTCACCTAGCACTTTTAGCCTGCCATTAAACATAGAGGCATTATGGGTGAAAATAGAAGGTGTAACAGTGATGCCTCAGCAACCCAGTGAGGTAAATTAGACTAATTTACTCAGTGCTCTCTGAGAGAGGAGGTGGCTATGCGGGGGCACACAACACTTTGCCTGGAGTAAATACATCTTTCTTAAGGGTGTTTCCAGGTTTTAATTATCTAAATGTAAATACTTAACGAATTTTACTCAGAGTAATGAGCTAAAGTGTGCACTATGTAAATGAGTTATTCTAATTAATCATGTATGAACTACTGGTTTAACAAAAAAGCTCTTTGAATTCGCTCTGCGTTAGGGCCAAGCCAAATTGCAAATTTGCATTTATATTCAAAGATGACTTCACCTATTATGTCATCAAAGAAATACATAAACAGTGCACACTACTGAGGCTAACAAAAACAGTGTGTGTGTGTGTAAGAAACTCATTTCCTGTGTGGAAACGTGGGTACCTTAAGAATAGTGGTTTAGTGAGATCTAAAAAGCTCACTGCTGTAAATTTGAGGTTTAGGACTGACTTTGGCTGTTTTTGTGTCTCTGTGGTTTTGGCAGGCATGTAACGAATTCACCACCCATGTGATGAACCTGCTGAGGGAACAGTCTCGCACGCGGCCCATCTCTCCCAAAGAGATTGAGCGCATGGTGGGAATCATCCACCGTAAGTTCAGCTCCATCCAGATGCAACTGAAACAGAGCACCTGTGAGGCTGTCATGATCCTGCGCTCCAGATTTCTTGATGCCAGGTCAGTAGATCAAGTGTGTGTCTGTGTGTGTGTAGATCTATACCTTTAAATCTGTATATGCTGTATCCGTGTGTGTGTTTTGGTTTTTATTGCTTATGTATGACCCATATAAGCAAATGCAGTGGGCGAGGTCATTTTTTAAAATGTGCATTCACGTGCACGTCGGAAGTTTCTTTTTCTCTCACTTTTCTGGCACAACACCCAGTATGGGCACCGCAGAGATGCACGATTTTAATTACGTCCACGTTGCATGCATTATCCATTTTCAAGACAATCATGCTCTCACACCTGAGAGCAGTTAAGACCAAATGAAATGGGGACCGAGTCATGTGTAATGGATGAAGGGGAGGTCATCAGCAGGTGTTGTGGATTACTCTAATCACTAACAGTGTGGTGCAGTGTGAAGCTCTGCGGAGAGCGGCACAAGCACAAGCTTGGGCCAAACAAGCCGAGTGGAAGCACATTTGCTGCCCACTGCCTGCGTGGAGCGCAGTAAACAAGGCAAAATAAGCAAATGCTCAACAACATGATAAGTAGTGCCCTTGGGAGGAAAGGGGACCCAGATCTAGTTAGAGTTTGCTTGTTTCTACTGGAGATCCCTGGGGCTGTGGCACTTGAGGAACAATGCTCAACTGTGCATGCCGTGATTTCTATAATGTACCGAGATGCACTCCGACTGGGCTTTGCGCTCCATCACGGAGCCCACCCATCCGCTACACTAAACTCTACACATTACCCGCTTGGACTGGAGATGGGAGACCAACGGACCAAATTAAACATTGTATGTGTTTTGTGATTGTGTGTTTATACGTGAGCGTGTATGCGCATGAGCTTGCCAGCTTATTGGTTGGAGCTTGCTCCTCTGTGTGTTGATGAGACTCTTGGAGCAGGACACGATATTCTGCTCCTGAGGGCCTTTAGAGCCCATTCCTCATTATTTTCACCATTTATGTGTGAGATTGATTGTGCAATTTGTGCGATCCAAATGGATGAGTTAATGCTGGTCCCACTAATAGGCTTGCTCGGCCTTTCTCTCGTTTTGCTCCCCACTCAGGCGGAAAAGGAGAAACTTCAGCAAGCAGGCAACGGAAATTTTGAATGAATATTTCTACTCGCACCTCAGCAACCCGTATCCAAGTGAGGAGGCTAAAGAGGAGCTAGCCAAGAAGTGCAGCATCACAGTTTCCCAGGTGGGTAGCGCTCATCTAACAGTAGCTCATGGGTAATCAGGGTGGGAAAGGCTCCAGCCTAGAGGGATAGTTACCGTAGGTCACACCATCAAGACACAATGTTCTTAGCTAACCTTGACATTGTGACTGCCTAATGATGCTTCAGTCAAGGCTGGTCCCAGTCAGTCAGAGCAGGGCCACTGGGAGGGGAGGCCTATATCATCTTGGCCTCAATCAAAGCACTATGCTGCCCTTCCTTAGCCGCCCCAACACTGGGTCCCTTGCCATTTTTCGCTCTCATTCCCATCCACCATGTGTGCTCTCTCTGTTGCCCGGTCAGTCACTCAGGTCATAAGCTGGAAAAAAAAAAAGATGGCATCATCCATTACTTTAAGAAAAGCAGTTAAAGTCTGGTCTTGAGAACACTGGATGATACTGGGCTTTTATTTGTGTGTTTACAGGACTCTGCTAATTCACAGTTATACTTCAGACTTACAGAGTGACTTTCCCACTTGATATATAGCATAGCCTCCTTGTTGGGTAAACCTGAAGGCAATATCTCTAACACCTAACCCCCACATCCAAAGCAATATTATCCTGTGCTCTCCTTTTCAGCTATTACTGTGACACTATCTAGATCTTTCATACTCTATTGTTCTATGGTTGTCCTCATGAGACGCAATATCAGAGAAACATGAATCTATACAATAATCTGCAGTGTTTTTTTCTGTGTGGGGAGGGGGTGTTGAGGGGTATATTGAGTGTAGTCATGAAGAGTCAGATACTGTAAAAGCCCATTCTTTTTTGCCTTCAGGGGGTGGGAAGCACCATCACAGTATCACAGGTATGTCATAACTTCTCCTGATCCACTGTTTTCATTTTTGTACCTCCTTTGTTTATGTATGTAATAGCCTCACAGTTTTCCACTGCACAGAACCTCCCTCCCTAACACTATCAATGGATCAATGCTAATGCTACCGTAAATAACACTACTTGAAGTTTGATTTACCATTTTTTTAAAAGAGTGAGTAAGAATTTTCAGCATTCACATCCCAACATTAACAAGTTTTGATTGATTCATATTTTTACACCATACACTTTATCACCATATTATGTGTGTACAAATGTGTCACATGAAATTTTCCTTTTTGGCTATTGTTTACCACATTTGCCACTTTTGTCTGTTGTAGAGCGTTGACTAATTGTGTGGTGGTTGAATCTTCTAACTGCGCTCTCAGTTTATTCCCCCCCCGCCCAACCGTCCCGTGAAATGGCCACCAACCCTCCACTGTTTTCTGAGAGCCTTACAACACAGGCCACTGTACCAGTTCCCATGAGAACAAATCAGTCCATGCAGAAACTAGAGGGCTTTTAAAAATTCACTTTGACTCATCTCAGGCCCCATTAGTGGCGTACTCCTCGACAAGCGTAGGCCAGACCTTCTTATTGACTTATTCTTAGTGCTTTTGCTCATTTTAAGTAAGTAAAAAAGGCCCGACGCGATGCTGAGTGCACAGTAAGTTTGTTATCCCTCATCGTGCCTTTCAGAGTCACAATCCGCTTATTGTGCTCACACCGATGGCTCGACCGAGTCATTTTTCAAACACCCCGAAATTCTTTTCATTCAGTTCATTAAGTAAGAACCATCCGTTGTGAATGGTATGCCAATATCGGTCTGTGACTTGGCGCAATACATCATGGCTCGCGAAACACCCTGCATCATTTTAGCACAGATTATTTAAAATGTAAGAGCAGTCATCTTCCCTGAGAGCAAAACCTCCTCACCTTCAGAGATCTCTGCAGCTCAAATGCATTGTTTTATGTACATTTAAAAACTGCAGTGATCATCTTCAATGAAGAAAAAAAAAAGTTAAATGTATGAATTATGTGACTATGTCAATGTGTCTGGTTTGATTAACACTGCATCCTGATTGCTGAGTGCAATGAGCTATTGACATTGTTGGCATTGAGTGGCTCTCTGAGGATGTTGTCTTATTCGCTCTGTCACTTTGCATGCACAGTGCTGGGCTCCTGAATGAAGGCATGAGATGGGGATGGCTGTAGTTTGTGTCAGGATTTAGAGAAGCCACATTTGATATCATTTGCATGACTGGTTCAATATTCAGATTTGAGTGCAAAGCTGAATTCCCATAAGTGATGTTTGTAGGCGTTTTTCCTTCTGAACAGCACCTCTCATTAGAGAGGTCATAGTGAATTTAGAAAAACGAATACCTGATTCATCACATTAACGTAGCATATAGTGTTAACAAGCGCTAACAAGGACATCGCTCTATTGGTATTAAAGGCTGAAGGAATTCTAATCTCATATGTATTGAGATCATAGACAGATCATGGATTTCTGCACATTAACCACTGAGGAGAACAGACCTGAAATAGGATGAAAATAGTTTAAATTATTGACCACAACTCGGCTGCTTCTCTCAGTGAAAGCAACGGTATCGTACTCTTGCAAGGGGTCTGAGTGGTCATTATACAATCACTGCCTTTGAGGCTGCTGATGTCTAAAGGTAATTCAGTCTCGCAACCTGGTTCTCGCCACACATAGCAGTCAGTTGAATGCATGGCCTGCCACGAGATAAAAGGGAATTAGTTCTGTAGATTGGGTTGTGCTCCACACCCTACAGTGCCGTGCATTTGTACAATATTTAGTTAAACCCGAGACACACTCAGGCCAGAGTTCAGTGGGCAGGAGAGGAATGTGGTTGTACCGAATCAGGGAGAAGTGTGCTAAAATGTCCAGAACAATATATAGTGAGAATCATAAAGGGCAGAATATTAAACCTGTTAAGTCAATTGTGAAGTAATCATTTTCATTTTACTATAAAACTGCAGAATTAGCATGCATCACTGCCATTTGGAAAAAAGTAACGTAGTGATCATGTACTGTATCATTATCAAGTTTCAAACTTAATGATTAAAATGTGTCTTCATGTACAAACACTGCAACGGATTGACAGATGAATAAATGTAGCTCTGTTTATTACACTCTTTGCATTAATCTATTGTTAAATTAAACAAACCGATGAGCTTGTTAAAACATTTTCCATTGTTTTCAGGGGTTTGTGGGCATCCGTGAGCCGTCTAAAAGAGCAAGAACATTGCATAGTCTTTGGCTGTACAATCTACTATAAGCAGGTTAAGTAAAAAGGATGATGGCCAGGGCTTTCATTGCTTCCAATTAAACCTTGCTTGTTAGTTTAACCTCTAGGTAAACCCATCAAACAATTGATGTCAAGGAAACCCTGCCAACAGTGGGCCTCGCCTGAATGGTCATTAATTTTAATTGCCTAGATATTAAAGATTTAGAGCACAGAGACGTGCAGGATAGAAATGATCCGATGTCCTGCAAATCCAGTCAGTTTTTACGCCACAGCATTGGCGGGCTGCTGGGGATATTAAAATTTAAGCACATGGGTGGAAATTAAATAAAGTGTCATTAGGGGCAGCTGCTCTTTGGCTTGTCCAGCCGTGGGCTGCAGGGCCTGAGAGGGGGGCAGCAGCACAGCGACAAGACACTCTAATTTATAGGACCATTAAAAACAAGCATCATCTCATTATTATTCCACTGTTATTGCAGAGCCAGCATTCACACACAAGGTTTAGCCCTCGTACAACTTTTCAATGTCTCACCGATGTTGGATATCGTTATTTCGGTTTAACCAAATTAACATTCGCTAGTGTTCTAAGTTTGAATAGAATACCTCCTCATGCCTTAAGAGTTGAACTTTGCTTTCGATAAAATATTTTATTTATATTGAACTTTCAGAATAATGTGTTCACTGTTGCACACGTCTGAAGTTTTTCCCACCTTAACTACTGTTTTTGGAAATAACAAACTGAAGTTGCTGATATATCACGGATCATCTATGTACACACACACGCATACTTGCTTATTTTCAGCTACCATTTACATTAATCCAGATCACACATTGGCACACGTCCTTTAAGATGGATGTTATTTAAATGCAAACACTTAACAAAGACAAATAGCGTTTTTACATCTTCCCTTTCTGTTAAATTTGACACGCTTACTTAGAAGCTTTTCACTGAACTGGATTTAGTAATTGTACGTTTTAGGGTAAAATATAAATATTTATGCATTTTATTAAGGTAAATGTGTGAATTTGTATCCCTAAAAAATATGTACTGTACATAACACATTGATTTCAGTGTCTGTGCAGTTGGAGCCCCTTGTGTTTTACTTTTGTCAGGAGACAGATCTGAGAGGATGTCATGCTCCCATCCATGAGAAGACACAAGTGGCTCCTGATTATGGCTTAATTAGCTTGTGTACCCGGTGGACATTACTGCTGGGGCTGGGAATTGGGTACTTGATGGACCCAAACATGACATCTTGAAACAATCGCACTGCTCAGTGCACGGTGCTGTGGCTGCTTGACGTCTGACTCCTCTGCTCCTCCTCCTTCTGCTCTTCCACACAGGTATCCAACTGGTTTGGCAACAAAAGGATCCGGTACAAGAAAAATATCGGCAAGTTTCAGGAAGAAGCCAACCTGTATGCCGCCAAGACTGCTGTAAATGCAGCACACGCTGCAGCTGCTGCAGTGCAGAACAGCCAGGCCAACTCCCCTACCACACCTAACTCCGGTAGGCACTCCTGCATATAGACAAAAAAGATCTGCCCTCTACCTCCGCCCTTAACCTGCTGCCTACCCGCCTCACTCTCTCATGCACCACTCACACAACCAAGAGTGACAGGCTCTGCTCCCAGCTTGGGGATCACAGTGTCTCCTGTCTATAAGACAGTTGATGCCAAGCAAACTCATGCATAAAGAGAGCGTTCCTGCGTTGTGAACCAAGAACACATGTATTTTTGGCAAAATAAAAAAAAAAGAAGATATTTCACAATGATGCCTCGGGATTTGTTTTCCCTTGACTTTCTGTCAACTTCCTGTCATTTGTAATGTAATGGTATGTAGCTCCACTGAATGGTAGTGCTTTTCTTGTTAAATAACAAATATGAGAATTTTTTACCTTCAGTAATAGTGTTTTCTTTAAATGATATTTTATGCAGTTCTTAATGAATGAGCATCGTATAGAAACAGTTTGGATTAGGTTGACCTGCGTCGGGGTGTGGTAAGCTTATGAAGTGGTCCCTTTTTCTTGCACCCAGGCTTCCAGATGAAAGATGAAGAGTTTCAGCTGGATTCTGCAGAGAGCAAAAACACTCTTTTAAGCAACATGTTTACTGGTACTGGTCTTTTCATAAGCTTCTTATTGTCCTTGTCATTTACCATGTGATACCTCCCTGCCAACATTAGATTGGAAGTAGGTGATGTGGAACAATTGGGAGCTCAAGCGACCAACCACATGTAGAACCGGTCCCCTTGTGTCATGTGATTTTCATTTAATTTGTCTCCACCACATTTGTAAAAGAGATCCCCTCCCGCATATCATCCTCTACCGTTTGTTTCTTTCTTCTGTTTCCTTTACCCTCGTAGCTTGCTTGCTTTCTGACAGTCTCAGTCTCCGTTTCTGTATTTGTTGGCTTGGGTTGGGTCTGTGCGCGCGTGTGAGGCGGTGTGTGTCTGCGTTGTTTGTGCGCGTGTCTGTGCTTTCCCTTTATAGCCCTCTCATATATTCAGCTACTGACATCTTCCCTTTCCAGGTTCTTCAGGTTCTTTTAACCTCCCAAACTCTGGGGAGATGTTCTTGAGCATGCAGAGTCTGAATGGGGATTCTTACCAAGGGGCACAAGTCGGAGCCAATGTACAGTCACAGGTAGGATCAACAATCAGGGACAGTTCCTGACTACCAGTGCAGAGAGCTGTCCTTGTCTTGCCTGTGTACTGAGCCATCCACAGTGCAGTCTGAAGCACATTAAACCAAAAACAGAAAATAGGAACACATGCTGCTCGACGAGGAAGGGCAGTTCAAATTCAATGAGGCCTCCAAAAGACTCCACTTGACTAAAGTGTTTACTGACTATACTGCTTTGGATGGAATATTTTGGCAGCCAAAATATAATCCCACCCTGCTGCTGTCATGCCTCAAAGCAACTTCCAGGTCACTATTGCAAACATTTGTGAATGCATTTGGCTTTGACTTGAGCTCTTCGGTTGGTATTGGGTTTTTGGTACTGTGTTTTCCCCCTTTTTTCTGTGCTCTACCTATACCTATCTTTCTGTCTCATCTTGTTATTGTCTGTTGTTGACGTCTTCCATTTGCTAGTTTAGTGCAGTTAGACAACCGACTCACAAACGCTACCATTTAGGAAAGAAAATTCAATGTTTTTTAATTATTAAGGTAAAGTGTAAAGCTAATTTGAAACAGCCATGGCAGATGTGTTACTATCACTTAAGTTTATTATTCCATAGCCACTGTAGAAATGTAGGAGATGTGAGCATGCTGTTTTTATTCTGAGAATAAACTCAGACTAGACTTTGCTAGCAGTTAGTAGAACTACTGTCTCAGAAGTCTGTTTAACACTAGTTACGGTCTGTTGTCTCGCTGAGCATGTTTACAGTCGGATCGCTGCCAGACACCCAGCTGACCAGCTTGTCCACCTTGTCTGTCCCTTCAGGTGGATACCCTGCGCCATGTTATCAGTCAGACGGCAGGATACAATGATGCTCTTGGCGGAAATACGATGTACAGTCCACATGGCTTAAGTGTAAGTGTGCGTTTCAGACAAAGACAGCAGGGAGTCGAAAAGCTTTAACAAAGGTGTAGCATATTATATCCCATTACACACACTGTTGGTGCAGATAACAGTCGACTTCGCAAGTGTGTTAGTTTCCTAAAGATTATGTCACTAGATGTGTATCTTGTCACTTTGTCACCTGATATGAATAAGAGTTGGATTTAATGAAACATGTTACACAGGAGGGCAATGAAACCAGCAGCGTTACTTTAATAAACATCTCGCAATACTTTCTTTGACTCAAACCAGAAATGAGATAAAAAAAAACAAACACTCCCTGCACAGTATCTTTTTTTCAGTTTTTTTTTTTTTCAGTTTTCCGTAGCCTTATCTTTATGATAAAATATGAACATGTGATCGCCTGCAGCCCTTTCCAGACATAAATTCCATCTTCCTTGATGAGGTTTGATATGGCGCCTTTTTGTAAAGCAGCACATAATCTGAAGCTATCGGAGTAAAGATTAATTTCCTTGATGAGAGGCGATGAAGAGAGCGAGAGAGAGGGAGAGAGGGAGAAACGGTATCAGACAACTCTCTCACTCTCTCACTATACATTATATCAGACCCTCAGCGTTAGCTTTGTTCGTACTGTATTGTTATGCCTGTTGAAAATAGTGCATATCCACAGTCTAATAGTACTTGAAGCCTAAGCATCAAAAATAAGGTATTTATGCTGAAAAAACCCAAATAATGATTTCTGTGAAGAAGAATTAACACTTTCTATGTAAACAAATGGTGGGGGCTGTTGCCAGGTTCAGTGCTTTTGGTGTCATTTTGGCTTTGCTGAAGCCGTGCTGCTATAAGCTCTTTATGCATGTCAACTCCTCGCAGGATCAAGTGTTTTTCGCTTTCTCACGAGGTTTCTCACTTCCATTTGCAGTGTAGACCTATGCCTAGTGACTGATC
Source organism: Microctenopoma stevenorrisi (assembly GCA_032270685.1). Taxonomy (NCBI): domain Eukaryota; kingdom Metazoa; phylum Chordata; class Actinopteri; order Anabantiformes; family Anabantidae; genus Microctenopoma; species Microctenopoma stevenorrisi. The sequence continues at coordinate 6,159,956 of JAUMTR010000027.1, read as the reverse complement.
AGAGCTCAGTATGATCCCTACTTAAACTGCAACTGACTGCAATGAACCACCAAACAGCACTACACTAAGAAATATCTAGAATACTTACAATTGTGGCAAAGCTCCTATTTTGCAGCAACAACCCCAAAACTGCCTTATAGATCCGTTCGCATAGACTAACCTTTAGCTTTGTTGGTGGTGACGTAGAAGGATCCAGTAAAGGCTAGGTCATGCCTGGAGCAAGGCAAAGTCAGTCTGGCTAAGCTTGGCTTCTCTTGGAGAAGCCCTGCCCTGTCACTTTTACTCAACTCTCCCCACCTCAGCCGGCCCGAGCCCTCCCTCCGCCTGCCTGACAGGAGAATATGTAGCGACAAGCTGTCGGCCGCTGCCGAAATCTGCTTAGACACTGATTTCAGGGACTGCTCCCATTGGTCAGGACACGACACAAATTTGTTTCCAAGTGTCTCTTCGCTGATTCTACTGTAATGCAGAGAATACTCAGTCACACAGCGCCCATACATTTGCAGTTTTAATATCAGCTACAACTCTGATCTATTCTTTTCCTTTCCATTTTGCAGTTTCATGTTACATTTTGAGTATAAATATGTCCCAAGCTCATATTGCAAAGATTGTGGTTGTAACCCCAACCTCTCTTCCATTTGTGTCCCAGGCTAATGGGGTATGGCAAGATGCTGCGACTCCGTCTTCTGTAAAATCTCCAACAGAAGGACCTGGAAGTGTGCACTCCGATACCTCGAATTGATCTGCTTTTAAATGCATCTCCGCCTCAAACTGGGCATGGACTCTTAACTGGCTGACCAACTGCGGAGGATATGAAAAAAAAAATTCTCACACCAGATTTGTTTTCCTGTACTTAAAAATTTCCCACAACCATGCCACACAAATTACATCCTCCATCATGAACACCAAGTGTTTCCTGATTATTCAGTGTTTTTTTTTCCTTGTCTTCATAAATCAGCTGTAATCACCATGCTCTTATTTCTTTGTTGTAGGGGTAAGCACACATGCACAAAATAGAAATTTTACTGAGTAACATCCTTTCAGGATAATTATCTCCTCTGAATTCAAATTACTGAATGACACTTTAATGTGACATTTTATGACATTTTAAATGCCCATTTGTTTGATTCCTGATTTAATTACCACTTTCCATTTTGATAATTGGCTCTCTCTTTCACTTCTTACAATACATAGATTAAAGCAGCTGTTTCTTTGACTGTAATAGTGCTCGCAGTCTTGTCCGGCAACTTAACAATGCTACTGTTGACAGCTCAATGGCAGCTTTGTAGTTCCTTTCGAGATTTATTTTTGCCTTACAGCCGTATACATTAGTACAAGGAAATGACTATTCAAACTCTGGAACATAAAGAAGTGTAATTGATTGCTTGACTATAACATGACATCATTCCATATTTTATAATTTGATATTTAGTATGTACATATGTAAACATTTTTTCTACTTCTTATGGAAATCAACAAATGCCCGACAGTAGATCATTCCTCCATGGTACACAGGAGCATGCCCTGGTTACACAGGAAAAGTTGTACATAATATAGCTTAAGAGTAATTACACACCCCACCAATCAATACACAGCTTTATTACCTCATTCAAATTCATAAAACCAATCATTTCCAACATTTCTGTAGCTTAGAGTGCTCACTTACTACCTCTAAACAACGTCGCCACCATAGTCCATTTGCCCTAATTTAATGTTTTTATGTAGTTATTTTGATTACATCTTGTAACACTGTAAACTCTTCATTCTCTATGTAATCTAATGTATATTTTAATCTTTTAATAAAATCCTGTTGCTGTGTTGCAACTTAAAATGACAAAAAAGAAAAAATAATGATAACAATATTAATACCATGAAGAACAGACAGGGGGGGGTGGGTCGAAGAAGTTGTTGTGGCTTTATAGAGGGGGAGTGATGAACGTTGATAAATTAACACCGAACAGTAAAACTGTTGTAAATACTGAAGAAAAAAAAAACATTTTGAATGTTGCTCATCTTGTTACTAAATCATGCAAAAAAAGAAAAAAATCACTATAAAAACTGTAATGCATAGAGGTTTCAGTATTCAGAACTGTAAATTTCCAGCCCTGTTCAACAGGGTTCAAGACTTCTTTTCTCTTTTTTCTATTGTATGTGATTCTGAAACTGAAAAGTCCTGACAAATGATGATTTGTGGCAGTGATTCCAATGTATTAAAGATGTTTAGTGTTACTTTCTAACCAGACTACACCCTGGACTGAAAAGTCTTCCTTGTGGTAGTTGTGTAATTTCAAACATGAATAAACCTTTTGCTTTCATGACAGTAAGGTGTGTTTTCTTCCATGTTTGTAGGAGGTGTGACACTTATCTCCGTCAGCAAATGAAAATAAAGAATACGTTTAATAAAAAGGGTTGTGCACCTGTCCACTAATATTATTTTGAATATTTCACTTAGGTAATTTCTTTCCATTCATCAATGCTTCATTTAATAAACAATTAGAATCATTTAGTTGCTTGAACAAGTTGACATCTCAAGTCGTTTATTCACTGTGTGCATAAATATTGAGCTCTGTATGAGCCTTGCTCCTAAAGTAGAAGGTAAAGATGACTTAACCTGGTTTGCAGATACTGTGGAGCTGACATGGTTAGTGCAATTAGCTGAAATGTCAGGCACTTCTAATTCAGGCTACTTTGTCTGTCTGTTGTGAAAAGGCTGCCTTAATGGATCATTGGTTACCAATTCCACATGGAAATTGACATCCATTTATTCTCATTTTCTCAGCAAAGTTCTTCATTCCTATCTCGCTACAGTGCTTCTGTCCAGTGTTGCTGTCTCTCCGTCATTGTCCGTACTGAAAAGTGGTATCCAGCTAATACGAGTTAATTTAACACTTGTGTGTATTCCTTCTGTTTTCAAGTGTAGACAGTCGGGTGAAAGAAAAAGGAGCCGTAACAACATAGCTCAAGCTTATTTCTAAACACAGACACTCCCGAGAGAGCATATTTATCCACTCAACCAGTGTAAAACTTCACTGAACACCTTTCTTTTTCTGGAAATCATATCTTTATCCTGCTATTACATGTCACAGATTTCCAAATGCACACACGTTTTTTTTTGTCACAGCAATATTAGGAATCTAGCAATTTCATTAGTAATAACTGAGTTATGGTTGAGCAAGCAGCATTTTACTCTTCTTTTAACATTTTTCTTTTTCGCACAAGGTTGTTTTTCTCTGTATATTCTGTTTTAAACTGTTCTTTTCTAATAAAAGCTAATCGTACATATGTATGCATATTGCATTTGCTATGATCATGGACTTATGAACGCGTCAGTAGTTTAAAGTCTAGTCCTGCTGCACCATTTGGATTACAATCTATTTGCTCATTCTACCTTTACAAATAGATACATTTACTTCCGCAGGACTTCAACTATTGGATTTTAAGTACTGCACTCAGCAAAATTGGCCTCAGAACCTTTTAAATAAAGAAGTTACATTTCTGAGATTATGCCTATTATAGATTTTTTAAAGGTTCATTAAAGCCGACGTTTTCTAAGTAAAATTCACCATGAAAAGCATGCATCATTAAATATGGAAATACAGAATTATATTAGTAATATGCACCAAGCTAGTGCCAATTAAATTAGAGAAAGATATCGTTTATGTTATTATCATAGAGTTCATATTACATTCAATATAAAATAAAAAGCTTCACAGTTTGATTTATTGCTTATAGTGCATTGTTCACAGACCCATGTTACACTATATTTCAATAAAGACATTGTTTATATTAAAAAGCAAAATGTTTTAATTATATCACAATAATACTAAATTGAATTTGTAGAGGTTCACATAAAAAATGTGGCTTATTTGTATTGTTCATTCTGAACTGAAACTCTATTTATTCACAGTGGAATGCGCCAGCCCTTAAGCATTAATGACTATTTGCAACTTCTTTCTTCACTTTTGTTTTGATGGGATTTTAGAAAATTAAATAAATGAGTGTTAGTTGGGTCCAATGTGCAGCATTATGAATCTCTGATCAAAGATATGGACAGTATGAGAAAACGTACAAAGCTGAGAGATTATAAATCAGTGGGAAGACATTAGGAGGCTGTTCCATAAAGAAGACTCCTGAATTAATACACTAAAGATAAACAATTCAGCTGTCCAGTGCATCCAATTTTATATTTCTGTATATGAGATGTCGAGCACAAATCTCACATACACTCGCATTCAGTATTCACAGCCACTATATTGTTGAATATTTTGGTTCAGACATGGCCTGATGCCTTGTTTGGTGAGTAGGTGAACTCTGACAGGTTTAACATTAGTGTAGCCTGTGAAAGTTAGTTAATGCATGGAAGACAATAACTGGGGTTCTTCCAGCTTAAATCAAACAAAACAAAATCCAGTTATATACGTTTTCCATAAAAATTCTTTGGAGTATTGCAGTGGAACAAATCCGAATCAATTCACACTGACCACCTATAGACCCACTGAACAAACCAGTGATGTACACGACCTTTGCAGGACATATGCATAGGTACTGTCATCTGTGTCATTGTTCACATACTTTCTTGCATACTTTATCTATGTCAGAAGGACCTAAAAGTCCAGCCACAAAGGGGACAGACATAAACAAACTAATAAACCGAAATAAACATAAATAGCGTATGTGGATGAGGGAAAGACTGTGCCACTTAACGCTATTTCTGGTGTCATTCGAAGCTGGTGCTAAATTCAGTTCATTTGGATTTGAAAAGATTGGATCTTTCATATGCCCAGCATTCATTTCAGACAATGTCCGCAAATGACCTAATCGACACAGACTACATAAGAGTGCTGCTTTGCATGAGCGACTTCATAGTTGCTAGCAAGTATATACCTAGCCTTACCCTCCAAATCAGTCACGGTAACTCCATGTGGGTCTTAGCTAGACTGTTAACTGTCCTAAAACAGTGCAATATGTCAACAACTCCTGTACCACTTCCTCAGTAACAGTATGCTATAGCATGGTTGGAGTTTTACCATAATTAACATTACCCTGATAGGCACCAGTCATCAGTGTGTGGCCAAACTTCACGTGGCATCTACTCCTACCATACTCAGTGCTGCCACCATTTTACCAAAAGTTGTAATAACACGAACACGTCAGCACACTTTACCACTCTTATTTCTAAACTCTACATGACAGACAAAAAACAAAACGTTACATTAACTAATTAACTTTAAAAAAAATTATAAAATGTACTAAATGCAATATCAGACAACTGTTTTCTCTGGTCCTCTCCCCAATGTGATCAGTGACGATATGTATAGCCGCATGTCGTCGTTTAATCGTTGGCTGTCTAGGTGGTGTCCCGATAATAACGTGGGCTACATAGATAACTGGAAGACGTTTTGGAGAAAACCTGGGCT
>JAUMTR010000027.1:6068206-6145447 GCA_032270685.1 Microctenopoma stevenorrisi | reverse complement strand
TTCACCAATGTGGTTTATCTTTGTGTGTCAAATAGATTTGACAACCCTGTGAATTTAAACCACAAAGACAAAGACTTGGAATGTGGTAGCAAGGTAATGGCAGATTTTCTTCTTTGTTTTCTATCATTGCAAAACCCAACCAGCCGCCCAGCAGGCAGTGTTGGGACTAACACAGAGAATATTATCCACTTTTGGTTTTTAAGTGAGATGGTCCAACTTCAACATGTAACACACCGTGCTCTGGCTGGGCTTTCTGTGTTAGCACTGTAGCAGAGGAAAAACTGCCAAGTTGCTTGTTAAACAGTAAGCACTCTGGTGTTTCTCACATTTGCAATAATGCCAGTTTAATCACTGTTGAACGCATGAGGCCGTTGTGTGGGGGATGCAGAGGACATAACTGTGTTGTAAGGACCGCAATTATCAGCAACATTTACTTCCTGGGAGAAAGGATCCCACTCTCTCAGCTACTGTACATTTAATATAAAGAACCTACTGTACAACTATGAAGAGCTGTGTAGAGTTAGATAGCTTTAAGTTTATCCCCCCATCTTTAAACCAAGCTAAGCTAACTGGCTGCTAGATTTCACTACCACGCAGACAGTGTTTTCCGTATCTCACTACAATAAATGGAATAAAATTACTTAAAACATTTTCCCAGAAATGTGCTTTTGCCCACATCTCACCAAAAAATGTTTTATTCTACAACTTCATGAGTATCAGTATCATCACAATATCTGTGCACTTCAGCAGAGGAAACAATTGCAGCTGAGTCTGTTGAATAAGTAAAGAGACACCATTACTAACACATTCATGTTGGCAGCAATGGATCCTGGATGTGGTGAAGGGCTGTATTTATGTGAGACTGGGACAGATACTGAAGAGGGTTATCAACAGTTTCACACATCTACCGATTTCCCGTGAAGTGAGATGCACCATAAAGACACAAGAAAAGGAAGATTAAAAAGCAAGAAATGTTGTAAAACACTGTAATAATTGATGGGTTTGAGCATTTAAAGTAATAACTGAGTTGTGGGGTCTTTATATTTTTATTGTCCATGTTGACTGGTTTGCTCTAAATGGCTCCAGTGTAAAAGCATGTTTCAGCAAAAGGAGTCACCCCAGTACACCGTGTTATATGTTCATAGTGCTTACTTGCAAAGTGCCATTCTTATTCATGTCTGAGTGGGCATATGCCACACAAAGCACACCTCACACAGAAGTGATTTCAGTGTGAGCAGGGAAGTGTAGTTGAACTGGTGCGTTGACATGACATCAAAGGGAACATCAACATGTATCTGGCTATCTTTGGAAAGTGATGATGATCTTAGCTGTTCTCCTCATCAACAGTGAGAGAGATTGCAATGTACAGACATCTGCGAGCGACATCGCATTTGACATGTTGACACAGTGGGTCCTTAAAAGTGCATGTGTCAGGAACTCGGAACTAATAGTGCAATGTCTAACTTCAGAAGATTAGCCAAGCAGTGACATAAACTGTGGCTGCTCTGGTGTTTAGAAGTCGTTTTTTGAAAAATGTGTGTGGCACTGGTACGTGAGGAGAGAAAAATGAAGGTAACGGGAAAAGGCTCTGCAAGAGTGGAAAATAAGTGAAATGTAAGTCATAGGTAGCAATATTTTGATAAAGTAATCATGCTTCAGGAGCAAACCTCGGACTCTGATATCAGCCTTTGGTGATTCCGCAGCGCTCCTCCGTACATGGCAGCATCAGATTTACAAATTGAAAATCATTAATAATTCTAACCAGGATGTGATAAATCTGGAATCACTCCCGATGAACCTGGACACACTTTCATAAATCAAAAAGATTACTTGGAAATTTTTTAAAATCTGACGTCAAAGTGTCAGGCTTACTAATGGTTTTTGTAGATCCCTTACCGTGATATATCATTAATCTGAGATACATTTGAAGTGTGTCACCGGGGCAATATGTGATCCCTCTAATATTAGGAACATGCAGGTCTGTGTCAATACAGGAGATAGAGGGGATAAAAGCGGGCGGGGAAAGTTGCCGTGGGTTACATGTTGATAAGGCAATTCGATGAATATTTCAAATGGTCATACAACGGGAATATAAGATCTTTACATATTTTAATTGTCTTAATATTCTTGTAGAGCAGCATGGTGCAAAGGGAAGATGATGATGCAATCAACAGATGTAAAAACTGTAAAAATGCAAACAGACGCTGTCTTGTTTAGTAAAGCGATGCCAGTGTTTCCCTCCTAAATCCTCCACATCCCTGCTGAAACACCTTCTTCACTCTGAGAGCAGCGTTGCTGAGACAGGAGTGCTATTGTGAAGAAGGAGGTATTCACCGTGATGGTGAACAGGGCACCTCTGTAATCTAAATGTCATTCACTGAAAGCATCTCCCACACAGCCAATGGTTTTCATCTGAATGTGCCTCCAAAAGATTCAATTACTTTTTCTCTCCTTCTCTTTCTTTCACCCTCTAAACCCCATCCTTCTTTCCATGCACTAGTTGCTTATCTGCTGTGATTATAGTCATTATGAAGCAGCCGTGTCTGTTGTGAGATTTCATCAGGAGCAGATATGCTCAGCCAGCTGCTTCTGCATCTAGGTCCCGTTTGGTAAAGGAGGTGTACAAAGAGCTAACTGTGGTAGTGCTGGGTAGCTCAACAACTCTTCGGGCTCTTACGTGCTTACAGCTAATTATGTGTTCTGTGTGGTGTATTCTGTAAACATAATTCATATTAACACGAGTGGCTCCATCTGCAGTACACAACTGCACAAAGGTTATGTGTAATGCGCAACTCTGACTGCATTTCCTATTCCGGTGAAGCAAAGGGGGTGAGTGTGGCAGCCTGAGGATAGAGGGCTGTATCAGACAACACAGCTGCTCTTTTCATGTTCAAAATCTGTTTCTCACACGTCTCTGTCTAGGTTTCAGCGGAGGGGGTGGAGTTTAAATGCAATGGAACAAAACTCCTTTTTTGACAATGACATCAAAGGAGATGGCTGCTTTTGTGTTTGAAGTGGAGCATGTTTGAAGTGTTCTGAAGTCAGTGGAGTGGTAGGGCAAGTTCATTGTTGCTTCGCTCTGGGGATGATTATCAGCTGCTATCGGCGCGAATCTCTGAAACAACTGTCAGCATGACATGTGAATAATGATCTCCCTTTTTCACCTGCTGACGTCTAACCAGCTCTGACACCTAAATACCTACAGTACTGCGAGAGTTCAGACTCTCGTTTCTTTCTTTGGCTGTAATTGTTGGAATTATTTTAGTGCACCCTCTTACATACATGCATAAATTCATAAAGCATTTTAATTAGTGTTTGCTGTTATATAAGGACGAGTGAACACCTACAGCTCCTATTGTGCACTTGTAAGAGCAACATTATGTGATGCGATGTCTTCACTAGCTTTAAACACAGCTGGACCACTTTAAATCCACTGTGCAGATGTGCAAACAGGTAAACATATATCATACAACCTGACATTGCTATGAGATTGTAGTAAGTAATTTACAAACTCGTCAAGCATGTAAAAGACCTTTTCTGGGTATACAGAACAATGAGTTGGTGTAGTAACAAGTACTTATGTCTTGTTCCTACCTGTGTCTAGTAACACAGAAACGTGGTATAAACAAGCGTTAACTAACGGGTGATGATGCATCAGAACTTTACGGGAATCCTGGTGAACGTCAGGACTAATACTTTTACTACCTATTGATATTGATAGTGAGCAAGGGTTTTACAGGTGTACATTTTTATATTCATCAAGTTTGAATATAAATAGTGGTTGTAAGTAACGGTTATTATATAAACTGGTTATAAATCCTTTAGTAAAGGAGTTACACATCTATGGAGAAATATAACGCATGAAAAATATCTGTTTACAGTTTAATTGTATGTTTAATGTTTGATTTATGTACACTCTGTATACATGGTGTATATAATAGTCTTACTTTCATATACTGGATGATCACAGCTTCAATATACTATGTTAGTTAAATTATACTAATAAACTGTTAAAAACTAGCTCAAACCTATTTTTCTTAAAAGGTTATTATTCCAAAAATGTGTACAAACATTCACAGAACAGAAATTACCTCGTTTTCTTCTTTTGTCTGACAATGAAGTGAATCCGAGGGTTAGGTTGTCACTGCCCTACATGTCATCTTGACTTGAAATCATCTCCCATCATAACTATTTGCCCTTAATGGCTACATTAACCTAGTAAAACAGACGTCTTAACAGTCCTCCCACTATGTGTAGTGGAGCTCTAGATTTAGCTGGGCCTCTAAAATCCTCCTCTACTAACTATTATTGTACATGGTTTGGCAGTCTATAGTCCAGCCTGTAAAATCTTTCAGGAAGGGTCATTAAGGATATTTCATTATCTCCATATTGCCAAGGTCAGGTTGTCCATATATCCACTTTACAGCTGCTAGGGGAATATGCTGCGACTGTAGTATAATAGACCAGAAAATGTCCACACCAGGAATGATGGGAAATCAATATTGAGGCCCAGCTCATCAATACAAACCCCATTTTCACAAGCAAGAAGAAGGTACTCGGAAAAAAAATGTTGAGTAAAACAGATTGAATCAGAACAGGAAAATAAAATTAAACCATTTTTTATAGTTAATAAAATGTTTGTTTTTCGGTGGACAGTACACTGGGAGACTCGTCACAGAAGAGGTTCAAACCAGTTTGGCTTGATTTTGTTTTAATCTGCCAGCACTGGATCAGGCAGTCCATAAATGTCCCAGCACAGTCATGTAACCACGTTAAAGGAGAAAGAAACATGGGTTGTGACAATGATTTGCCCCATTTGTTACAGCAGTGGCAGCCAGGGGCCTCAATCTGCCTTTGGTTTGTTAGAAGAATGTTGATGCCCTGAGTTTATTGCAGGGTAATGGTGAGAAGAAATGTAGGATGCCAACAAACAAAGGAGCACTTATATTATCACGGCTTACTGAGAATGTGAATTGTAAACTGTTCAGTCGCCGCTTAAACAAAGTCACCTTTCATATGAAGAAGACGTTTCACACCTTTTTCATTTGGTTAAATTAAACACGGACATAAGACAAAAATAATACTATTCTGAGGTGGAAGGTATAAATCTGTAAGGTGAAATGCTCGGAAACGTGTAGGCTATTTGTTAAATAAATGTTGCAGAGCATGTTGTGGTCCAACAAGGAATTTACAATGTGCTCTGGTGGAGAGAAGAGAAAACAGCCTGTGGTTGTTTAACCAGCCAGTGGTAGCCTTGGGCGTTGTTTGTTTATGCAGCACAGCTTCCAACAAATGAATATCACACTGGCAAACTGATGTTGGAGAAAAAAAAGCATGGACTGTGCACACAAAAGCTTCTGCCTTCCTTCCCAAACCACCACCAACATCCAAACATTCCCTTTTAGTGCAGGTGTGTTCAGTATTTTTCCAAATAGGAAACTACGTATTTTTGCCCTGAATTACTGTATGTCCCAAACACTGACTCGCGCTTTTTACTGTATAGTAGATACATCGTCTTTGTGTGAACATTACACATTGTCTGCTGCCTGCTAATGGCTTATTGACCACGTATGGTGTAATGAGACCTTGGGTGCAGGGTATATGAGAGTGATGTATGAGGGGGAAAATCAGCCTCTGCTGCACTGATGACCTAATTTCAATATTCAGGGACTTGGGGATGGAAATGACACTTTTCAAATTTAAGTGCTTTGTATTAGCCCCTGGCTTACTGTACCTCTGCCTAATCCCAGTCCACAGATAGAACCACACACTGCACAAAGGGACCACACTGGCTGGCAGACCTTCCAAATTGCAACCATTCATTGTGAACACAGCAAGGTGTGCACCCTTCAACCACGAGGCAGCATGCACGGAGAGCAAGCATTTGACTTGTACTAGGAGTCACCTTCATCTTTTTCCATTCAGCTGACTTGATGCATGCATTCAAGAAAATAAAGCAGAGGCAGATTCCAAAAGGGTTCTGTCTTCAGAGATAACCTTGAGGATGTATGGCATTTAGCATTCCGCTCAACCCCGGTCATGGCTTTCTGATAGCGGTCATGGCTTCCCTTAAGCACATATTTTGATTCCTATCCTTACGTAGGGGGGACATTAATACCCTTTCATGGTAAATGGGAGAGTTTCCAATATTTTTTTTCCCAGAGAAGCAGCTTCACACTGGAATTTAAAGACTGTCATTGTGTGTTAGGGCAAAAAGAGGATGAAGCTCAATGACCTATTTGCATTTCTGTCTAGGAGAGGAGCAGAACACAAAGGTGGGGTGTGTATGGAGAAAGGTTGTGAAAATGCAGACTTATTTATCATTCATTTTTTATTTATGTTGTATTAGTGAGTGGAGGTGTCATGTTTGGCACGTCGAAACTCGGTGTTCTGCCAAAGAGATGTGACGCCAAGAGAAATAGGTGTTGCTTTAACCTTGGGCCTGATTTAAACAAACATGAATACATTACATCCAGTATCCCTCTTCCCCCAGCTGACGTGCTCTCACTGTATTCTTGCCATGCTACTGTATATTAAGTGCAGTTTTTCCTACAGACAGGAATATGAGTTGTCAGTGCCAGTGCACACAGGACAGGTGAGCCCCGGCATTGGCAGCTTTGCTTTCTTCTCTGACATAGCGGATGAAAAAATCCTGAAAGACACTCTGTAAGTTATAACAAAAAGTCGAAAGTACAAGAAGATAGATACATTTTGTTCCCTCACCTGAGATGCCATGAAATGAAAGCAGATGGGACAGTGCGCTGGCCATGACTTCTGCTACATACTGTAAGTAGAGAGTGTGTGTGTGTGTTTGTGTGTATTTCTGTCCGCCATGGGGACAGCGCAGTTGCTCATGAGGTGCTCCGACAGGTCCACTGTGTGTGGTGTTCTGCAGCATCAGCAGCCGGACAGGGGCCAGACGGTGGATTTATGATGCCAGGAGCGGAAATGACCTGCTTCTGTCATTGGGTGTGAGCCCCATCACGAGAGGCCCTAAACTATATTGGCACAGTGCTGACAGACATGTTTGTCATCCAGTCAGTTTTGAAGATACCAAGCAAGGGGTATTACTTGTTTGACAAGCCCCTCCACTCAATCTGTGGGTGCGTGTCTGCCTTTTCTGCCCTGTCTAACCTTTTTTATTTTGAGATATATTGCATCATTAGCAGCTATTTACTTCTCAAAAATTAATCTAATTCAAAAACAATGCACAAGTAATATTTTTCCAGCCCACGAAAGCAGTTAGGTTATTACAATATACCATAAAATACTGTAGCTATACCCAAGGACTTACATATTATATTATAGGCAACTGATTAATCAGCAGATTACGTATTTGTAACTTTATGTTTTATCTATATTCAAAATGATTCCACATTGGAATTCATGCAAACCTCACCGTAGTAGGAGGGGGTTTCAACTTTCCAGGATCAAGTGTGAAAGTGTTGCATGAACAGTGACACCTTCTGGCATCCTGAAAAGACCAAGTGTGACTGAATTTAGAATTCCAGTCACTGCTATTACACCTTGAAAAACATACAGTAAGACTACGACGTAACTATTTTCTACTAATGAACCAATGTTGTAAAGAGGGAGACTATCAAACAATCCAACAGTGTGTGTATTTCACATACTTCAGATCTATTTAATTAAATTATGTTTTTTGAACAGATTGTAATTGAAGATCATTATGAGTTTGGTACGATAAAAAAGACACGGTAAAAGCAAACAGAGACTACAGCATTGTCATACTGTATCCATTTGCATGAATATGAATGACTTGCATTTGGAGTTTTATGAATTTAACATTTTCCATCCATTTGCTTCATATGGCTGAATCCTCAGGTCACTTTCCACAATGCAAGCTAAACAAAGAATGCATGTGGATAGAGTTAAAGGGGCCACATAGCTGTAAAAACAGACATCAGATGCTGTAACTGAGAGTTTGAGAGCACTGCAGGAACATCAACACATTGATATAAAATTGGAGAACATAAAAAGAGGAGCCAGCTAACATGGGCACAACAGAGCAAAGGCTGTCGATACCAGAGACGTGGGAGTACAGGATCCAGCTGTAATTTAATCATGATCATATCTCAAATCAATCTCAGTGTAAAATGACGATAGATGCTGTGACTAAAGTCATCTCAACAGTAAATCACTTGATCGGCTTATTTAGTAGCTGTAAAGTGTTTATTCAAAATGAAAACACTTCGGGTCATATCTTAGATAGAGGTGTGGAATTCCAAGTGAGTTTGAACTATTTTGACATTGAAATCTCTGACCTACTTATGTGATTTACACAGCAGACACCAAATTTTGTTTCTATCCACATGAACTTCCAAAGATTTCCTCCATCACTAAGCAACCATCTACAGAGCCTCGCCTCTCCCATCCACTCTGATGAATATTTTATAAAGATGCAAAGATTTCCTGCTTCTCAGTGTGTAATCAAATGCACACAGTACTGCAGGGATTTAAGGAAGAGATATAAAGTCACATCTTAAGGAGGAAATCCATTTTTCTCTGGGCTTGCATTCATTTAGGAATCAATGTGCCTCTCAAGAGACTGGCTATTTGAATAACACACACCCACACACACACTGGAACAACTGGAAACCTTTTTGTTATTATCCTGATCTTCTGAGCTTGAAATGCTTTTAGACAGCCAACATTAATGGACTGCAGGTACTTAGGAATCAGAAAGTTATCATGGAGTGCTTAACTGAACGCTTATCAAAGATGTTAAATTAGAAGAGAAAATAAGGTCAAAACGAGGCGGTGAACAAAACACAGCGCTTAATATCACAGTTTGGATTCACTGTCTATAAGTAATATGATTTAGAAAAAAATTTTTGGGTCTATTGTTGTTACACAGCACAGTGAACACAACAAATTCATAGTCATAACCTCTGAGTTTGAAGGAACTGATGTAACAACTTTTCTCACTCTTGCTCAAAGCTGATCTTTGTGATTGAATCTTGCAATTTGTTCTAGTTTTACAAATGCCATTAGAACAGGGGAAACAGAGATGAAAGGAAAATAGAAAAGTGATTAATTTAATACACATATATTTATCTATAATTATATTTCTTCTCTCCTCAGCTGTGCTTTCATTTGCATAAATCCAATGCCCTCTGAATATCTGATACACTGTTTTCCTTGGAGCTACTGGCACAGTGTGCAATCCATTTGGGTCCCCCTGTTATTTTTATTGTCAAGTTTGAAATGCTGTAATGCTGAAACTGTTTTAATTAGTACTCTGCACTTTATGGAGATCATTGTTCATGCTTGCCTAATTATGTTTAGATGGCCCAAATCTCCATCAAAGGAAGCCATTATCCTACATCGATGGCGAAGCGACGGGATTCCATCTTCACCCCCTAGACAAGGCTATTACTGCTCTGCCTTGGCTTGGACACGCTAAATAAACACATCAATTTCATAGGTCTGGAAAGTTAGAGATTAAGGGGAAGATTGTAGATATCAGCTGCATATGGTCGAAGATACAGATGTTGTACCGTACATCTGTGTTTTTGCACAGGCTGAATCGACCAACACTGAACTGCGCTCTGCAGCAAATTTGTGTTTAACCAAAAGCCCACAGAAATCAATTCAGTGATACACTTCCATTGCTTACATATTCCTTTGTATGCCTAATGGTGGTACTTAAGAGCATGGGGGATGGTTCTGATCGGTTATGTAGTTTTGTTTTCTTGCATGCATCCTTGCCCGAGAGCCTAGTGAATGTGATGGTTTCATATTTGATTAGGCAGCCCAGGGGCCTCGGCAGTCCAGCCCTGCAATGGGCCGGCAGGGGCCTTGTACAGGCGTCTCATTGCTCACCATGCCTCAGTGGTGATGTACACATCGAGTGTGACTGCCCGCTTGATTTAAACAGCAGTCCAGCCTCGATGTAGGTGTGCGCTCAGTGCAATATTGTGGTCCATTCATCCAGTAACCACTGGACATTGGTCTCTGCCAAATACATCAGGCTTGCCACCACATTTGTGTTTGGAGTGAGTCAATCGATGGCATACGAGCGCCGTGAGACTTTATGCTTGTGTGCCATGCTCCCTGAACACTGCATGAAACAAATTTCAACACAAATATTGACAAGAGCAGATTCTGTTCTGAGCCATGTTATAAATTCTGGGAATTTAAACTTAATTTGAAATTGAACTCTCTCTCTCTCTCTTTTCTCTCCAAGAATAAAGCAAGTTCACAGGGGTATTAACTAACCCTCACTTGCAGAATAAGTGTCTTCCTCTTTTCTTTTTTACAAATACGTAAATGAATTCTCAAGCAAAGAAACACACCTCCTTTAAATTGCCACTGTGCTGGTCTGGAAACTAATATTAGCATGCCAGCATCTTTATGCTACATTTTAGCACTTGCCTTAAGTCCTCATATGTGCTTACAGTTGCCCAATATTCCCAATATTATATTTATTTGTATTAATTAGTAATTCATTAATTAGTGTATGAATACTATTATAAAAAAACAACAAAAATATAAGTGTAAAAAATAAGTACATTTAAGATAGTCCTGTGGCATCAAGGGACAGTAACGTCTTGTACTTTTGACTTGTTTGACTGACTGATGAACTTCACTGTATAATTTTTCATTTTGTGGCACAACCATGGTCACTGGTGGAGATGATAAATAGTGTGACTATTCACCCACAAATTGTAACCAGAGGAGTAACAACCAGTGAAACCAGTGGCGATGAGATCACTAAGGATACCACAGCACTCCTCCTAAACAAATACACAATTTTACAGTATGTTTTGATTTCAATTTCATATTCATCGCTCTGCACTAAAGAACGACCCTATTTTCAATTCGGTAGTCCTGCAAACTAGCCTATCACACCATTTCTTTATGTGAATGCAAAGCAGCCAGTGAGCACTTAAGTTATGTTTGGAAATCCAGTTCTTTACTCAGAACCTCAGCCCACAGGCCTTTGCTTTGCACAAAATAAGCAAAGTTATTTTCATTTCCTAATGGTCACCACAGTCACACGGTAATGAGCAGGGCCAAGGAGGATTGTTATTTTCTTAAGGAGAAAATTAAAAAAAGAATGAAAGATAATCCTGAGTAGTTCCATCATTACAAAGGGAAGCCTAGAGGAGAGTTTGCAGTTCATTAGTCTACATGCTTGGTCCTCTTGGTCCTACAGGGTGAGGGAATACGGGCGATTAATCATGCATCCTTTCACCTCACCTCAATGAAAGTTGTTCTTAAAGGTCCAATCTGGAGCTGCAGCATAGTGCCACCTTTGAGATTCACCTGTTGCAGTATTTGTATGTATTTCATTTATTTAACAACTCCCACAGAGATCGGTTCCTTTCCTGAGAAGAAGACTCACATAAACATTAGCCTTTAAAAGCATTTTGAGACCAGAATGATTTACTATTGAAAACTTTTTTTATGATGTCCATAGAAAGCAACAGACATTACTTACAGGTGGGCTTTTAGACAGCATGCTATATGTAGTGCACATCCCTCCGCTGATTCTGGGTCAGTGCAGCGTGGTTCATTACGGTTGCTGGTGAATACAGTCTGTGATATTTGATTCAAAGGTGAGGCTGCTGCTGCACAACAAATAGAGATACAGGTGGAGCTGCCAGGTACACAAAGTCGTTTTCACAGTTTTGGACTCTTAGCCGTGTTGTTTTGATGAAGGCTGACATGTGAATCATGACATCACGCCAGTGGGCAGCTTTTTTTTTAGCTCTGCACCAGTGAGGTCACTGGTCTCCTAATGACTTCCTTGGGGGTTCATAGCCAGCCTCCTTCTTTGCAGCCCATAGCCCCCACACTCCCCCTCCTCCCAGCACACAGCTCACCCAGCATGGGCAGCTCAACGCTTGGCTAGCCTCTCCGCTCATTGTTCTTAATCAAGAAATGGGAGCCATAAAGATGCAGCAAGTGAGTTTGTGCATACCCAGTGGGGTCCTTTTTGTGAGACAGTCAGATGAAGCAGAGTGGAAGAGGCCTCATACAGTGTTCACACACACACACACACAAACACTTATAGAATAATTGCGTAGGGCAGTGGTGGTTATAGCTGCTTTGTACGGTATGTGAGATAATCACATATTCAATTTATACGAACTCTGAGCTCCTGCACCATTATTGGACACAGTTGTTGCACATTGTAATATTAAAACAGCACATTCTCAGACCTTCAAAGCGATGCATTTTCAGCCCACTGTATATTTACAGTATTCTGCATCCAAGTACTAGACCACAGGCTTAGAATGTTTTTTTCTCTCTACTACTTGTGCATCTGAAGGCAGGATGAGAGGCATGTAAATCAGGTAGCCCATGTACTTCTTTAATATTTTACATAGGTTATTAGACGGGGCAAAGATTTGACCCCCGAGCGCTTCTGCACATCACATGAATAACTAATGTTGGCTGATTATGTTAATCAGCAGTACTAGGCAGTGATGATCACGAACGCAGCACCACTGCTGCAGGAGAGAGCTATAATCTCAGACGCTTCACAAAAACACAGCCCGAGCCCATCATTAGCTCTGAAACACAGCCACTGCTCACTGTGTGCAGCACGGGGTGATTTACACTTCACATTCTCAGCTTGAATTTTCCTTTAATATGTGTACTACAGATAAACATGCTGCATTTGCGAAGCTACTAGCTGTGATCTCCCTTAACAGATAATCAAATATTTGCATAATGATAAGAACACTGAAGCTACACCGGGCAACTCTGCGTGACAGCAGTGCCAAATGGCAGCAGGAGGAAACTAAAAATGTTAAGCTTCAGTATCTAGAAATCATCTAATGTAACTGCAGTAAAGTGAAACACTCACCGCTTATTTTACCAGCCACTGTACATCTGGAAAAAGGTAGTATTTCATTCATTCATTTATATTTGTCCGTTTATGTAGGTAGAGTACAGCGTGTAAAGTCCTGCCTGTAGTTTGTCTGTTACAGGCTCTCGAGAAAAGTTCTGAAATCATCGCTTACTATCTTTCTGTAGGAGAATTTGTCTGTGTGCATTCAACGCCAGCTCTGACGGTTATATCTTATGAGTGAGTGGACTTTAGTCACGTACTTCGAAAACGCCTACATGTTTTTCCCAAAGACGACAGTGCTGATTTTAAAAGCTTATTGCTGCATCATAAAGCAAGTGCCTGTCTTCCCCCCTTGTTTGTTTTGAGCCAAAGATAAAAACATACTCTTGGAAAGCCATTTAGAGGTAGAAGTGGGTTGATTGTGGCTATATTCCATCCCCATCACCAGAGTTCTTTGGCCTCCACCATAAAGAATTCCAACAAGACAATTTTGCGCAGTGTGGGGTGAGCTGACAGGGAGTGTTATTAAAGCGCAGGGCGCTGACCGCTCTCAAAGTTATTAAAGTGCTGTGAGATTGTGTCTGTGATAGCCCCGCCGGTCGGGATGTCCTTCACACACACACACACAGGTACATTACAGTGGGGATGCGGTCATCACAGAGAGAGGAGGCTGAGCAAGGAGGAGGGAGTACAGATAGACACGCCAGTGGCAATGGAGAGCTGCCATTGTTTTCATTCTTCTATTAACCATTATCATGGTTAACCCTGGCTAAAGATCCAGAATTACAGTCTTTTAACCTTACAGGAATGGTCTTGAAAGGAGTACAAATAAAAGCCACTGTTATACGTAATGCATACTCTTCATACTCTTTTTCAGTGAATTTGTATTTTATGACATTAGACATGATGTTAAAGAGACTGACTGACAGGTTTCTCTCTTACCAACTTCAAAGTGAAAATGTACTTTGTGTAATTGATATTTTCTATAAATATTTCTTTCTTGGCAACATTAGAAGAGAACACCACCCAACACCATCAGCGTCTAAACAGTCAATGCAAACGGACATCCAGTTACCAAATTTGGCATAATGTGTTAACAGGGAGTGGCCTTTTCAAAAACAATACTGTCTGGACACCAAAGTGCGAATGTTGTGGTACTGAAAAGGCTGTAAGCTCTGAAGTACCGAACTGCCAAGTTAGAATAATTTTACTGATTTCTGTGGCCAGGATTTTTCCTGTGTGTAATCAGTGCGGCAGTGGCAGAAAAACTCAGCAACAGCTTTGAACTAGAACAACAATTATGAAGTGCTGAAAGTTAATGTTATGATGATTTTGTTTATGATTTGCAAATATCAAAGTTTGCTTGGAGGGAAATTTCTTTGTGGATCAAGGATGGCTGAATCCTAGAGGTGATATAATAATAATAAACTTCCACTTAAAACTTTCATGCATATAAAGTTATTACATTATGAGCTAACTGTAAGAACTGTGCATTAAGTTTTACATATAAAAATCCCGTCTTCACGAGGTCTCAGATCACAGTCGCGTCTTTTCTCCTTTGTGGTCCCTGGCTGGAAGAACAACTTGCCCTGCTCCATTCGACTGGCTGACAGTATCACCACCTTTAGAAAACATTTAAAAACTCTGTGTTTAAAAAGTACTTCAAGTAACTATACCACACACACACACACTTTTTTCCACCATTATGTTATCACTGGTTTTGTTGCAATAAAATCAGCTATTATGTTATTTATAGAGTTACAGAAGTTTGTAAAGATTTTAGAGACTAACTGTCTATAGCCCGCATAGAACATCAACAAACATGACAGTACGTAAAAAGAAAAAACAATTCAAATGAACTAAAGAACTAAACGAATATTTACTAAACACAAAAATGAAAGACCTCTACTGTACGTACTGTATGTCGTTAGTTCAGGCTCTAGGCGAGCTTCAGATTTAAGAGTGGGCAAGGCTGTCTGTGTAAAATGATAGGCAAATAGGAGGAGGGCTAATGGACTGATTCTGTGGGTTTTAGAGGAGGAGGAAAAGCCTGCAACATCAATCTACTGTCTGCTCCCTCTCAATCTGTTTCAGCTCCACTCTGACATGACAGCATGGGGGACTACAGCCCTCGATTCATCACTGGGTCGGGAAATAACAGGACACCTCCAGTTTGTCATACTAGATTAGTCTGTGGCCCGTAACCACTGTCCTTAATAGAGTCTCCAGCGTTTCATCTGAGGTGTCCACAAGACCACCACTATAGACCTCGGGGAGAACCACAGAGCCTGTATTGACATCCCTTGTGCTAGCGCTCTTTGTATATAGCATATTCCACTACTACGATAAAATGGACCAGAGCCAGACCGGCAGTTTTTGGTATTTAATATCAGATTTTGTATCATCAGGTCAAGTCTGACCTTTGTGCAGGAGCAAGTTAAACCTGGGCTCAGGTCATTAGGTCTCAAAAGTCTGTATCCTGCAAATTAAAGTAATTGTAATCCATAAAATGTCCTAATCTGTGATTAGCTGTTACTTTATGGACCACAAGTCCTGGCAGTGAAATTGGCCTCCGTTTTAATAAGTGGGAAATGGAATGGACATTGCAGGGTTAGGCCAAGACTGTGATACAGTAGCTCCTCTCTGCTTCCCCTCTTGACCTTGACTGGCAGTATGGTTCTTTGAAAATCTAAGTGCCTATCTTAGAGCATGCCTGAAGCAATTCAGGAGTCCATACACGTCCATGTAAGTCCTACTTATTGATTCTTTCACTGCTGTTCACACACAGTCTGGCAATGCAGAGTTTCAATTATCACAGTTTGACCTGCCATTGTCTGTGAAAAATGTGATCTATTGCTGGGGAACCTGGAAGTCTGAAGTAACAAAAATTTGAAACATCAACTAGCGTGTATTGAATAGAGAGATGTTTTCGACCTTGTAGACATAACTTAGCGTGCAACCTTTTCTGGCACACAAGTGATGGCCAGGCGTCCACACAACTCACCTGAAATTCAACAGAAACCAAAGCTGGGCAAAAAAACTGTTTGTGTAAGAAACAAAAATTCAATGTTTTTAATGTTTTCTCCATGTATCAATTGTCATTTCTTTTCCAGCAAATTGTATGTAGGCAACACATTCAGTGCTCCTGATAGATACAGGACTGGTGGGGGGATGCTTATTTAGACTGGGATGATGTGCGCTGTCTCTGGCTCCAGAGACTGGCCTTCTTCCTGTTTACCTGGGAGTCCTTTGGGGTGAGGTTGAGCTGAAAAGCCCAGTCGGAGCCAGTCAAAGGGAGCATGGCGCAGTCTTGACCCTGGCGCTCCACTCATTGTGTAGTGCAGCGGTGTAATGAGGCCCTGTGTGGATATTGATATGACAGAACAAAAGGCCAAGGTGCAGTAAGGACAGCAATCCACACGTTTCACACCATTTGTTTTTCACACCGTATCCATCACATTAATGGGTCACCTTTCTGTGACAGCTCATGATTACCTGCTTACCCATGGAGAGAAAAGGGGGTGAGGGAGAGAGAGAGAAAGAAAGAGAGGCTGTATGAGAGAGAGAGAGAGAGAGAGATGGTAAGAGCAAAGAGAGATAGGCAGGAAGATAGGGAGCGAGGGTGCTCCAATACTGAGGGTAAAGGGTGAGCTGGGGTTGGAACAAGGCTCAGGGAGTTGGGGGGATGGGAACCTAGTGCCATTTTTTTATTCTTTCATGAAGATTGGCTCCAGCCCTGTCATCATCCCCACAGAGTGAATTTATGACAGGTCAGCTCTCCATGTAGTCACCTGATGGATGGAGAACATCCAAGTTTATTTGGGGCATAGTGGAAATGGCTGAACAATTCCCTAAAGCACATTTTTTTCTAAGGGAAGGAAACACTTACATCCACCTATAGAGTTAGAAACACAAATCTAAATCAATTGTAAACCATATTTTCTATTCTCTTTCCTTTTTTTACCAGTTTTAACTTCCTGAAGTGCTTTTTTATGAGAAATTCTAAGACTGTTATACATCTCAAATCTCTGCTAAGTGAATAATTATTGACAATAAAATACTAGAGAGCAAAGGCTTTTTTCTCCCATTGATCACATATCTCAATATGAAGTTGTATATTTGCCCTGTTTTTTTCCTCCATCTCTCTGTTGATTATTGCTCATGCATGGCTCATTTGCTGTAATGTCCAGCAATTTCAAACGCTGAAACTCTTGACTTGGATGTATTTTACTGCTGCAACAATGAGCCTGCTGCTGATACTTCGAACAGAAGATATGCACAGAATATCTTTTTTTTTTCTAATGATGGCTGTTCTGACACGTGCTTTGGTCTCACTTGGAACTAGCAGGCTACTGCAGAGGTATACTAAAATTTGATGTCTAACAGATCGCACCCAGTTTGGTTTTGGAGTCAGCGGCAAAGACAGGATACAAAAACACTTTTGTTCTCATCTACTCACAGTATTTGTTTTCAGTTGTTGTAGTTGGATCTCAACCAATGTGTTATGTTCTGCTTAGCTCAACAGCTATCGATGCCTTCCATTCCCAAAGCTCCATCACCGGTGTCAACTATGAAACCTTAAGAGATGCTTTTAAACCTTCAGTCATTTTAAGGATATGGCAAGATCCCATTTTACAACAAAATAAGAGTAAAACTATGCATCTTTTGGAAAGGCATTAGCTCAGCATCTCAGGTGAGAGGCAGGGGAGGACGGAAGTTGAAAGAGAGAGATGGCTTTGTCCCAAATTAAAAGTCTAAGTGTCATCTTTCAGTGTAATTGCCTGGAACCATTATTGGAAACTGCAAAAAATAGTGTCTGCATATGCATTTATTTTGTAATCCATTGATGTATTTCACTCTACACATAGTCTGAAGGGACCAAACCCCAGGCATGCAAACATCTTCTTCTCATATGAACGAGGGAAGGATTGCAGCCTATATTGCAGGGTGACAGTTTGCCATATGTCACAGCACCCAGCAGATATGAGGTGATGGTGTCAATACATCTTGCGTCTGCCCAGTGGAGGCTTACTCTGCATTACGCTAAAACATGAAATATATGAGTGGAACAAGGCTGTGTTGAGCTGGGATGTAAATCAGAAGGGAGAGAAATTGCTGACAAGTTTTGCTATTAAAAGATAATTGTAATCAAGGTGCAAGACGAGCAATGAAGTGGTGATAGCAGATAGATAGACAGCTGCAAAAGATGGATTGTTTTAATTTGCACCAATTAAATTGAAGTTCACTGGATCATCTTCCTCAATCTTCATGAATACTTGATTTTCTGGCCGCTACAAAGCTATTAAAAAGAGTGATTGGATTCTTAGACTTAGTATACCATATTTTATGCTATAGTTTCATTTACCCCTGTGTAATAATACTTTTTCAGATATACCAATAAGAACTGTGTTGTAAGTGTGTTATGTCTCATCACTGATAAAACTGTAAGAAGATACTTCAGTACTTCTGTGAAACAACTTAACATTTTATTTGTTAAGTTAACTACTTAAAACGTAAAGGGACACTTTTTATTATATCAAGTCAGTTAGATTTCTGCCATATTGATCCAGTCAGTTAAGTAATTAACATGTGCATTAAAGCAGCAACAATTAGAAAACCCCCCAAACAGGAGCCAGCGTTTGCCCGGGGAGACATATCCATGAGGAGAATCACAGAGCTGCACAGGACAGACAATGGCATCGTGACTGCCATAAGGTATCAGGGTGAAATCCTAAGACTCATTGTTAGACCCTTTGCTGGTGCAGCGGGTTCTGGGTTCCCCCTGGTGAGTGATAATTCCCGGCCTCATGTGGCAAGAGTAAGCAGGCAGTTCCTGATACCATTGACTGTCCTCCATGCTCAACTGACCTTAATCCAACAGAACATCTCCAGTATATCATGTTTGGATCCATCCGACGGTGCCACGTTGCACCGCAGGCAGTCCAGGAGCTCAGTGACCTGGTCAGACAGATGCATTTGTTGGGGACTATTTTGAATGCTAGTATAAACAGGATTAAGTAAAACTGTTGATTTAGCTTTAGTTTTTTTATATAATTTCTGTAAAGGGAACAAACAGTGAAAGGAGTAAGTGTGTTAAGTTTTGCCTTTCTTTGTTACATAGCAACACGTTGAACAAATTACAAACCTCATCAGTCGTTACTTAGGAACATAAGTGGTCTTTACAATGCCTTTCCTTAAAAAGAGAACAACTTAATGTTGTATCATCATATCTATCATCAATGCACATGCATTTTCTATGTTGCTTAAAATAGAATAAAGTTCAGTATGTGAGGAAGCTAAAATCTTTTTTCCTCACTCTGACTAAATATTTGTACCTTTTTCAAATAAAGAAAGATATCAGCGCGTATACTTTATTCCTCTCCAAATGTTAATCCATGTATTCTGGATGAACACATGTACAATGGTCAGTTTTATAAGAATCTAAACAAAGAAATGCATATGTGCATTTTTCTCCATCTGAAATGTTTCAGTGTTAATTGATGCTGATCCTGTCTTGATGGTAATCTCTTCTAGTTCCTAAAGGTCACCGATCTTCATGTTTGTTAAAGTATGATTTATATGCTTCGAGTATGTTCTAAGGAACTTCAGAAAGAGATCAGAGAGCCTTTGGAGCAGAAATTTCATGTATTTAAGGAAAAGTTATTTGGTATTGGCAGATGTAAATGGATGTTGTAAATCACAGTTTCATACACAGGAAGAGCACTGAGTGTGGTGAGGCATGTCAGTGGGGGCTGGGAGCAATGTTTCACAGTGTTTGGTCTGAGCCAGACTTGCTCCAAGGCAGGGGTGATTAGTGCTTGTTGGTAATTTGGCAACCTTGACCATGTAACCTTGCTAAAGCTGGATTAAAATTGTACCCTGGAAAAGTAAGAGATGCACTAAAACATGTTCCATTTTTCTGCTGCTCATTAAGAGACAACAGGCTATAGAGGCTATCCAATGAAGTGTCCATAGTAGGCTGCATAAGCACTCAAAGAGAAACTCTTAGACCTAAAAATGTTGACGTATCCACCATGATTGTTCACTAAAAACAACCACGGTCATATTGTTGAGGACATGCTAATCATGACAAATACGCATCTTTAACATTTGTACAATTAAGATAAGAAATGTTATGCGTATTAGAAACACAAACACCTGGCATCTGTCAGCAAAGGTTATGTGACATGAATGACAAAGCTGACCCCTTATCAACCAAGAAATCTGACAATAATCACAATCATTTTTACACAGCCCCTTAAGTGACCAGTTTCACATCAGCTTTCCATATTAATTGTTGTCCATTTTGCTTTAAGCTCTCTTTATTACAGTACAAGGTTGTTTGCTCATTTCTAAGCGCAGACCCTTTGTTTTTGTGACATTGGTGTATCTGAGGTAGGTGGTACATTGCCCTCCCACAAAAAGCTCAGGCTTATTATTGAGGCCCTTTATCTTTACTGTAGCTAAGTTGTTAATTAGCTAGACCTTGAATTAGATTATTTGCATGTCTGAACAAGGGCTAAGGTATTAATGCTCCCTCAGGACAAACTGTAATAACCTCTTCGGTGGCTTCAAGATCCCCTGTGGAGGGGGCTGCACGGACGCTAGCCCCTGGAAGGAGGGAGAGAGCCCAGCCATTTCATCCAATTAGCTGTGGATTATACTGCTCCTCTCTCTTTGAATCCTATTTTCTGTGATAAGGTATTCTCCTACAGGGACAGAACTGAGCTTTGCTATCAGGAAAAAAATATTAATTCACAACCCAATATTAAAATGCAGTTCTTTCCGTTTCACACTGTCTGACACAGAAGGAAGAAACAGCTCAGAAATCAATATAGGCACTAAACAGCCACACAGGAGGAGAGGTTGGCCAAGCAGGAAAATACCCCTAACAATCTCAGAAGCAAGCTGCATTTCATTGTACACATCACACATACATGGTCCTCCATGGTGTGGTGTGTCCTTGAATTATTCAGAATCTGCTAAACAGCGGGAATAGCTTTAAGACATATGTAACACAGTATCATGGTCACTATTGTTATTGCATTCTACTAGACAATTTTCGCAAATATTTCTCTCTTTCTTCTGATCGTCCCAAGGGCACATGTTTAATTCCCTGCTCTTTGGACCCCTCTGTATAACTAACATGGCCTATAAGAAAGGTTTTATGTTTCCTGTGTCTTCTCTCGTCTCTAACTGGGAAAGGTGCAGAGAATCCAGAGTCCAGATTTATATTTTCCAACCCCTCCGACGCCACACAAATGATGTTTAAACACCCGGCACCTAGGGTTTAATTAAGTCCCTCTAATCGTGTTCCAATCAGAAGCTTGGACTGATGGGCTGGAATTCCTGATGTGCATTTCTGTCAGTCTTAATTGGATAATTGATTGCCAATTTGAACCTGGCCACACATTGCATACACAATAAAGCGCCTGGCCATGTTCCTTGAGGATTAATTTTCCATTTGAATAAAGATGCTGCTTCGATAGGCAGAACTCCAACTATTGGTCTTGCTGAAAAATAAGCCCTGGCTGCTGATGTAGTTTGGAAGTCCACTTATTAATGCCCTTAAAATGTTCAGCCCATGAACAGAGTTTTTATTTGTGTACTTATATTAGCATTTTTTCTGGGCCTCATGCTGCCTGTACAGGTGTAGGCTGCTCAACAAATTACTTCCCTTAGTGTTTCATTTTCAGTAACAATGATTTTGCACCAAACACTTTAACCTTTTAGTTTGTTTACATATTTATTTTAGACTAAAAATTCAATTAAACTTTCTCTAATTTTAAGTCACAACTGTTGCATTCATTAGAGCGTGCTCTACATTTAGTACCATCTCAATTACTAAAACCTCTTGTTTTCCAAGGATAGTGTCATTCAAATCTCTAAACTTTAATTACTATGCCCTTAAACTGTCACCTTTACGTTTAAATGTTAGTATTTGCAATGTTTTGTAGCAAACTGAATTTATTTTAATGTGATTTTCCTTGAACTAATAACATTGATAGTTTTGTTTTAAAGCAGCAATTTATTGAATTGACACTAAGCTTTTAAAAAGGGCACCGAAGCGCCAATTGAAATAAAAACTGAACAGAGTTTTCTTCCCCACCACTTCTCCCCAGAAATGAAGCTAACACAAGTTGCTGGGTGGATATCACTGAACGTGTATGAGCAAATGACGAGAAAACATTAAGGTTTGACAGTAAAGTGATGATGAGTTCCTGTTGTTTAATTATTAAATATTGATAAAATATTATTAATTTAAACTGTAGAGCAAACATTTTATTTCTAATCTACAGGCTTCTGAACCTTATTGTTAGTATGTTTCCGTATTGTCTGGTGACTTATAATGGTCCTTGTGTTGTTAAGTGGCTGACGAGGCAACGACTTTCATAATTTTGACCCATTGTGCCTGTGGAGCTCAGCACTGCCCCCTATCGGTGGCTCAATCTGTACATTTCCGCTGTGCATTCATGACTGATCCGAAAGACTAAGTAAGTCACACAATTAAAATCTATTAAATATATTAGACAGACCATGGATCGTTAGCATCTGTGGTACATGTGTAATCAAACATGCATATTGGCGATATAAAGAGAAACAGCAATGGGCATGCGCCAAGTACCAGCGTCACTCAGTGTGTGAGGCACAGCTCGTTACTGCCTCACCTCGCCCCTCTCTTATGTATTTAAAAAGGAAATGCGTGAATTCAGCAATTTTGACGATGAAAATTTGAAATCATACAAAAGACAAACTACAGAACAGACAATCGAACAGATGGATTTTCTCTTATCATTGTTAATATTTTACTAGTTTCCCCTGACTGTACGTCACTAGAAAAGATGACACATTATTCATTTAACAGTATTTTGGGGTAGTTAGTTGCGTAGTAAAGGCCCCCAGTCTGCCAGCCTCAGACTGTGAACGCTGTGGTTACATGCCATGTGCTGCAACTATTCAGCCAAAGCGCAAACGTGTGCTGTTTACCTTTGTTGACTTCTAACGGCCCAGCTGTATTAAATAGTTCCGCACCTCCATATATATAATATCTATGAAGTGGACTAAAAAATAACACAACTTCTCAATATGAAGTACACAATCGCATCACAAAATATTGAATTTGATTATTCATGGAGTGGACTGAGTGCACAAACAGCGGTGAAGTGTTCGTTGCAGGACTTCTGTATTGCACAGCATTGCATCATACAGGTGTTTTTATTTTTCCCTCAGTACATTTTGTTGTTGTATTTGTATATTTTGTTAACGCAGCAGTAGCTTCAAAACAATCAAAAGGTGATGGTGAAAAGGTGAAAAGGTGATAAGGAGAGAGTCAGTGAGCATATTAATATTTATTAAGGCTGGGAAGGGCTTCAGGTATCTGTTGCTGGCAATGATTCCTCCAGGCAGGATGTATTAACATGAGTATTTACTGAATATTGGCAGGATTCACATAAACTCACAGATAGCTGCAGAGGTTCCACATAATCATATAACAATTACATATCTATTTAAACACAATAGCGGCGTTGTGATTCTATATTAAATGACTTGTATGATGTCATAAGAAAAATATCACTAGTATGTGATTAGAGTTGTTGAAAAAACTCCAGAATCCACATACAAAATATTTACATTTCTTCTATGTTCACATTTTATATGGGTCTAAGAAAATGAAGCACTGGTGGAAATTTTACTGCAAAGCGAATTTTAGTGCTGCAAAATTACAAAATAATGAAGATGTGGATCTTTGAGCACGAACAATGTGGAATAAAATAGCATAGCATTTATAAGTCTTGTCACAGAATGATAAGAGGCAATGATAATGGTGAACAGATTCCTAAATATCTTTATGCAGTTAGACACATTTTCCTTGTCAGAGAAAATTTCTCTGGAGAATGGGAACCACAATGGCTTGATGGGAAACAGATTTGAGGAGTCACCGCCGCAGCAAGCTGATCTCCTCTGATCTCACTCATCAGTGACCACATTGTTCTCTGCTGGGACAACTGTGCATTTGGTTCCATTTAACCTCCCGTGCTGAAATGTGTGTTTTATGGTGTCCTTTGCTATCTAAACGCCACCAAACACGGCACAATTTAAGCATTTGCAAGAAAAACATTTTCTCAGCTTTTTATACTTCAGGATGAAATTCTTTAAGATGAAGGTGTTGAAATGTTTTGACATGCCAAGGAGAAAGACTCTAGGGGCCTAATTTTGTGCAACAACGGCCTGGGAGTCCCCTTTTTGTGTGGGCTTGCACTGAGTTAGTCTCACTCGTGCACTCTACTTTCCTGCACCATTATCTCAAAACAAATTCCTTCACCAGAGCCAAACGGTAAAGAGAGAATTCCTCTATTATAAATGGCCTTTCTCAGCCCTGTAACCTCGCTACAGGTTTTAGCACTAAAGTGCAACCCTTTGTGGGATTAGATATTTTGGCCACCATTTGTACAGAGTGAAGTTTCTTTGGAGTCTCCTTGAGACAAGTGACCAGTGCAGGGCAAAGTGAAGGCCTTATCAGTCACCCCACAATGGTGCCACCCAATGAATTATATTAGGGACGGATGTGGCTCGGCAAGCCACTGCATTGTGGACCATCTGGGTGACAATAAACATGTCGCCACATGGTTTCCTCCATCATTCACGTCTAGATAGCAGATCTGGACCTTAACTATAGCTCACTATCTCCTGGATCTCGGCATGACCTGTTAGAGAGATGGAGGTGAGGCTCAAGGATATCTCTCAGAGAGTCTGCTCCAACACCAGGAGGTTATTAAAGCCATGCTAGGGAAAGGCAGTTTGTCTGTCCAGTGTGCTGCTCTCTCTCCCTCTGCATGTGTCTATATGTTGCACTGGGAATTACAAAACGCATCCAAACACAGTTAAACAACGGTGAAAAAAGAGCAGAAGAAACTGTGGATACAAGATGTTTGACATCACTAAATATATAGTTTTAGATTTTGACGTTGCACATAATCTGCTAGATTTGTTTAAAAGCATGAGAAGGAAGCCTTAAATAATTTTCATGAGTGGGCCGTTAATTTCTACATCAGTAGGTCTATTCTCTGGCAATTTCATGAAAAAAACTTTTAATATGTTTTGTATAGTTAAATTAATGTTGCTATATTAACATTTTATTCAGTAACAATATGATTTGATTCTTCTTTCACAGTTTTTTGGATTGCAGTTGCTAGCCTTGTAATAACATTAGAACAGTTGTAGCCCACCTGCTGAGTGACCAGCCGCACTATGAACCCTCCAAAAATGGAACCAGACAGTTAAGAATAAACAACAGCCAAATAATCAGATTTCTATCATATCAAAATACTAATATATAGTAGTGGTAGTAAAAATAGTAATAGTCGTTGACACTACATTTTTTAGTATTCTTTAGAAAGTACAATAGGGAGTTTTTAGCTCTGTTTTGGTCCCCACCAACTCTAACTGTTTGTTGATTGCTGCTGGCCAAGAGACACCATTTATCTGCTCCAGGCTCAAAACCAAAACAGGGTTATAGATGCATTAGACTTTGTCTGAAGAATTATTGGTATAAATCCTGTCTCTCTGCTATAAAGCTTGTCTCCAGTGAGCAAAGTTTAAATGAACAGAAAATTAAGTAGTGGTAATAGTAAGTTTTTAGCTGCCATAAATCCACCTGCTAAGGCAAGTTATAGCTCTGCTGTTGATACTGGTAGAGAACCATGCAAATTAATAATTTATAAGCAAATGGATTCATGGGGCTAAAGTATGTGAGGTTGCAAAAATCTGGCATGAGGAAAAATTGGTTAATTTGACTTAACACGCTAACGCCTTGATGATGAAACCAGAAGTGAGACTCAAATGAAGCGTGTTAAGGGTAGGCAACAAAAACAGGGGAAAGTAAAAAGTGAGGCATAAACAATAGCATTTAATACAATTTGATAAAACCACTTATAGAATATGACAGGGGCTCACATGTAATCACTGTAAGTGGAGATTGGGATGGGGGCTGCGGTGTCGTTGTCACAATGCCAGAACACTTCTCCGTGACACGTCCCCTGCTTCTTCTCATTAATCCCCTAAGCTACATTCATTAATGGTCACTCCCTCCGTTCAGCAAGCCTGCACTCCCAAGTGAAGTCAAACTAGCCATCAGAAAAATAACCTGCTGTTGGAATTCAATGGGATAAGTTGTTATAGCTTTCCAATCATAATACTTCAATTTTA
Organism: Microctenopoma stevenorrisi; assembly: GCA_032270685.1. NCBI lineage: Eukaryota > Metazoa > Chordata > Actinopteri > Anabantiformes > Anabantidae > Microctenopoma > Microctenopoma stevenorrisi. The sequence goes on along the minus strand of JAUMTR010000027.1, from coordinate 6,119,415 downwards.
ATGAATTAGCAAAATATGTGAATTTATTTATTATTGTAAGATTCAAATGGAAAAGGGCATTATGCATGGCTTGGATCCAATTCAGATCTGAACAAGCACATTTAGACAAGTTGGAAAAGCACTGGAAAAAAAAAAAACTCATGTCCTTGTATTTCACCAGACAAACTGTAAAATTCAACCAGCAGCTGACACTGAAGGACAGTTGTGTAAGGATGGCAGTCAAGAGGGGAGAGGTACAAGAGAAGATGATAAATACAAGAGATTTACAGGTCCTGGGAGTGTCAGCCGCACTGTGGAAATAGTGCTGGATGTGCTGTTATCTAGATGGGCCAGTTAGTGGCTTTTTGAGGATCCCCCTGTTCTGAATAGGTCTGTAGTTTCGGAGGGCAGCCTTTATGGCTCACCAGTGCACTGACCACAGCCCATTAACTCAAAAAGCCTCCACAGGAGCACTGGAGCAGGGAGAGGGGCCGTGACCTGCCCAAGACCATCTTATTACTTTAACACATTATGTCTCCCACTGCGATCTTTTTATTTAAGTGACTTCAGCAGTACACATCATCTCAGGCCAAGTCGGGGACAGACAGGGATTCTAGACAAGAGCCAAGAGGAGGGGTCAAATGATTTATTGGAAATGTCTGCTATTGGATGCTATAGGAAGGGAGTGAGTGCAAGGATGGACAGTTAGCAAAAGTGTGGGGGAAACAGTTAGTGATGAACCTGACTGTGAAGGGGGCGGTTTATGGCATGGAGAGGCCAAGCTGACCCCAGAACAGCTCCTGGGAGGATTCTCAAGTTCTCACTGATGTGCTTTTGCAGCCCTCTGATGGCCACATGGCTCAGACAGTAAGGAGCGAGTGAAGGGTGGGTGGGGACTTGGTACATAAGAGGTCAGGGAAGTGATTCATTTTATCACCATGTCACTCTTTATGGGCCACACCACAAGAGATGGTGTCAGATCCTCAGGAGGCAGGTCAGCACACTTTACTTTACTTTAAGTGTTACACTAGCTCCGATAGACTTACTCATGTGTGCACCTCCTGGCTTTGTATGTTTGCATCAGTCAGAGTTCACCGTTCAAGGTCTACTAACACAGTGTGTCATCAGAGAGGTCAGAGGTTAAGTAACAGCATAGCATTTAAATCTTATGATCTTTGACATTACAAAAAGAAGAGCAGAGGACGGTGTTTGCTAATTATGTGTGAATTTGGTATAAATTACATTCACAAACTGCAATTTAGTGGATTATGTTTTTCTGTTTGTGTTTTGTGGTGGTGTGTAAAAACTGCAACAGCAACTCCAATCTAATATCCTAATGCAAAAACATCACTTTGATTAGGGTTTGGGCAGAGTTGTGTTTATGTTCAAAAGTAAATCCATTTTTTGTTCTCTACAAAGTCAGACCACAGATCTTTGTCTAAACTTAATCAAATCCTGCGAGTAACTGAAGAAAACCATAAAAATGTCACACCACAGGCTCAGATATGTTGGTGGAGAGAAATATGTGCCTACCTGACCATAGTTTTTACATGGGGTAAATAAACTGATATACCCGAGGAATGTCAGCTTTGGTTTGATCAAGATATACACCTGCCATAAAGCTACAGTCCAATTGGTAGGGTGGCACCAAGCAGAATTACACAGTTAGCCAGCTGATGTGTAAAATAGCATATAAATAAATATAAATAATAAAAAAAACAAGTTTTAGTTTTCTGCAATTAAGGGAACAAGGTTGTTTAAAATTTAAAATTAAAATTTTAAAAAACTTAAAAATCTATGCAAAAAAGATGATGCGCAAGAGATCTACTGCAAAATGTAGTAAAACTACCATTTTAAACAGACTAACCCAATATTTAATTAATATAGAAATTAATATAGTATGTTTGACTCCAGTGCAACAGAAATTGGAGCCGTAACTTTAATCTTTGCCCTCGTATTGGTTGTTGCCATAATTATTAAGTACTGAATTATAGTTTCCTTGGTTACTGGTGGTAACAGCCAAGTGTGTTTGGATGTAACTAATACAATGAAAACTATCTTTGAGACAGAGAACTGCAGAACACCGTAATGCCAAAAGGGGTAGGGTTTTATTTTATTATTTATTGCATGATTGCATGATTGCGTGACAAAGTCAAAAATAAATTTTTCAACAGCTGGATTCACATTTCATGGCAGTCTGCACTATACAGCACTATTTGACCCCTGAATTAAAGGAAATGTTTAACTTTTTCTGCCCAGAGTCTCACATGGCCCCTTGAGTTTATGACATGGGTCATGGACATTCCACCATGGATGATTTATTTCAACCCATTAGGATTACAGAGACAAATCTGGAATCCTTCCATTTTCAGAGGCTGTCCCCTCTTTTTCACCCAGCCTTCCCCGACAACCCACACATCAAAACTACCATTACGTTCTTGTTAGTTCACACTGTCGATTAGAGAAGGGCAACATAGATTCATGCCATGGGCTAAATGTGTTTATTCTAATGCCTCCCCCGTCTCTGCTTTGTCAGAGACAGACACCCACAAACATACAACATCTGAACGGCTCCAACAGCTCACATCAGAAGGACTCAATCCTTCAGAAAGTGGAAGTAACCGATTAGATTATGTCATTGCCACAATCTGTTAGGAAAAATAAACACTGGGCCTTTTCATTAACCTAATGAAGACGAAGCACGTTGATGAGCTCTTAAGTCAATTAACGATATTTAAAAACAGGCGGTGCAGCCCCAAGGTAAATTAGCATGCAGAGAGTGAGGAGGACCCAGGTTCAAACAAATTGTGCGTGGAACCCTCTGGTTCAAGCCGCTTGACTCTCTCTCCCTTAATGTACACCCCTCCCCTTCTGCTCAAACAAGCTTTCATTAGCCATAATTAACTGCATGCTTTCTGTCTTTGCAATGCCAAGAGAGTTGGAGTTGGAACTAAGTGTAGGGATGCGGAGGAGGAATGTCAAAATGTATTGTTTTATTAGGGAGTGATGCAGTTCAAGAATAATCCATATGATCTCACAGTTGAAATGCTACACATCTCGACTCAGTCTGCTTGTTCCTCATTCTTGTTCTCTCTCCACCTTCCTTCTTTCTTTTTTTTAGCAAACTTATTTGAAATTCTCCTGGGTTTTAAACCTCTCCCTCTTTCTCCTTCTCTCCATCTCACACACACGCTCATTTGGTCTCTTGGCTGCAACAAGGTCTGAAAAGATTGCAGTTCATTTCGACCCACAGTGGATGGAGGCCTCATTTAGTGGATGCTGGCAACTCAATCAGCCTGCCTCACACTGATGAGTGAATGACTACTTTCAGAGCACCGGTCAATATGTGTCTGCTGTGATAGAATGTCAGCACCCATGCCCTGTGTTCTCCTGACCCAATGTTATGGCTTTTTTATTTTGTCTAATCAATGATATATGAAACAACACAGACACATTTCAACAATAGATCTCTTTTTTCCTTTCCCACACACCCATGCTCTGTGCAGATCTGCTCCTGAAACTGTTGTGGTGTTCAGGATTAAATAAGCAGTTAAATTTCTTGTAGTTTTTTTTTCCCGGCTGTCCGGATGCAGGCGGAATTCAATATAGATGGAAAACACCAATAAACAGCATACCCCGAGTGAGCCAAATAAATGAAACACTTGCTTTCTTTCAGTAGACTTCCTAGTCCAGCGTCAGATGGCAGTGAAACTGGCGATTTCTCTTTCACCATTGTTGCAAGCTGTGAAAACGTACTATTGCACGGCAACGTTTCAGAGCCTTAACGAAGAACTGTGTGGATGCTGTGCTGAACCCACTGCAACGCGATGTGAAGACATTTTCTTCTCAGGTTTGTTTATGCTGTTTACTGTGCTGTGAGTAAAGAGCAGCCTATATTCTGAGGCTGGTCAGATGAGTTGAGCTTACTGTCCCCTGTGTCCTTTATTTCACACAGCCCGCTGCACATGCTCTGCAGTCTGCCGACCTCTTGACCCGCCTGTCACTGTGATAGCCTCTGTTATCTGGAAGTAGTTATTTCATATAGATGGTCTCCCTCACTGCTGCTCCTTTATTGAAAATAGTCATTACAAAGATTACCCCAGGAGGAGTTTGCCTTTCAAGCAATATTTTACGTTTTATTATCTACTGTATACACCTTTATAAATCCATTAACAATCAGCTATCAGCAGAAGTGGGAATCACGGTGACTTTATCTATATTTGATTCAACACATATTCCCACCCTGTGTTTCTATGAAATCTGTGAGCCCAATATATTGGAACATAATAGTAACAACATTATTTTGGATGAAAATTCACAGGTAGGTTGATATTGATCATCATTTTTTGGTGTCAAAATATCCATCTGACAGCACAACATCCAGTTTGTCTGGCTAAAGTGTTATTGATTGATTGGTTGATTTTATGGTTGTATTACCCGCAGCACTTAGTTACAGTAGTTACATTTTAATAAGTGACACCTAGCAAACACAACATGTTTACATTTAGGTAAAACTCACAACAACAGATACAAAATATAGAAAATGACTAGCCTTGTCCTGTAAGCAATATTATCACAAACAAGGACTGGAGAGATTGTGTCAAGTTCTCGTTATATCCAGTGAAGTTATGGGAATATCTTTTTTTTTTTTCAAAGAATTTTATTGGCCATTATATAAAAGCCTAAATTCATGTGAGGTAGAGGTAGCAATGACATAACTGTAAGTTCAGATATTTCTCCCCAGTCTGCTTCATCTTGTAGACCTTTGGCTTTAATTGGGTATTAGCATTGTCCAGGAAGCCATGATGACAACAGACATGCAGGAAAAATCAGCATGAGAAGTCAAAGGTCAGAGACCTGCACAAAGAGAGCAACATGTACAGGACGTCAGCAAAGGACCCGTGAAACTGTCATCAAAATCCTCATTTTACAGCACTGGACTTTATGCGTTAAGGGTCTCTGGCTGTGGGCTGCTGTGCACAACAGAATGAATAACCAACGATGGGTTCTAGATTAGAGTGCATGTAAATCTACGACAGACACATAACATTAGCGAAACATCGACTGAGTTTGGGTGTGTTATATAGATCAAATATACTGTGATTGTGATGCACATGTAAAAGCTGGTTATTAAAATATTAAGAATAAAACACTTATAGCTACTAAATTAATCAACTTCCAGAGTCTTTTTAATGGATGTCCTGCCTTCCTTGCCTGTCTCCTTTAGTGCGTCTATCAGTTGATGCATTCAGCAGAGATTTTCAATTTATTTCTAATCAAGCTTTATCTAATATTCTCTCGACAGGCAATTAAAAATTCAAACTATCCTGAAAAGCCATTGCTCACTTTTCACTCTCTCAGTGTTAATTTAAGGATGTTATTTCATTAAAAGCTCTTGTTGATGAGTTTGGGGTAATTTGCGAGCACATTTGATTACCATACTGTGCATTTGCCATCACCACGTTCCACCTGTGCTGTTTTTATAAGCATTTGTAATTTGAGGGATTTGACAAACGTATGCCTGCAAACCCAAAACAGCTGCATTCCAAAGTTAGAATGTGGTCTGTAGGACACCACTGATGTCACATGCACAGCGTCTCAACGGTTAGTAATGTCATCAGAATACATGTCACCGGCCAGGCCTGGTGCATTACATCACCGCGCACAAACTGAATCCTCTCCCCACAAGATACAGCTTTAAAATAGCAGCAAATAATTGCAAAGGGTGAATTTGTCATTACGAGTTATAATGAGATTCTCCTGGTGAGAGGTTTTGTTTTGTGGTGTGAGAAGCTGCTACGTTTTAAAGCCTCATAAACAAAATGCCAATAATGTGCTTTTCTCTTCCTACAGGATCAGCTTCACACTGTTTTATTCTATACATCATTCCAACTTGTTTATGTAGAGAATAATTGTGTCCTTGCTTACCCTCTCAGGAGTAAAATAATGTGGTTGCAATTAAATTAACAATATGTCTGGAGTTGGGTTGGATTCATATGGAGTAATCATTGAATGTTAGACCTTGTTAAACTCCTGGTTTTACTCAAGATGACAGTTTTAATCTATGTTTTGTTTTTCATCCCCCGATTTAATCAGATACCAGTGAAGTGGTACAAATTTCCAAGTGAGAAATGTTGCTGAAAACAAACAAATAAACATAGCAGGATAAAAACAAGGTAGCATAGGTGATTTAGGTCATCTGTACAAGCAGGATATCACGACCCTGAATTAGGGGGCATTCACACAGGGATTCTGTTCATTGTGAAAGTGCAACCTTCCCTGCTATCAGTCAAGAGCTAATCACAATCTTCCTAAAACTATTTGAAGCCATAGCACAGATATGTCTGATTTTATTGTCGAGTGGAGAAAGGCTGGTATGATGGGCCCCGAACCCCAGGTGTTAACAATGTGTCTTAAACACACTACACAACAGAAATGAAGAACAATTAGTGAAAACAACAACTGCCTTTGTTGGTGTGTTTGATGGTGGCAGGAACCAGGAAACAACAATCCAGTCAGAGCAATGTAAATTATGTGACCAACACAAAACGCCCCCAGAACTGCAGATTTCCTAGAGGCCAGCTAGTGCTTGTGTCTCCGTATTTGTATGTGTGAAGGCGCCGTTACATCGTGTTGTTAGGCAACCTGGAGTGGCCGTAGTAATTATGACAAGAGTAAATAAGGAGGTTGATTTATGGGAAGACAAGACAATTGCAACATGACAAGCAAACTGTTTAGTTTTTGTCTCTTTTAAAACCGAGTTCCTGTTGTTTCAACCATAGATTATAGAAAGTAAAACTCTATGGTCAGAGTTAGGAGTGAGCTGCTCAATCACTTGGCTTCTTTGATTTCCATGCACTGCTCCATTCAACTGTGATGTTAATGGGTGCAAGGGGCATACAGGGTCTACAGCTAATGTGAAATAAATGCCTGGAAGGGCCTTGATCAGTATATGCTGGAGGTGCTTGAAAGAAGGAGAAGAAAAAACACATGGAAAACAACCCACCCTTGAGTGCTGCACGCTATTCGCCTATTTAGGGCAGCCATGTCCAGCAGTGGATTTGAATATGCATGACTATTCCAGCTATCCTTGCAGCACAACTCCGTGTCCAGACACCAGCCCATTTTCAAAGAAAGACTACACATGCATCTCATTTGAATATGTTACAGGCCCTGTCATACACAATAAGTACATGTCCGTGAAAAATATTCAGTGAGTAAACGACGGTGAAAAAACACCAAACTACTCCAAATGATGCAGGGCACAGATGTGGATGATTGTTTGTGACTACGATTAGATTTTTTGGAGAGTTTAAAAAAATGTTGCTTTGTTTTGGCTTCAGCGTCCCCGAAAATCCTTAACGACACAAGTGTTAGGAAAGCCCTGGTAGCCAAACGGTACCAACACATGCCACAACCACACCGTCCCAGGTTCGAGTCTTTGGTGCATGTCACACCCCCTCATTTCTCCTGTGTGTGTCTGTCTCCCTTCTGAAACTATAACAAAGAATGAAAATACCTAAAACGAAGCAGTGTTGATCACCTGGATCGCATGCGTTCAGTAAATCAAAGGTTTAAATCTTTACTTACAGCTTCTGAAAATACAATCTGACGCTGTCTTCCCACGTTGTCATTGGCTGCTCCACTCTCATTTGAGATGGTATCTTCGAGCTTCATAATGACTGAACACACCTAAACCTGTGGCCTGATAGCTCAATGGGATACGAGTCAGAATGCAGAAGATCGCAAGATCGAATCCCAGCCCAGACTCTTTGCCCTTCGCCCCTACCAGGTGTGTATTTGAACAAGACACTCAGTGCTGGCTCCTTGTAAGTTGCTTTGAAATAAAGCATCTTGCAAGTAAAGTAAACTAAACTAGGTAAGGAGCAGTGTGTAGGGCAGGGGTAGCTGAGGACAGAGACAGTAAACCACTGCAGTAGGGGAATATAAGGAATGGGCTGATTTGAGAGAAGTCGTGTCTGCATATTGTACCCCAGAGCCACTAGCTTGCTGCAGAGAATTTGACTCCATTGCAAGCAACAAGTACTCCTATAATACACTTCTTGTAGGCCAGGGAGCAGGAGACCTCCAGTTTACATCTTGGAGACTTGGAAGGTGGCAACATAGTGAATGTGAAGCTATCTTCCTCGGTCCCTTTGCTAGATTGGCTAATTAAATACTAAGGAAGAAATAAAATCTTAATGAGAAACACAAGCTTGTTGTGGTGTTTGGCACTGACCAGCTCCCTCTTATTAGCTGTACTTGCCCATATGTGCTTGGGTGAAGTGCCCATTAGAGCCTTCCCTAATGGATCTTCATCCATGGCACTGAGATGCTAGTGGAATGTACATTTTGGCAATTTCCAAAGTTGGCTGGTGAGCCAGCCCTGCTATGAAATTTCTTATCCACAATAAATATTTTATGCAAATTAAAATTAAATTCTTTGCTTAGTTTAAGCAATTTCTCCTGTAAGTAGTGTATCTGTGAAGGAGATTACAACATTTGCTGGTTTGTTTATAATTTAATTTTTTATGTTGTGGCTGGCGGTGGGGAAAGACAGAACACCTGTGAGTGTTTATAATGTCCCATCTCCCTCACAGCTGCTCCTTTTCAAAACACCTCACTGGTGCAATAATTTCATAAAATTTCATGATTTACCATCTGGTAGACTGAGCTATAAGCACATGCAATAAGCATTTGTATGGCGCCGGTCCCAGAAAGGTACAATAACTGTATATTTTAACTTAATGGCTTTTCGGGGCATGCAAATTTCCACTGAGCAGATTGCAGAGATGCTACAATGTAAGTCTGGTCCCGTCTGTCTGCCTCTGTGTCTCCCTCCCTCTCTACCTCACGTTCCCTTCTATACAGTGCATGCCTTCCCGATCATGTGCTTTAAAACATCCGCACACAGCAGCCCTCTGTTGCCTCATGTCAAAATCTAGATATCAAACTCTGGAGAATGAGGGACACAGTAGGAGGTACAAGCAGATTATTTTCCTTTTAGCATCTAATGTCGCTGCATTTGGGTAATTAAAATGATTACTACAACAATTATACCAAGTAATTAGAAACTAATTACACTGGCATTTTTTGTGATTACACGAGCAGATGAAAATAGTGTTCAAAATTAAATTCATTGCATATTCATGGAAATGAAATTAAATAGCACTGGGTGGATGAGATAATAGAAGCTCAGAGAATGGTGTTCTGAGGGGTTTGGGGAACGGTCTGTGGCTAATGCTCTGAACAGGCATTTTGTTAAATCAGTGATAATCTTTTAATGGTCTTAAAAGAAGTTAATATTTAGAATAATGTCAAATGCACTATAGGGTGTGGTGTTTTTTTTTCTTATTATGCCTCTTTTCTCTGTGACTCTGGGAATGATTAAACTGTTCAGCTGTACAACACAATGGAAAACCTTTAATCATTATCTTCTCAAATGAAGGACGAAGCAAGACTCTTTATGCCTCCTTTATGTTGCTTCATGCACAATGATTAAATTAAATATCCATTCCTGAATTCATTTTTTTCTGTGCATCGTCTCTTTTCTCTGCGAGCCCGTTCCTTTTTTTTCTCCCTTTCCCCCCTCCTACCTCCCATCTATCGACAATAGTCAGGGCTTTAGCTGCTGCCATGATCGTGTAATGAGATTCTTCAGATTAAATAGATTTCCTGTTAAACTTGGGGCTTGGTAGATAGGGTGTCAGGAATGAATGGTTATTAACATTTAAATATATCACAGAATAAGAGAGAGCGGGGTGTGAGTGAGTGAGTGAGTGAGAGGAGGGGAGAGAAAGAAAGAGAGACAGAGAGGGATGGGGAAAAAGAACAACAATATGAATTTTTCATTGTTATCGAGTATGGATTTTCTTCTTCACCACATTTCTGTAGGACCTGATGAAACCAAAGTAATTAGAGAGACACAAGTGGGGCACCTAAGAGCCATTACAGCAAAGAGAGCTCATTGTTTATGGAGTAAAGCCAATACAGCTCCACTGGTTAGAAAAGTAAAAAGTCCATTCTTATTTTATCTGCTATCCCATGCCTGTGCTGCACATTATTACACAATATTAACAATTTAAATTTCTCTTACTGGCTTGGTTGTGGAGGGACTCTGCATGAAATTGATGGTCTCGTGATCTATCATCATCATTTCAGCTTTTTTTTTTAAATATATTTTACTGTTCCTCAAAGAGGAAGATGAACCTGGAGAAAGAAGTGAGCGTGATTATATTTCAGTATCAAAACGTGAGCACGATGGCGAATGACAACATTTGTCTTTGTCAATGCCATAGTGGGATGCTAATAGACATTATTACAGCTATACGGAGCCGGGATAAAAATCGAGCAGTGCCGTTACAGGGTGTAGGTCATTAAACAGTATGTCAATCATAAGTGCTATCATAAGTACTGGAAGGGCTGACTAACTGATGGAAAGTTATCCTCTGATGCACTGTGAGTGATAGCCAGATGATAAGCTGCAAGATAGGGAATAGATTTTATAATAGATAATGATGAAAAATAGATTTCATGAATCCCTTACTTAGTGATAGCTTTTATTAGTTTTCTTGGTTATGGTTAGGAGCAAAATACGCCGAGAATTTGCAGAATTTGATCATTATTATGAACTTTTTTGCTTAGTTATTTGGTGTTATTTCTTGTCTGCATGAGTATTATGATGTCGTCATTGTTACTTAATCTTTTTATTTGATGAAACGATGCTTTGCAACCACAGAATGACGTAATGTTTTGGTTTTTTTTTTTATGTTTGGCTAATGGCTGCATTATAGTTATATATATGTTTATTAATAATTGTCTTCATCTGTACAAAATAAAAATAACACATTTAGTTGATCCTTTAATGAAAAATATACATGTTCAGATATTAAGCTTTGAATGTTTAAATATAATGTCCACGCTAGGTAGAACCACACTTTTTAAAAAGGGAAACATGCGCTTTAGTTCCCAGCTCTCCGTCCCAGTGATTCCCACACAGTCTCTTACTGCATATCCTCACAGATGGTAGAAAATGTTATGTTTATACAATACAGAGCACTGAATGAGAGATTTCTCTTAAAGCCAGACACATCGACGTGTGGACAGGTGCACTATTTACATAACACTGTGACTTGCTGACGAGCAGTCTCTGTAAGTAAATGCCACATATCAGCTTTGACTTGAATTCTAGCAGTCTCATCTGACATCCATCAAATTTTAGTCCAGCTCAGTTTGTGATGTGTCTGTGTCTGCTGACATTGTAAACCTGCATAAAGATCAGGTTTTGGGATTTTGATCCACAGTCAAAAGATATTATTGTCCTTCATATTCCCCGTACTATTTAGAGGGAAAACTGAGACTTCTATTCATTTTAGCAGGAATATAGTTTATATTGGTTCCCTCATACAATGTTAATCAGGAAAAATACAACGCAGAGTCACTATATGTTACATGTTGAAATAACATTGGTAAATGTCAGTCTCAGACTATTTGCCTGTGTGTAACTGTGTGTATGTATTTTTGTATGTGTGAGGCTCAGTGTGTGCACATGTTTTGAATGGAGACATATACAGTAAAAGATTTGAACTCAAACGTAAAATTTTAATAATTTACATGGAATATGTCCATTGTCTACAATATTTAGGTTGCCTTTATATGTTCTGAAGTCTGAAACGTTCCCTGTTAAAAACCTCTTGTTTGCTTTTCTGATGGGACTTATAATGACAAAGGTGCCATATTCAGCCGTTATATGATTCTGAGCTGCAGAGTATTGTCAGAAACGTTTGAATTATCAAACAAACAAGACAGGAGAGCCAGCTTGGTTTCCCAGGAGTTCAGTGCACTACAAGTCATCCTTCATGCTGGGCCAGCCTGGCTCTGTGAATGTGGAAGCAGGTGTGGTGGCAGGACAGTGGAAGGCCCCTCTCCGACTTTGCCTTCACTGCTGCCCACTTGTTAATGACTGGGCTGTGGGAAGCTGGTCCTTTGTGTACACTGTTATAAAGCACTCAAAGCCTCCAGGATGGCAGCAAGCTCACTCTGTGGCCCCAGGGCACTCTACGGAGAATAAGACACACCTCATGCTTTGTTTTCCTGCTTCACAGGCTCCCACACCAGAAGAGAGCCAAAGCATAAAAAGAGCAGTGTCTCAGTCCTTTCTATTTAAAGTATATCTCTGCTTACACAGGTAAAGAAACTTTTCTTCTTGTCATGCACCATTTCTGCTGTGTGAAAGAATATATTAAAATGTTTCTTTTCTCAGCGTATATATAAAGCATTAAAGATTATTCCTGGCGAATGCTCTCTGTATGTTTAGACTGGTTCTGACAGGCCACAATTTGTCTAATAAATGTGTGCATAATTTAGGCTCATCCCAGAGATCCAAGTCAGGTGGTGCAGATTGCAGTTTGTAGTACACAGTTAATCTCAGTTACATATTACCATTAAAGGAATATTTACAATTTTCTTGCGATACAATTTTGGGGAATGTACGTAGATTACTGTGGATAAATCGATCAGCCAGTTAGCTTAGTGTAGCCTAAAATCGAGGAACGGGGGAAATTACTAGATCTGCACAGAACTGTTCCATCCAGAGGAAGTTATACCAGCTTGCAAACACCTCTGAAATTCACTTGTGAAAATGGTTTACTTCATTTGTTGCACGTGGAAAAAAAGAACAGAATGTACTTTTTTTTTTTTTACCAACGGTAGCCCACACGTCTTTGGCTTTGAGCAAGTAATTCTGGGAGACTCTTCTGTGCACACTGGCAGTAAAACACAACTCAATTACAGTTGTCATACATGTGTTCAGTATGTTAATGATTACATGATTAGTTCACACCTTCAGTTTGTTGGACAACCGGGCAGACTAACGACTCTTTAAGGGTGCAATTGGTAAAAGAAGAAGGTCAGCAGAAGAAGGTGGTCAGATGGTGGATGGACATTATGCTGAACCAGACCCCAGCCTTGGTCAAACTCTAAGCTACTCTACTCTTCTCTAATTTCTTCCTGTTTAAGCGCTGCACATGATAACTGCCTGAGTCTCAGTCCCAGTAGACTGATTCTCCCCGAGCTTTTCATCACCCATATTTTGCAGGAAACTGAATCTGTGTCTGTAATCTTTCATAATTATCATACGTTGTACTCAATGGGCAGGGAACTGTGTTTGAGTCTAAATCAGGTTTTGAATGTGCCACACTGAAAAGGTGCATGTTTTATGTCACATTAAACATTAAACTAAAATCAGGGTGCCTGTACACACGCTGTGGCGTCTTTATGGTGACATTATAAAGCTTAGTGGAAACAGGCAAAGGTGTCTTAAAGAAGGACGAGCCTTCCCAGCATGATGGCGATGAGCGTTCTGTGAGAAGGGCATTTTTCCAGGTTTGAGCTAAACATGGGACTCAGTAACACCAAACAGGTATGTCACATGAAGAAAACTAATTATGAGCTTGTAGGATTTCAAAACTGTGTCCCTCTCAAATTTTCTCATTTTCTGTGAATCAATAAGTTTGTGTACAAGTTCATCAAGTTCTGCGCTGTCTTGGTTTGTTAACCTCCTGTTTTTCCATCACAGACCATGTTTCCAGACTTTATTTAATTTATATTTAGCCTCTCAGTATTACACTCATACATTCATTTGACACTGCTATCAATACTTATCGCATTTATCGCACAAACAAACAGGAATTCACTGGTCACTTGCAGAGACAAGACTGCGGACTAAGAACTCATAATATTTTGGTTCCAATTACTATTGATTTTACAATTGGTTTGCAGCAGGATGTTGTTTTATTACTAATATATTTAATGTGCAAATCAATATGAACACTTGCTTGGTTCATTCATAGGAAGGCCATAAAATCAAAGATGCGAACCTCAAACAGCTGTGGACACCTTCTGATCCTTCTGCTAAATGACCTCAGCGGATGCTTTAATGCAGTTGTGAGGGGCTTGTGTTGCCAGATAAAAACAGGCAAGACTCATTTAACCAGTGATAGGTAGAAAAGCGCTATATAAGGGCAGAACATTTACATTTACCACTTACCATTGGCTTCTAAGAAAAGCACTGACGTTAACAAATCACCGTGTTTACAACACGTACACAACAGGTTAAAGATTGCTTTAGGTTGTTAAATTGGCACATGTTTAGGAGCTTTGTGGCTCTGTTGGCTTACAGCAGAAGCTAACAGAGAGCCAGCTGTGGGGTTTATCTCAACAAAAGACCGTCAAATGTAAGTGCAATTACTGCCACAAGCAATAAAACAGCCACTGCATTCCATAGCAACGGTGAGAGGGCGCCTAGGAACCTGAGAGCTCTGCCGGTCTTCCCGTGTGGGTTTGAGTGATGACGGCACAACATGATGGAGTAAGGCTTAGAGAACCAGACCGTGTGGAGTACATTTATAATCTGTAATTGATAATGCAATAAAGGCTGTGAATAGGCTCAAAGTGACTTTTCTCCATTTGCAGTCACTGTCATGGCGGGCTTGTGTTTTTCATGCCTGGATGGAGCGTGCTTGGCGATGTGGGTTCATTCTACCAAAATTACCAGCGTTGCCCTCTCTATCACTCTGCTTTCTGTCAGCCCACTCTTTATCACAGACCAGCTCTACCTCTTTTTTCGCTCCGTGGAGTGTGTGACATGGAATTGACATGTAGGTTTGGAGGCAACATGATGCTATTGAGCTGTGATCTAAAGGTAGCCACCAGGCTTCCTAAATACATCCATGCTGCAGCGGGCATGGAGCAGGAAAGCACAGAGGCCTCACCGCTGGGTTTAGCTCAGCTGTAGGCTTGTTAGATCAAATGAACTGCTTCATGCTTCTACACCAGCAAGGTCAGGCTGGGGATCTGTAGTGAAGGAGGTCACGTGACCGTGTGGGATTTGAGGTTGCTGAGATGGAAGTCAACATTTATGAAAGCTGACAATGATTAACCACATAGGCGTGTTTTCACGTACAACTGAAAATATGGACCTTCGCGGGGTCCATTTGAGTGACACAATACACGGCGCTGTTATGTAACTGCAAACATTTGGATAAGATGTCAGGGACATACGAATGATCATTAAAACAGGAGCGACGTGCCGCTGTGTGAGTGAGTGAGTGAGTGGCGCGCATTGTTGGTGGACTCTTCAGAGGCTGGTTGCTACTTGACAGTGTGTCTCGCTAAAGTGTCGAGGTTGGGGGGTGTTGGTTGTAGGGCTCTAAAGTGAGATGGAGGTGCACACTGGTCAAATCGAAGGGTAAAGTGGAAGCTTTGGCTGCACTCCTTTCTAATGCCCTACGGCACCTCCATCATTAGCATTCCCCACTGCGACTTGAGTTCATAAGACTAATGGAGTTGCTACCTGGGGACATTAATTGTGCGTGACACCACTGGAGGGCTTTTGTGCACTCACACTAATATCACTGTGCCTGCCTGACAAAGCGCCCAAAAAGATTACAAACAAACCCCAAATAACTGCCAGTGTTGTGTTTCAGTTTGACAGCAGAGTATGTGTGAGTTTGGTACAGATGTGTGTGTGCGTGTGTGTGTGGAAGGTTTTGGGGTTGAGGCAGCTCATGCTCACTTACAGGATGTTGTACAACCTGAGGAGCCAAGTAATGTTAAAGTGTCTCACCAAAGTGTAAGGAGGACTTCATCATTGCAGGACACAACGTCCCGATAGTGGTGCGGCTCACAACTAACTTCTCCCTTGTCGAGACACATGCATGACATCATGCAGGAAAATCAGAGTGCGTGTCACAAACTGCTAATGTCTTACATTTACCTGATTTTGGTAAAAAACAGATACTTTAACACTTACAAAATGTAAATACTTCAGTAATTTAGATTTAACTCTACTTTAGATTTAAGATCTACGTAATGATCTCCTGCTAAAACCTTTTTTCAATTTGCTTTAAAAGGCAAAGTGTACATTGTAATTTTAAATTAAACACTGGTCCCACATATATGGATGGGATGTAACTTACTAAGAGGATTAATAGTATTTTCATTCTAGCAGTATTCACTAGATCAGTTATCAGACCAGTAGCTACAAGCTATCGATGAGTTTATTTAACTAACTGTGCAGTAAAACACAAACATATGATAACAAAACTAACGGCACGTCTCAGAGCCTATTATTAACATTACATTTTGTAAGTGTTACACGTTCTGTGGATTTATTGTGAAGCGAGTGTGTAAAGGGTAGTGGCCTCTCTCCAGAGAGTCAAACCAATTTACACTTCCATAATTACATTTGTATTTACATTAGGACACTCCAAGTTTGATTTGTCATATTTGATCTATTTCTTTCACGTCCATTCTCTTCATTGCTGGCTGGAAAATCATTATCCCCTTTTGTCATAGCATGTACTAGCAAGCCACAATAAAGCAAGAGTCATGTAATGAATGTCAAAACTATTTCCATCAGATATCGTGAAATATGGGTTCAGAAGACCTATTCAAAGAGATAATATGATAATTTGATTTCTCAGATAGGCTGAACGGAAATGCCTTGTCTGGACATTTTGAAAAGCAGAATCCATTACTTATTCTTAATTCACCCTGGCATAAATTAAAGGATTTCTGCAGGCCATTAACTCATCCATTAATACCCAGGGTCAAGATTATTGAAGCCCAGGGTAAGGCAATATGAAGGGCTATTTCTTCAAGATGTGTCATCTAATGATTACAGTGGAGTTCTGAATGCGCTGCCATTAATTGTAAAATTATCTCCTCCTTTTGCTTCAGATAAACAGCAGGAAAAGATAATAGTTACACGGGCATATAATCCTGTTGCAAAAAATTAATTTCCATTTCATTTGTTTTGTTATGTTTCAGGCAATTTCTGTGCCGCGCTTGATTGTTTCAGAGGATATGAAGTGTAAGAACAGGGTGAACTACTGAAAGGAGGTGTAAAATTAGGTTTGTGTCAGCACAAAATTGAAACCCGCTGAGCTATTTTTAATTTAGAGTGTTGGAGTTTATGATGAAGGTGGCTCCAAATGCAGAGGAGTATGAAGAGATAAAAACAGGGTGCAGAGGCTCAGCGTGTGCACAAATTGCTGTCCTGCTTGCCACCATAGACATAATATATACTTATCCTAATTGGTTTCTTGTGTCCCTGCAGTGAAACGACATTGTGACACAATGTGCTTCTCACTCCAGTTTACTCAGAGCTGCCTTTCTTTCCCCCCTTTGCCAGACACGAAGAGCAAAGATCCCGTCTCAGTAAAGTGGAAATGCTCAGGTGTTCAGCAGCTCTCCGCCAGTTTGGGGCCTGCGTGAAAGAAGATGAAATTAAGGCAAATAAAACTCATATTAAAGAATATTACAGCCTAACAGCCATTAGTCTACAGCGTCCTGTCAGCTTTTGATGGATTCCTCACTTAGTTCAATGAATGGTCTAATGACATTGATAAAATCACTTGCAACCAAATAGAAAGCCAGCATGTTCCACTGATGCACCTATGATAGAGCGAGCAAATCCACTTAAAATGTTTACACTTATTTATGTTTTTCAATATTTGTATACATCTTGAGGGAGACTATAAGGCAAACAACCGCCACAGAAAAAGAAACGTTGTGCATTAAAGCAGCTTATAACTCCCGGGATCTTCAGCCACACTCTGACATGCTAAGGGGAATTAATTTTACAAGCAGGGAGTTCCTCCTTATTGCTTCCTGCTAGCGCCAAGGCGTCTGGCTTCAAAAATGATCCTGACATACACATGCACAATAGATGAGCTGTACGGATGCTCACAGCCCATGAATACAAAGCCAGACCTGCAGCCAGTGGAGTTGAGTGGACTGGAAATCCTTCAGTATTCACTGACCTCTTTGCTATTTCATCCTCTCCCAACTATTTTTCTAGTTTGGGGAAAACACTTTCTATCACTGTCAGGTTGTGCAAGGATAAAAACTCTCTACTAGCGGATTAGCTGTCTGCCTGCTCTCGCCGCCGTGCTGCAGCAATAAAACACAGTCTCCCACAGATCTCGCACAGCTCCTTTACCTTTAGTTTGAGAGCTGCATTGGGAACGGGATTTATTCAGTTCTATAATTTTAGCAGACAATGACTCCCGTTGCGATAGAGCATCACATTGTAACCGAGTACGATACATACACACAGACAGGATTTACAGACAGGCCATAACTAGGTATCTCCTTTATGAGGAAAAGCTTTAAAGACAGAGAGCTTATAACCTTTCCTTCGCCTTTTATTACACACATTATCTGCGAATGAGCTCTCGCTGTCTTGTTTGCCTTAAAATGTCGTTCCGAAATGTGCAAATATGATGGGACATTTCTCTGCATCCTGTATCGTGACAGTGCAAAAAGATATAAAACCATTCAATCTATTTAATTAAGACAGCTTAGTAGTGGCACCCGGTTGCAGGGTGTTTAAGCTAATTACAGTATTAATTACAACATTAATTAAATGACATAATTGCCTTTCAAAACAATGACTCCTGTATCCCTGGTAAGGTAAAGGGTTAATTTACTGTGGAAGCAGGCATGCATTATTTACATGCTTGGATGAATAATACATTTAGGACGTTGGCTTATAAATTTACTGGCACAAAGAAAAGCAAAGCTTAGTAGCTAAGCAAGGCTGATTTAAATATCTGTCTTAAATGAATATTTCTTTGAGTTATGGTCACACCACAGAGGGGTGAATCTGTTTGGTTGGTCTCAGGGGAATAAACTTCACTGTATAAAGAAATCAGACGTGTAATTTCATTATTCTCAACTCCATACATATAATACTCTGCAATATACGAGTACAAACACTTTACAACACGTAAACAATAGTCAAGTATTTGACTATGTCTCAATGAGATCAACCACACCTTGATTATTTTCTCTATTCCAAATATTACCTTAAATAAATCAAAATCCACAAAGTCACTGCAGTTGTTAGTGCCACGCTGAGCCAAAAACACTTTCAATTTCCATGAACCAGACATGTGAAGAAAAAAAAAATTACATCTCAGTCTGACGAGTGACTAATCAAGGCAAGCGAAATGGTGCTGCAATAAATTACTCCACTGTGAAATAAACCACACAAACAGACTGATGATAATAAATGTAAATTATTTCTGGGGAGAAATTTTCCTGGTACATGAGTAATATGAACCATCAGGAAGGAGTCTTCCTTAACATTAATTACAGAAAATGACAAGTGAGCTGACAAGTAGGAAGGCTCATTATCTGAAAACATATTCACAACTTCGCAATTTGCACAAGATGGACTCCAGCTAAATTAATCTCCTTTCTTTGCATGAGCCCCTTCTAATTTTCATGTTATTAACAGGTTTGCAGTATCACTCAGTGCTTGTCACCCTAATCAGGTTTTTCGGCGTGTTCGGGAAACCGTGGTGTCATTTGAAAAGGATCAGGTCTCATAATGTGCTCTCCATCACACGTCTGAATCTACAAGGTTGCTTTTAATAAGGTTGCTTAATCATTTCTTCTTTTTGCTCAACTTTTGGCCTGGTTGGCTTCTATTATCACTCTTTTCATGGAGAGGCGCCATTAAAAGAAGAGCTGGCTTGTCTAAGAACAAGAAGCATGAAAAAAAAATTCATTGGGCCATTATGAGAATCAAATTACTCATGAACCTACACGTGAATGTGATCGCATATTGTTTTCTTATTTATCTGTTTAAAAATAGGGGTGAGTGACACCTATTAAAGTGGGAATCAAATCTAAATTCTCAATCAGAGTGCAGCCATCAGTTTGAAACCTACAACACTGGACCTGAAACGAACCTTGATGTAACAGTGCAACTCAAGTCTAACGTTCAACAACAAATATGTTTTTTCAAAGAATGTTTGTAGTTCACTAGCATAATCAATATTATTAAATTATTATTCATTTTGTTTAGGCACCTGAGTGCCTGAATATAGACCCATTCTATTTATTAATGAACAAGGGACAGGAGATGTTTCCTATCCGATCTAAGATAACAAATGTTCTCTAACCTTAAATAAACCTAAACTAACATTGAACTCAGGATGTGAACCTAGTCTCCGTGTATTGTTAGTTTATGAGGACTACATGAGATAAGTCAGTCATGCATTCAGGCAAAATAAGTAATAATAACAAGACTGTAAGTTACAGTTACAAGTGCAGGCCTTAGAACAAGTTTTCATTTTGCTGCCACACCCTTGAGTGAGGGGTGGTGGCGTATGTGCCGAGCATGTAGGAGAAGTGACGTGACATTCATCATTATCCAGACTTTGTACTAGTGGGCTCACAAGGTCTGCGTTCTCATGAGCAGGTAACTCAGTGTTCAGAGTTCCAGTGCATGTGTGGAAGCAGCGTTTGTCGCCTGCTGCTGTACAAGAACCCCGTCAGCTAACAGCTAATGGTAGTGAGGTGAGTGATGAAAGTGGCAGAATAGAGTTTCCTTCTCTGAGAGCCAATCACATCACAAAGACACAAAATGACAGTGAGTGTATTGCTACATGGCATGGGAGTCCTAAGACTGGCTCTCCTAAGGGAGCCGAGCCAAAAGGGCCGAAGCTTTGAAAAGAGCCTGACTTCCTGTTACTATTACGCAAACAGAACAGGAAGTGAAAGGATCAAAGTTGTGGCTATAGTCTTGAATCAGTTTTGGTTCATAGAAAGCCTTAGTTTTATACAGAAACTGCACCTTTAACTAGAATAATTTTATCACCATGATGCCAGAGGAAGGATATCACGTCTATACCTCTGAGTCAGTCACAGATTCCGTTTGCCTCTGTCACTACCTTTTAAAGGAGAGTCCGCATGGAGCCCCCGCACTAGCTTGGTACATTTTATACATAACATTAGGCTGTGTATAGGCACAGTACATCTGGCTTGAAGAGGCAGTGTGAAGGGGGCTTATGTGGATGTAATACTGTTTTTGTATCAACTACAATTGTGTTTGCCTTCTGTTCTGCAGTTCTTTGAATTTTAAAATAGTTTTGGTACAGAGATGTGAATAATGCATTTAAATTGAACAAATGAAGCAACGTTGAGACTCATAACACAAAAACACCAGTAATGATGCTGTAGAACACATGTTATACATGTTGCCTGAATGTTTGTCTGGTCAAATGAGATTTTGGAAATGCCAATGAATGCCTCGAGATTGCATTCATACTATTGCAAAGTTAAATATTTTCTATTTTTGTGAAATTCATATTTTTTTCATTGCTTCGAAATTCTGTTACGAGGCAGTCTCTGTATCAATCATCCCAACACTTCGTTCCCTTCTCTTCCCACCTCATATCTTGCATATCATCATGCACAGGGCACCAGCAATAACAATTGTAAGTAATGCTGTGAGTTTTGTCTGGCTTGAATTAATAAATCATAGCAAATATGAGATATCTGCATGTCCAAAATGTAATCTGGAAATTTGCTGTATTGCAAACCCAGTTTAATTCACAGGTAGCCTCGTGATAGCTGAAGCAGAAATGCAATATGTCATGCAAAATTAGTTCAGAGAGAATAAGTTTCAGGGGGAAGCAAAATGTTATGAGGGAGTCCATAATGGCAGAGGCAGCTTTATCTGCACTGCTCTCTCACACACACTCTAATTACATTTCACAGATTGTACTACAATAGCTGCTGGTAACCTTTAGCGCATGGGCTTTTCAATAATGCAAAGTACACATTTTCATATCTATTTTTCCCACTGTGCTTCCCATTTATTAATTTGCTGAACACAATAAAACAAAGACTCAACGTAATATGCTCTTTTGCTCAAAAGGCACCCAACAAGATAAAAACACAAAGCCTTCTCTTCGTAATGAAGAATGGGCTTGCATGCAAGCCGGCAGCATGTCTGATTTTTTTTTTTCAATTTGAAAGGCCATTTGGTAAGTAACTTTAAAAGAGCACCATTGTTTCCCAAACTTCTTTTTTTGTATTTATCTCCCCAGTCAAAGTAATTCATAGCACTTTAGCCTGCAACACACCCACGCCCCCCCCCCACCACCCCTCACCAAGCAAAAAACAATGACAAAACATCACAACCACAGATAGTATTGGATATAGTATAGTATTAATAGTATCATCACGTTTATTTCACTGACAATACAACATTAGTGTTTTGATGTTTGTTCAAATGTAGGCAACTGAACATATGTGATATTTGAGATGATAAGCACAGTTCACAGTTACTCGGTATTTCCTATTTGTTACTTCAAATAATCAGCTCTCCTGCATTTCTGCCTCGTCTCAAGATAAGTAGTTTTTAGCTTTTGTTCTTCCATGTTAACATGTTCCATTCCTGGACAGATCACAAATCTTTCACACTGACAGGTACAGGTATGTTATTAAGTTTATCTGCTATTTAACAGAAGTTAGAGCAAGAGCAAGAGCTTTTATCGCTCTTGCTCTTGACCCAGAGGTTTTATAGCTGAAACATAAAATAAAAAAAAAACTTTTCACATCTTTCTCCTCCATGTAGATATTTGCATATGCCAAGAACTACGGTGTTTAAATCAGCAGAGAGTGATTGGTGTGCCATAGTTCACGTGGCAAAGAAGCATTAATTATAACTACTGTTAGAAACAAAGCAAATAAATCATTATGAGTCTGTTTTTTAATGATGCAGTCTGCAGGTGCAGTACATGCATTACTCTCTGCAGAAAGACCAGATTGTGGCCCTTGGTTAAACAGTTTGCCTCATACCACAAATAACATGCTCCTTTGATCCAAATCAACCATGGCAGCTGCTACAAGGGATTTTTAATTGCATGATTATTGTATTAAATAGTTGCTTTTAATGGAGCGTACACCTCTGCAATTATTTCAGCTTTAAGAACCTGAACCCTGGGCAGGTCTTTACAGCCACAGGCGCTTGGTATGCTTCCAAATGAGTGGTCGCTGTCGGTGTGAAGTCAGCCTTTCATCTGCAACAGAAACAGAAACTTAAACCTAAAAGCAAATACATTTATATGTGATGTAGAGTATACAAAATAGACACATACTGTATGCAACAATTCATGAGCACAGTTTGTCCACAAAAGCTTGGCTGTGACTTGGACCTGGCAACCAAAACTGTGCAAATTCACAGCACAGACGGCCCTTTCAAGTCTTATGACTCTTTGGCAAGTATAAAAAAGAACTCTATTAACTACTAATAGAACAAATCTAAGTAATGTCCCTAATCCTGTGATATTTTTTTCTGATAGGATCAATATTTGCCAGAACTGCTCTGGCAAATATTGTTCCACACAGTCTGATGAAATATTGAATGTAGAGGTGATAATGTTAGCCACAGTCTTTTTCTAAATCTAAGCACGATCCCAGATTATGGGATCCTTTATGAAAGATTCTGCTGTTGTCTCAGATGATATCTTCATGACAGTAGAAAGATGAGAAGCCCACACCGTCAGACATCAGACATAAAGTATCGTACATGCTTTCTAAGGCACCAAACTAAGCATTTTAACTCTGACTATTACTTTACTTGTTACTAATTTAACAATTTCAGATCCATATCCAGACACTTATCGCTGCATGTCATTATAGATATAGATGCATGTCATTTAGCATTATGACTCACCATTCTTGTATCAACAATGTCTCAATTGGCAGGCAAGGAACAATGCTTAGGAGTGTCTTTAAATGAATAGAATGTGTTATACTGATCTTACTAAAAAGGGTGAAACATCGTCAAGAAACCAAACAAGTCCAGGTGCTTTGGATAAAAACCTTTTTAAGATAACCATGACCTGGATGACCGAGAACCTTCACAGATGTCCTACTAAAGGAAATTCATGTCAATGTCAAGTTTCAGAAAGCCTTAACTAGAGCATAAGCTACAAGCAGGGCAGTTTCATGAATTATACTTGCAGTTCTTGAACTGTTGATGTACATCCCAAGCACCATAGACCCGCTCCAGTTTGCATATCCACCCAACAGATCTACCGAAGATGCCATCTTCCAGATGCACACCTCCATTAGCCACGTGGACAATAAACAGGGCAACTATGTGAGAATGCTGTTTGTAGACTACAGTTCAGCATTCAACACAATAGTGCCCCGCAGACTGTACACAAAGCTGAGGGATCTCGGACTCAACAGCAGGTTGTGTGCGTGGGTGCTGGACTTCCTTACATGTAGATCACAGGTAGTGAAGGTGTGCAGGTGTGTATCTAATAGCATCATCACCAACACAGGAGCGCCACAGAGATGTGTTGTACTCTCCCTAACACCATTGTAAAATTTGCAGACGATATGGTGGTGTTGGGCCTCATCTCCAACGATGACGAAACAGCCTTCATAGATGAGGTGAAGAACCTGACATCATGGTGCAGAGAAAACCGCCTCCAACTGAATGTCTGCGAGACCAAGGAGATGGTGGTAGATTTCAGTAGGAGACGGCAGCGAGGCTACAACCCCCTGGCCATCAACGGTGCTCCAGTGGATAGTGTGTTATCCTTCAAGTACCTAGGGGTTCACATCTCCTACGACCTGACATTGACTGCTAACATCCATGTCCAGACCAAAAGAGCCAGGCAGCGCCAGTATCACCTGAGACAACTGAGGAAGTTTGGGGTCTCTCCCGGGATCCTTGGAGGCGCCGTGGAGAGCATCATCACACAGAACATCACATCCTGGTATGGCAACAGCTGTGTTCAGGACAAGAAAGCTCTTCAGAGAGTGATCCGTGCAGCAGAATACTGCTGCAGGTCTGCTCTCCCTTCTCTAAAGGGCACATACAACAGGAGTTGCAGGTCCAGATCAGCTCGGATAGTTAAGGACATGTCCCACCCTAGTAACAGACTGTTTTAACTTCTGCAATCAGGCAGACGCAATGCACTTTAACCACCATATCATTACATTTGCACACTGTACATACATAACCTATATGATTGACTACTTTTACATTACTTAGTGCACTTTTTCTTAGTTTGAACTTTGGAATTTACACAGTCATAGACACAGACCAGGTTGTAGCAGAGCATGGCAGAGCAGGGACAGCTGACAGGTTTTGAATCTCATGGCATGGTTACCCAAGTTATGATTGTTGTTCTCCTCTCTCCCCTTTACTGAGGGAGGCAGGGGAGGAATTGTAGAGTTTGGTGGAAAGAAATGATTTCCTGTGGCATTCTGTGGAGCACTTGACACTGAAAAGTCTCTGCCTAAATGTGCTCCTCTGTCCAGCCAGGACACCATGGCGCAGCTCTCCCATGCAATTTCTGCAGTAATTGCTAAATCTTGTGAGTATATACTAATGTACTCATTAGAATAAAATCAAAAGTAGTTTTTCTGTATGTTGTAAAAATAAAAGGTAAAAACATATCTTGATAAAGACAGCTGCAAGTGACAGCTATTGTCACTTGTATATATATATATATATATATGTAGATAGATAGATAGATAGATAGATAGATAGATTAAAAATGTATTACTGAAACAACTATGGATATGTTTGGGGAGAAACCCTCTCAGCAGATACTGCATAATATCTAACAACATTAAAAAGAAACTTGAGTCGCACATTGTAAAAAAAATTAATATTATATAAATAAATAACACCCCAACAGCCGCTGTAGACAATAAATTGGAGAGGGCTCAATGGCAAGATTTGCGTTCAGTCTTTGGCTTGAAATAAGGCTGTTATAAAAACAATTTAACACATATCAAATTGAGTGTGTCTTTATCAGTATATGGGTAATTTACAGTAGTGCCACTGTTCATAATTCAGCTTTATTAAAGACACAATGAGACACAAAGATTAATTTGCTGTAATAAGTCTCTGCACCTGGCTTAAAACTCACAAGAACACAGTGCTGTGACGCCCCATGCAGACTTTAGTATTTATGTTATTTTTACTAATGAACATTTGGGTCTTTCTGTATGTGCTTGTCAGTTGCAATCAATTATTGCACTTTTTTATGCTAGTGTTATGCTCATTCTATTAAAGGTGCAGTATGAGTGGTAAATACTGTAGGATTAGAGAAGAGATTTGAAATTCTTCTCATTGCAAATGTGAAATATGTTGTACATATATATAGCCAATGCATTACGCCTTACCTATTAGCACGACCAGGTGCAGGTGCAGGTGCAGTAACATGTGTTCAGGATGTAGTAGGAGCACTATTTGACTGGACTTAATGTTTTTTTTTTCTGAAGAATTTGTACTAGAATCATAAACACTGACCAGAATGGCAGGAATTAGCTCTTGTGTCACTGATTGTGTCACTGGATCTTAGTTCCACCAGGAATACAACCATTCCTGTTAAGAGATAACAGTTTTTAAATTGCATTTGTAAGGTTTACTTTGCTTTTCTGTGAGATTAAAAATAACAGTTAGACAAATCTTGTTTTTTTTTTAAACAAACAAGATTTGAAGTTTTAATTGGAGCTTCGGAAATGCTAGTCTGCATATTTTCTTGCCTTTAGTATCAGTCAATTTTGAATGAAAAATAAAAAAACCTAAAACTTTGTTATAATTATAATAAAAATGATTGATCTCTCAGCACGTCTAACACTAATAACCAGAAAATGTCTTGCACTGAACCCATTGTATTGCTTCTTCCATTAGATCTGTGTTCATATGTGTGCAGAGCCAGGCTGTTTGTTGCTCTATTTATGGTCTTTATGCAGAGCTACATGCTGACCATGCACAGGCTAGAGACACACAGATACAAGACTGGTATTACCTTTGCCATCTTGTCATCAAACCTAACACAAGAACACATGGATAAATACATTTCCATTAAAATAATTGGAATTTTACCCGTATGACTTGATATATTGGTTCAAACTGATTATACCATTTTCTCCTTTTTTACTCACAAAATTGACTAACGTCATTCAGTCAGTGCATGTAACACCCTGCAAAATCTAACTAGCCAGACAGTTCCTCGACATTTAAAGCCAAAAAGGGAACCTTTTATCCAACATTATTAGGGGGTTACAGCAGTTGTGACTGGCTCATACAAAGGTTGATTAGATACAGGTCTGTGAGGGGAAATTAATGTGCAACAAATTCAATGATTTTCCTAGCAGAAGTAGCAGCGTTTGTTACCAGGAGCAATGCTCCCAACACTTTCAGAAATGGTATTTTTCAATATGCTGTTTTTATTAGATATTAGATATTTTGGTACATGTATGCCAGTATTCAGTGCAACACGTTTATTCGTGTATAAGAAGCAGAAATTCAGATTTTCTCTGCAGGGACAAGCAGAAATGCCACCTGTGTTTTCAACACGCCTACAAGGCCATTGTGCAGACCATACACATCTGCAAGACTACACATAGATGAGACACACTGTGCTATGGCTGGAGGGCATGGGAATCTGGAGATAGTGGTCAGAGGCTCAGGGCATCAGTTGACAGCTTTTTCACAATTCAGCTGAAATGCTTTTAAAACCCATGCGGCCACAAAAGCCAGAGTAGATTAAAGACCTTGAAGGGAATTACAAGACTGAGTAAGAAAAAGAAACAATGCCAGCATGCAGTTCAGTTCAGTCAGTGTAGTCACCTGCATTTGACTTAAAGTCCAGCTAACGTTGTAAATATGTGTTCCAACTTTGTCAACCACTCCCTCACATTTGAATGATTAAAAGATCAGCAAGTGTGGAACATTACATTTTTCAAAGTATAGCTGCCAATACTGGATACACAAAGGTTGGATTTTACATGAACCTACTGTAGTTATTTTATCATGCCCAACTTACACAAAACACTGTTTTGCGTTATATATTTTTTAAATATTTTGAGATAAAAGTGTAATGATGTAATGATGAAAAAAAAACAAAAAAAAAACATCTATTTTAAGCCTGATGACCAATTGGTGAGTACAGACAGTACTGTTTCCTCCCTACATGTATTTAGTGAGACAGACTCAATTTCTCATTTTACTGTCGTTGATTTAATAATGCAATGAGGAACACGAATGATTGCTTTCTTACTTTTCTCTGAAGTTAGCTTGTCATCACTCTCTCCTTTTTAACAGCCCTATACCCAAACTTAAGTACGCCCTCTTCCCCCAGCCACTCTAAAATCCATCACCACACATCTCTGTCAGTGCCAGAGACACTGGGAGTCGGGTGCACTGAGTTGTCCACGTTCACCCGAGCACCACTGGGCCTGTGATGGGGAAATGCTTGGCTGCAGAGAAACCTGCACAAAATTAAATTCTCCACTTGGTTGACTAGGGTGACTCGTCCTGGCCTGCCGGCCCGTTCCTTCATTATTCCTGGGCTGATAACTGACTGAACGGGATGTCTTGTCAGTTTAATGCCAGCTCAGCTGCTTCATGGGAGGAACGGGATTGTCACTCTCTGCTATAACACACTGTATTACCATCTCCACTTCATTTATTTGTCTCAGATTCCGTACACCCGTCAAGCCACACGCCCCCCCCCCAAAGACACTTGCAATTCGTCACTGCTCAACCTTCTGCATCTTTTAGGAAACTATTCAGAATAACCTGTCTAAAATTTTCATTAAAATGTCATTTAGATGTCACACTGATGGTTCAGACTGGAAACAATAAAGATGACCTTAATTGTAGTTTTTCATACCCCATCTCTGCAGGTGTCCATAAGGTGGCAGATTTTTCGAAATGTGCACCTTTTATCAACGGATGATAAAGCTTTATGTTCTTGGATTGAATATCTACTGACCACAGCAGATACAAGCGAAAAGGGTTACTGGTGCTGGAACAACAGTACGTGTTGCTTCCCTGCATTTATGAGCTTTAGGTAAAGGTTTCTGCATGAGGGCTTTGCACGATTGAACGTTAGGTATGGAAACACAGGCAGGCAGCCACGGTCAAAGATGTGTCTTGCACTTGACCCTGCAAGCACTCAGCCACTGGCCCCCACCTACGTTCTAGAAATGGCTTTCTAGAACGTAGGTAGCTAGCTTTTTGGCATTTGCAGAATTAAAATGAATATATCCTTTCCTAATGCACTGGTACGTAGTATACTAATCGTAATTCAAAGCCTTAATGTAGGCTTTTAAGTGCACGCTAGTGTTGATCTTTTGGTGCTCATAAAGGCTAATCAATGGCAAATGCTATTGTCTTAGTGGCTGACGGCTCAGCAAAGAGCATCAAACATAATCAAAGGCTTGCTTTAGAGCAAAACCATCTCACTGTGAATGGTATATTTATATATATAGTATTTGGGCCAAAAAAGAGAGAAATCAGTATTTTGAAGCCATTAAATATCCAACATCCACTCCTTCTGTGTAACCGCAAAGCCAATAGCATTGTGGGACAAAATGCTTTCCAATGTGACAATTGATTGTTTTTTGAGGTAGTTGTTGGTTGATTTCATAATTGGTATAATTTTTCACAAGTATGTGAGTGTCATGACTTGATGGGCTTTAGAGTCCTGGTAATGCAATGGCCTGTAGTTCAACCTTAAGATCAATAATGTATTAAAACCAAGAGCTTATTGAAATAATAGAAGATTTTTACGCCAGGGAAGAAAGGCAATGGAAGAAAAATGCACTAAAAAGAAGAGTTTGATCCAACGCCAGGCCTTCACTGTGAAGTGCATTGTTTCTGTGCCAGTGCTCTAAACTCCAAGAAATAAAAGGACAGACAAAGTCTTAGTGATATTGACACACAACACAATATGCGGGCAGCAGAAAGCAGCATCTGCAAGTAGAATCCTAAATAAAAACCGTGAACACAAGTTTCTTTTTTTTTCTATTTGGGTAGCAGCTAGCATGTTGATGAAGTAAACGAACCCAGTCCGTTTTGCCTACTCAGGTCATTATTTGCAGCGCCTGATCAGTGAATTACATTTGGCAATTTGTGGTTCCCTGCTGCTATCTCTTCCTGTTGGATCTCCCTGTTTTGACAGTGTTTGAGAGAGAAACACTTTGTGAGGTGTCAGGTGAAGACTATATGTGACAGATTTGGAGGGGAAATCAAGAGAAGACAAACAGGCAGCTAAATGCCTGGGAAATGTCTCTGTGCTCAGACAGAAGGCGATAAGTGCTTTTGACGTGGACATGACAAGCTAGCAACAGTAAACCTCAGGACAGGCAGTCCCACCGGAGCCCCGGGAGTGGACACAATTCCAGATGCGTGTTGCATGTGCTTAACAGCTCTTATGAAGAGAATTAACAAGACGTGGGGACTGCAAACCACACACACACACATACGGTTTCAACCACCTTTCTGCAGCAAGCTCTTTGATGTTTTCCCGATTCTCG
Organism: Microctenopoma stevenorrisi; assembly: GCA_032270685.1. Lineage (NCBI taxonomy): Eukaryota > Metazoa > Chordata > Actinopteri > Anabantiformes > Anabantidae > Microctenopoma > Microctenopoma stevenorrisi. Next base: position 6,089,274 of record JAUMTR010000027.1, on the reverse strand, counting down.
TCGACAGTCAGCTTTGGTTTTGATCAGGGTTTGATTTCTTGTGACATATCTGATACATATTATGAAAGCAACACAAGCCGTCGTAGAGAGGCAGGGTGTCTCTAAACTTAAACTATCTGCAATGACAGAAGTACATCTCCTTGCTCACTTGTGGAAACAAATGATAAATCAGCTCGTAAGAAGTTCTACACGTTCAATGAATGTATAAAGTTTCCTCACACTTTTGTTGATTTCCTTTCAAAGTGCTCATGACTGTACAATGTCAAGAGAGTCTGACAAAGAAAAGAGGATATTGTTCTTTCATTTCAAGAACATCGCAGCACTTGGTTTCTCTGTTGTGAAGAGCGAGGAACACAATGCAGAATCAGAATCACTAGCACATACAGTATGACTCACGTACATGCTCAGTAGGTGAACTCTGGTCAGGATCTGGACTGAAAAGTTAATGAATCGAGCTAGGAAGCATAATTCCAGTGCGTTCTGACTCAGGTTTCACAGCTGCCTTGTCCTCTCACACACAGCAAGAATGTTTTCAGCATGAGAAGATTGAAATACAGAGCACAAGCTTAGGTGATGAAAATAAAAGCTATCTGTGAAAACTATTTATAAAGGAGCAGAAGAATGAGTAAGGATGAGGTTTCATGCTTTTATAATGTGCTAATTTTACCAGAGACCAGTCTGCTCAACTTGCAGTCATACTGCGGCGAATTGAAAGAGCGATAAAATGTAATTACAATAGAAAACGTGCCCATTTTCAACAATTTTGTCTGTGCAGAAAGTTTGTTAATAATTGAAATATCAATTGGATTCAGATGAAACAGTTTGAGAGTATATCTGGTGGTGTTTTGACTCCCTGTGTCAAATGAGTCTGCTTTGCTTATGTCGTATCACTTTAAGATAAAAAACGACAAATATGTGATATCATCAGTGCATGGGTACATATATTTTTTGCTTTACTATTAAATCTTCAGATTCTTCATACTTACACTAGTATACACTTAAAATACTTTAAATTCAGTTACATACAGTTATTATGCTATAAAAACAACAATAATCCATACAACATTTAACCTTACTTTTATAATTTTGATCATGTTTAATAATATTTATAATTTAGAAATAAATATGGAAGTTACACACACACTGACAACCTACAAAATCAATACAATTAGTTAATTATACTTTATGTATATTTTATTGTAATAGAAATTTGTAACAAAACTTTTCAAATAAAATAAATGAAGTAAATGTATGATTTTCATTTCTCTTTAGTTCTTAATTTCTCATGGAATTGTTTAGAATTCTAAATTGTACTTGTAGTTCTTGCTTACTGTAATACTTACTCTAATCATGTTTTTCCTTTTATTTGTGGAAATATGCAACAAAACACTAAATAGTGAAATAGTTAAAATACAGGTTATATAAAATAAAATAATAAACTAGTAATAATAAACTAGTGATATGCAATAAGGTAGGTCTGCTACATTTTACAGTTTACTCTGTTATTGCTATATAAAAAATGCAATGACAGTTCCTTAATAAAAAATACCGTTTTGCTAGGTATGAGCAAGTCCTAGATCCTCTTACCCAGCTACAGTAATATGTGACGTGATATATACAGTGGAGGAAATAATTATTTGACCCCTCGCTGATTTTGTAAGTTAGTAAGAAATGCAAAGTCTGAGACCAGTATCATTGTAGGGGGAGGTGTATTTAACAGTCACAGATTGTGGACACTCCTACTCAATTAGTCACCCTCATTAAAGACACCTGTCTAGTCACCTGCATAAAATGTGGGTGTGACGTGGGTGTTATTGAAAAGGCAGTGGGCTGCAGTGGCTAATGGTAGAGCTAGCTTTATCTGTGGGCAGCCTTTTCAATAACACCCACGTCACACAGCATCCACCCAGACTCCAGCAGTCCATCCAGATCTATAACACCTAAAAAAGTGATGCTCACCCCGGTTTGAGACGTTTTTCCAGAATTGTACGGTGAATCAAAATTGGGATAAAACATTTGAATTACAGAACACCACTGTGATGTCTGCCCTCCTGGACTGCTACATCATGAATATATATTGCATTATGAAGACGTGATGACATTTAGAGCAATCACATTTAACCCTCTCGTCTTGTGCCTCTGTTTCTCCTCTCTCCACTAATGCATTTTGCAGCAAGGGATGCATCTTAAAAGATTCAGGGAGAAATGTCAGCCTGAGCAGACACTGCTTGAGAGCTGGGGTCATTTCAGACTGGTTTCTGAATTCACGGAGAGAACACACACATGCACACACACACATACACACAAGGGTGCTCTATCCTTCACTATATCCCCCTCCCCCTCTTTTTTCTTATTTCATTCTGTCCCAGCCCCCTTCCTCTCTAAATATTTCTGTTGGTTTACCCTTGTCCATGTGACTGTGTTGGAGGTAGTACAGACGCACTATGCGCAAGAGAGGCTTGACCAGTTGGGCGCTGTCTCCCACCTCATTACCAGATGCAAATGAAACGGGTACACATGTTTAATATTTAGTGGCAGCAGAAATGTCAGGCTGGCACAAGATGGAATTAAACAGCACTGTCAGCGCAAGTGAACTCAAGGCTTTCTCAGCTATTTCACTTCATATTGAGTTACTGTCACAATTTATTTCACAGCGGTGGGACGACTAGGGTGAAAATGTTCTGTGATGCCTTTAAGGATAGAAGGGGAATCAAGGAAGAAGTGTGAAGGGTATTGTTCTGATGAGGCTTTGTATTAATTTCTGAGCTCTGTGACAGAGCTTTATTGTCTACAGTTGATCAGGATTTTTTTTTAGATTATTGTGATGGCATTACTGTTTGGATAGTATACACAACAGTGTGAGCTGGAAAACTCCGACTGTTATTAAATACATTAATATTATGCACACTGGACTGCTGAGCCACAGACCTCCCGAGAGGAAGGTTTAGCTAATCCTGATGATCCATACATATATCAAATGTGTCATCCAGGCCACACCAATAAGGCATGAAGGATTTAAGGCAACGTGGCTTTGCATTCTGCTGCTGTATCATGAAAGCAATATAGAGCAATAGCTCAAAACACATGAGTGGAGAATGCTGTCTTTGGATTTTTGCTCTTTTGCCACCACACACTGATGCATATTATCAGACTCAGGGCTAAAGCAAGTTAATGGTCATTCTAATCAGCATTGCAGATAACACCGGGACCCACAGGGACCTAATTAAAGATACTGTACATGAGAGGTTTATCTTCGTTGCCCTAGCAATAGTCCCCACATTGGTTTAAGTGGCAGGAAGCAGATTTCAGTGTAGGTTCAGTTGTTATTTCATGAAAAAAAAAGCAATTGTGTGTTATTTTAAAGCAACTTTTCTGTCATTCCGTCACATTTAAAGGGATTGATGAGTAGTGAGGTGGGCTGACGGTAGGCATGGTCAGATCAGACAGAAAGAGAAAAAAAACATATTTTTAATTAACTGAAAGCATTATTACATTATATTATATGAGTGACTGGAAAATGAGAAAGTTTTGCTCTGGACAGGCAGTCAATGAACTCCCACTGCCTTCTAAAAAATAAAAGTATTTCATTATTCCAAGGTGAGAGCTTTAAAACAGCATTTTAAATGTTACCCTGCTGCTCAAGATCATGAAAACCTTTAATTTCATGCAAATGAACAGCAAGGAGCATGGAGCTTAATGTAAACGAATGCTTCTTTTGTACTCTTGTAGAAGTGAGCTGGAGAGAGAGGGCAGGAAGAAAATTCCCAAGGATTCTTTAATTGCTATCTGAAATTATGTAAATCCCTCTGCTAGGCTGAGTGCAATTATCCAGCGCCTTTCGCTGCCAGCTTTACTAATGTCTAACAAAATATCGGTGGCTGACATTTAGACGTGGTAATGCAAATAAGAATTAATTTTTCTTCCAAGACAAAGGGCAGTCGAAAGATCACACCATTTTATACAATAAAGGCTGCAAAAAATAGGGCTTGCAAGATGACAAAAAAATGTTGATCAAGCACTGAAGCCTATTTTATATCAGTGCAGCATGGTTCCGTATAAGATTATGTTTTCTATTGTGCTCTATTAATCTATTTCCATCGCCACAGAGAGGTACATTGCAAGCAGTAGATATTCATTTAGGGCTAAAATTAATTGCAGTGTATGTCTCATTTTTAGTGATGATGTGGGGAACCCTCCCCACTCCCCATTGTTAGAACATACTGTTTTCTAGCCGCGGATGTGATGCTGGACTGTTTGGGTCACGTTTTTCCATTTATCTCCCCAGATACATAGATGGATGTAGGCCAGGTACTGCAGCCTGGTGAGACTCCCCTGTGTGCAGCTCAGAACACCTGTCCCGCTGCGCGTCGGCACCTCCAATCTTTACCAGGCCAAGGAGGAGCACCATCTCTCTCCATAACGCTTTCCCCAACCCTCTGTCTCTTGGGAGCCCAAAGAAGCACTGTGTTCACCATTAGATCTGCTGCCCAAAACTGCATTTTCTTTTTTAACCCAAAATACAATTACAAGGTGCTGACATGAAGGAAAACTGGCTAATCATTTTTGAGTATGGATTCTGTGGGAACCCCCACCTGTGCGCATTCTCTGAGGGAGGAAAAAAACATTGTGATACACCTACAAGTGTTTGTGGACAGTGTATATACCACACTAGGATAAACACTGGAAGTCAGTAGCCAGGGTACTGCAATACATAGTGACACTGTCCATGGCTCTCGTTGTTGATTTAGAGCTGTTCAGGAATAATGTTCCTTGAGATCCTGAGGACAGCAACAGTATTCAGCATATTAAGTTTAAGTCATAAAGCGCATGTTAACACCTAAAACCAAGTGATTTTGCTGTTACTGGGAAATGAAATTGAGAATTTATTTATTAATAACCGCCACAAGAAACTGAATATGGTAAAGCCACTATGTATTATTATCCTGTACTGTACCTTTCCATCACCTTAGCTAATGGGGTCCCTAGGATATATAGACATTGTTGTTTAATTTAATCCAGTTCAGTCAGCTGTTCAGCTACACACCCTATAATGTTGATAATGTTCATTTTTATCATAAAATAAAATCTTACGTTCATTCTCTACTATGTTTGTCTCAATCACTGAGGCATTGTACTAGACAGCATTAAATTCAGATATGTTTTTTATTATTCTATTTCCCTAACATTTGTAAATGAGAAGAATGAGAAATGACAAACGCTTCTCAATGTTATGTAGTCCAACACAGCAGCAACTATATAATTATTTCTTATGCATATATAATGTGTCATTTACATATTTCTGACAGTGTCACTCAAGCTGTTAAAGCAGGCTTCATCTGGGCTGAATGTTTTACTGACTTGCAGTATTTATGGTACAGATGTACCTACTGCACGTGTGTGTGTGTGTGTGTGTGTGTGTGTGTGTGTGTGTGTGTGTGTGTGTGTGTACAACATTGGGTCAACTCTTGATTTCCTAAATTACTTTTAAATCAGATTTTAACATCAGTCTGTTTCATACGGGGAACGAATCATCACAGGTCACATGCCACAGGCTCTGAGGATTCAGCACACAGGGCCTTTGTTTTGTTTTTGGTGATGGCCTGTGCGACAGGGAGCTTTGTCATGCATATTAATGTTATCCCTCAGCTCTGCAGCCACTACTAATGCGTTGTAATGGTAGGTATAGTGTATAACCCCAACCACACCTCATAGCACCCTCCTGCTTCTCCTCATCTCCAGCTTTCTAACCTCCATCTGCCCTGCCCCTCCACCAGCCATACATCCATCAGAGGGCTGTCATGGTAGAGGGGCTTTCGATGCTCCTTCCTGATGCGGCCATCAAGACCCTCCATCTAACACAAGCCGACACATCATAATAACAGTAAGAGGCCTTTCCTGTCCAGTGTCATGCTTGGAGAGATTAGTTCCCCTCCACAAAACCCAGATAATTTGCTTTCGCTGAAACACATTTGTAGATTGTATTCTTTCAGGTTAACTAGTTCGAGAGGAGATGAGACACTTGCTGCACAGTGTTTGCTTCTTTTTGCCATTATTCCACCCATCTATTTTCAGTACAAACGAAACACCATTTCTTACATGCATAGCACATGGTGGGTGTGTGTGTGTGTGTGTGTGTGTGTGTGTGTGTGTGTGTAGGTTGAACGTGTGAACATTTTATGAGATATTTATACTTTATATGAACAATTACTGTACAGTACTTCAGTGCGTCAGCTAGGTAATCTGTTACAAACCTTTCCATACATACCTGTAAGTGAAAGATTAGGAATCCATCATGTAAATATCAAAGCATATTAATATGTTATTAATATATTATCCTGGCTATTCAAACACACTGACTTCAGAGACACACAATATCTCTTGTAGTTACACTAGTGCCCATGTTAAATCACTCGCAGTAAAATAAGGATGACCACTAAGAGACAAGTCAGTAAAGCGTAGTTGTTTTATAGCTGCCAGTATTTTCTGCTGAATTATTGGGTGGGCAAGTTACGCATACATAGACAAGTGTGCGTATGCGTCACTGACGTAATGAAAATGAATTCATCTATAGCCAAAGACTGACAAATATCAATTTGGTCTTAGCTCTTAAAAATATGATTTGAAAAGAAAAGAAAGAGAAAAGTTTTTGAGCAGGATTTAATTTGTGTAGTTGTAATGTCTAATTCATTCTGTATTAATCACAGAGGGCTGCTCTAAATCCCCCCCGGTGTATGAATGGGCTGGGCTTTGTGTCTTCTCACATTTCCTGCATGATCATATTTCATAAAAGCTGCATTTGAATTTTTATGTACAGAGTATGTAATATTCATGATAAACTGAATATGTAAATAGGTAACCTTTATTTATGAGTCCCTGCCAGACTTGTGCTCTTAAGTATTACTTTAGAGGATAAGATGGATAGACAAAAATGTTAGTTAGGGGAATACGTGTGTGGCTGTGGGATGATTGATAATTAACAGCTTAATCTCTACAGGTTGGAGTTCATAATTCCCCCTGCTTTTATTTCATTTTTTTCTAGGTGTAATAAATAAATGATCATATTTGTAATTCAAAACAAAGACTAAATAAATTCATTTTTTTAATCACTCCTGTGAAAGAGCTGCCTGCTGACTTCTATTAGGATTTATAGTGCTGCTATACAGAGTTGAGAAGATCTACAAATTATTTGAATGAATGACCCAGGAAAAAGCCCAAAACTAGTCAAGTCTGTATCTTTTAGTCACACATTTAATCCTAATGCTACATTCCATTACGTTTCCAGGAGGTAAGTGGCTTGGAATTACCCGTCCCATCCTGAAGCAGTCCTTTTTCTTATTGTTTAGAGAGTGGTTAGCATGCCGGGGATGCTCCAAATACGATTTTACATCCACTTATGGAAATCCATTGTTCTTTGAACATTTCCACATACAAACCAATATATGCTTTTCTAAGAGGTCTAAGACCTCAATTACATCAAAGGCAGTTTGTCCTGCTGCTGGGCTGCCTGCTGAAGGTCTAAAACAACTGTGTCAATGCTACCCCCTTGTGACCGCACTGCAGCAGAAGCACATCCTTACAGCTGGCGTTCACTGCAAGACATATTTGAGAAATGATCCTCTTCTGCAAGATAAAAGACAATTCGTATATATAACATTTGAGCTTGAAAGAAAAATCAAGAAGGTGTTTACAGAATGCATATAACTTTAACATTGTTGCAGTACTTGTCGTACTCATTGATCTGCTCTATTTCTATGTAACGCACCTTTATGACAATATAGGAGTCCGGGCGGGACACTGTGTTTTGAAAGGCAATTGTCTGATGTCTTCACTGTAGTTTGAACTACGAAGCTGTGAATAATAAAGATTAAAAGAAAGTCTGAAAGATTGTATTTGCACACTAGAAATCAAAATGTGTCATCACAGCACCTATCGCATTTGTAGCTCACAGATCTCTTTCATTAAAAACCAAAGACGTCTAGAAAGTTGCTATGCTGACGTGCAGACAGATGTGCATGTCAGAGACATAAGAGGGAATATTTTGGAGGGCACTCCTCCTGCTGTCCTTCCTACAGGATGAGGGAAGAATGCAGCCTTTTATTGTATGGACTTGAAAAGAAATAATTAGACACACAGATATATTTTTCTGCAAAGCTGCATGACTCACTTGTCACATGTGGCAGAAAGAGAAAGGGTCTGAATTCTCTGAAGTGCAGTTTGCCATAGGCCGCCAGTTTTATTTCCCAAGTTTGCTCTACCTTCAAACACACAGCAAAGGATTTGTAAGTTAGCGCACATGGGCTCTATGTTAATGTGGTGGAATCTTGAGAGACGGGGAAAAGAAAATGGTTTTACAAATATTAGTTCTGAAGTTGAAAAAAATGTACTTAAAGCCTGGGGAATTATTGTTAAGTACGTACCCCAGCTTACACCACTGAATGTTTCTTATTACAGATGTAAAACATTTCTAAGCTACAGTATAAGTGTTCATTTATAACAACACAAGATCTAAGTTGAGCGTTTCTTTAAAAGCTTTCTTACTGTATAGTAATTTAGATGGCCTTTCAGGTTCACTAAAAAGTGGGAGGATGCCTATTATCAGTCAGATTTGATATGACAATCACAATAAGCATTGATGATAGCCTGCCTAAGAGTTCTGCGACTCAAAAGCAGGTCAGGGAAAACAGCATATCTCAAACCAAACCAAGATATAACAATGACTCCACACAGTCTAAAAGCATCTGATTCCCTTGTACTACTAAAAAAAATTGAAAGACATGCACGCCGACTCGTGTGATCTACAGTCTTTGTCCATAATTCACTGTGTTCCTACGAGGCAGCATCAGCTGAGGCCATATTAGGAGGCTGCACTGTGTTGACATCTCACACTTCCCCCTAGGTTAGGCCATGTCAATCACAGGACATGTGATTGCAGGAGTCCCCGCCTGCCCCTCTCATTGACACCTCCCATTGACTTTCCTTCACGCAGACCAGTGAGCCTAAACCATTTCATTCAGGGTGACCCACCGTGTCCCCCTGTGACACTGGACAGGTTGATTTGTGCCTTTCTGGCAGGTTTCAGCACAGCTATGACTTTTATCCACTTAAGCATTTTTCCTGACTGTATGGTTCCATCTCTCATTAACAGTCTGTGCACACTGGTTGCCACAAATGTAGCTGCTAGCATCATGTATGCATGGTACCAAAACAATGTTCGCTTCAAAAGAGGAGAAATAGTGTTTGAAATATTTTCTTCCCTGACCTTAGATGCATGTATGTAAACATGTGACCTAATACCATGCTACAACACTGTTATTTATGTCATATAATCACTTCAACTCCCTCAGGATGCAGTCGGCACACAAACATGACCAAAATACATATTTAGATTTATTTGTCTGCAACTGTCCAATAAAACATTTCCTTTGCATTTCCATCTCTGGGCTTTAGTCCCAGTGGGAGTTGCTGGCTGAGAAATGTTGTGCTTTCAAGCTTCAGGGAACAGCGATGTGAGCAATGTTCAGGGTGGGAAAAAAAAAGTGGTGCGCTGCCTAAGTGTTGTACTATAAAGAGAGAAGAAGTAGGTTTTCACATTCCAAAAGCCTCCAAGGGTTTTAGCTCTGCAGTGGAATGTGGGTGCAATCATCACGCTCATCTCAGGAGAGACTATTGTGGTGTCGACCACTCACTCAATCTCTTTGTCTCATTTTCCTTTTATTTCTTCATCTGTAGCATCATTTTCATGCCTCTTTTTAGTATGTCCATCTCCTAATGTGCAGCCTAACTGCAACGAGTCATCTGAACGGCATGTTTTCTATCAAGGAGAAGCCTTTTGAAATACCCAAATGAGCCTTGGTTGTGTCATTTGGATTGGTGGAAATAAAACGTGCAAGTTCGTAATGAAACAAGTTTATTGTAAAAGCAGAGTGAAAGATTTTATGATGTGCTTATGAAGAACAAAAGAATGTCTTGATGAAAGCTGCGCCCTTCGGTGCTTTGTGGATTTCATCTTCATGTCATCCACACATGTTTTAGGGTGTTTGTGGCTGGAGAGGCATCCTTTCTGTGACCAGAGTCATAAATGAATTACTATAAAAAGGTTTACTCAAGGGCGAGATGGCTTTTACGTAATTGTGCAGCGGTGAAAGGGGCTAAGGGTGTTTCCATAAAGTTTCAATAAATTGTGCATTTTCTCGATGACTTGTTGCCCCAGTGAACTGTACAGTATAACACAGAACTGTAGGAATATGGGTGTAAATGCCAGCTTAGGGGATGCAATTTTGAAATGTTATAAAGGTTGCAATATGTTTTCATCGTGTTTGCATATTTGGGATTTTGTCAAACGCGCTTAGAGACATGCAAGACATCTGTGCAGTGTTGCCAGACATAAGAATTGTATGTGTACGAGGGACACATCCTTCCCTCCTCACAGGGAGAGGCACTGTTCTGTCCAGAGGTGGGTTTACAACCGCTCTGTGGCAAAAAAGTCAGACTTTAATATGCGCAGTCTATGATACTGTGTTGCTGAAGCCGACTGTCTGAGCCAGTTCGGAATGCAATTTGCACGAGTACGATAATTTCTTTCAGAATAGGATAATTTTAAGCTGCTTGTACGATACTTCAACAATATCTGGCATCTGTGTAAACTTACTGCTACAGTAAGTGCAGCACATTTCACACAGCGTTACAGGGCTAAATGAAATTCATGGCCAGACGGTCATTCTCCCTGGAGTAATACAAAAGCATTCCTTATTTAACATGCTTTTAACCAAGTTAATTATATTGTAACATAGTTAACCAGGTTAAGCATATTACAATAGAATTAATTTGAAGTTTAAATTCTTTAATTTACCACAGAAAACTGATCAAATGCAAATTCAATCAAGGTTTGTAATGGCTCTAAAAGCTCCCCAAAAACTGATCTTAGATCAAATTGTTTAGCGTTAATATATGTTTCATCAAAAACGTGTTCTTGTGGATGTGGTTGGGCCAGATTTGTATTTAACTGGTGCATGGATTAGAGTGAGAGCACAAATTGAGAGTTAAATTATATTCTAGCTATAGAATATTCTCCCTTTGGCTAAACATTTAAAGTTCATGTTGGATCCAAACAACTATATCAACAACTATATGAAGAAGGTGATAAAAAAAGAAAGAAAATGGGTCCTACGGGTTTTAAAGCTGTAAATTTATGTTGCACAAATGACAAAGCATGTCATATTTCAGACAAACTGATATTAAAACATTCAGTGCCACTTCTGAAATGGTTGGCAGCTGCTCTCTTTGTGTCTGGAATATTGGTTTCTCCCACTTTCTGTAATTAGCAATGATCAAGAGGAATTATTAGCAGCGGTTAACAACATTGGACTCCTCAATGACCCTGATAGATGGTCAATTACAGTGATCAGGTAGTGGCATTTATTGGATTTAAAGTGGCTGTGATGGGCCCTTTTGGCCTTGTGTGGGTAATTATCACATTTATGCATGATTTAAGGCGACAGTGTATAACGAGAAAGACTTGACTTAAATTTAATCATTTTCTTATCTATGTATTTATGCAAGAGTTAACAATAGATGGCCATGAGCGGAATAATGCAATGAGACTGGGATTAGTGTGATATCCACGTACTGTATGAGCTGGGCATGTCATATCGGAGACGGGAAGAAATCCTGCTCCTTCAGACAGCTTGCGCCAAAAATGTGCTCATCTCTGGGTGAAGGTTTTGTACGTTTGTGGTACTTCACAAGTGTATGTGTATATTTCACTTCAGTGTATAAAAGACATATTTTTAAATTACCCTTTAACTCTCACATCTTACAGCTCTGTTTTTCTGTACTTTATTGTGAACTCCGCAAGGAGCTACAGTTTTAAAGAATGCTCACACTAAAACATCTCATGGTCAACTGCCTCTAGTTTTGCTAGCAGGGGAAATATGCCAATAGAGAGCAGATGCTATACACAGATCACAATTGTCAATAAATTTTCCTCCTCTTCCCCATCATCTATTATTCTTTGCCTGTTCCACAGAATAAAAAAATAAAGAACATCTTGCGACTCTGGCTAAGGCAGCCACAGACATCTTTCTGAATCCAGACACCTGAATATGATCAACAGAAAAGCTGCTGCTCAGCTCCTCTGGTAACGGAGGGAATACATCAGTGCCTTGTTTATTTACTTTTTCCACATGCCAGAAAAGGTCAGAGTCAGAGGATTATACTGCACGGCCCAAGTAGAACTCAATAAAAGCCCAGCAATGAAAACAATATCATCCATATTTTAAACAGCTGGCACCAAACAGAGGGAGTCTTACACTAGGGTGCCAATTATTCTACTTCTCAGGGTTCTGCAGCAAACCACAGTAGCTCAGGTATACTCCCTAAATAAAATCTTTATTTTGATGTGCTCTGTGAAGCTACTGAGATGACTAACATGTATGATGGCTATAGTTTACTGTGAGCATATTTTAACCACCAACCACTAAATAATACCTACCACTGAGGGGGAAATGCAGATTTACTGGTGTTTAAATGCAGATGTTTTTACAGGCAGAGAGTGTTGGTTGTTTTCATAGTCTGGGTTTGTTTTCCCTCTATGGACTTATTAAAGTCAGTGCAGCACAGTCTGTGCTCTATAATCCTGATGTATTATTAATCATGTCTTCCCAAGCAACTCCAAAAAACTTCCCTTTTTGATTTTTCAACGTGAAAGTGCACTGAATTTGAAACAGAGCCAGGTCCGGGATGACAGGATGCTTTATTTTCTTCCCATTACAGAATCCAGTGTTGAGCAAATACAATGGCTGCATTGTTTGCTTTTGAAAACAGTCCTTGGCGCAGGTCTGTGGTCCTTGCTGTCGTCACATAAGAGAACATGTGCACGGGGCATGGTGTTTCTAGCATCTACTGTTGTAAGTTCACAAGCTGTCATTCCACACAGACAGCTTCTTACAGGTCAGACGATACAGTCTGGTGAAGGAGGTTTCACAGCAGGTCGTTCTGGTTGGATCAAGATTGTCTTGTGCACTGTATTGTCATGCATTGATTCATCGATTCAAGGGACTAATGACCTGTTTCATTAGTACCACGTCATGTCATATTCTTATCTAAGTGCCTCTCAAAAAAAAACATCACTGCCATTTGATTATAATCACTGCAAAATTGGATATTCAGTCTATGACATTTGACAGAGTTCTTGTTTTTAAACGAAACAGATGTGTAAAATGTGAACTTTTAACTGGATTTTGACTTTTTCATTATGTTACAGAAGAAAGTGAAATCTTCTTTGATGTATGAGCATCATTGGGGGGATGTGAATTCACAGGCAATCTAACTGCATGTGAACTGATCAATAGTTCAAATGTACAACTCAGTGTGGGAGTCATGCTCGCGTATACCACCCCTGCCATCATGGCAGGTGCTTGTGACATTTTTTCTCCCTTTTTTTGCCTCGCATGGGTAAGATGATAATCTAAGCCTAGTCCACTGACAGACTGCAACATGATTCACTTGGACAGTGACTGACTGCACATCCAATTTGTTTCAACTCCAGAGCAGCAGCTTATTATCTGAAATGCATGAGATGTCTGCGCATGAGAGGCGTGATCAGCTGGGGCATGCGCCGGGGCTGCTGGGAAAGTAATCAATAAGGGATTGTCTCTTGTAGTTTAGGCCGACACATTATGACAGAGCTGAAAATTAAACAGGCAGATATTAATAATAATGGAAATCAGAGGCTCATGCGTGAGACTGGGGGGAGGTGTTAAACTGAAAATATGTATCATGTTCAGCTATGGGTGTACACATGCGTTCAGCAGGGGGGTGGACAGTGGATTTACGTGGTGTTTTGTTTTTTGTTTTTTTATTTTCTGTGAAACATGAGACACTGATACACAGTCACATGAGCAGCACTGGCAAATTTTTACGGTGCTCGTTTTTGAAACGACTGGAAACCGCAGTCATTAAGAAAGGTCTGTGATTGCTAGTTTTATTACGTTTAGTGTCACAAAATGTAACCTTTGGCAACTGTTTTACGCCACTTGTGGGTTTGTGCATGCAACCGATCAATAACAGTTCATTTGAGGTTGATTTTCAAAATAAAAAACAACTGAAATTGCACAAGAGAAATAAAAACAATGGAGCATAATTGGATTGCAATGTTATTAATTGAGATGGATATAATTACTTTTATTTTCTATTTGCCCACTCCATGTACACTTCTAATTAGAAAACATAGGCATATGTTACGCATTCACACATGGTTCAAAGCTTGAGATTATGCAAACAAAACAAAATGGTCCTTCACAGCATGATAGAAGAGGAGTCATGGGCAGTGAGAGAAAGGAAGAAACTGAGACAGCTAAAGAGAGAGTCCCCTGCCTTGTCAATTAGCCGTAGCAATCCACTTCTATTGTTTAAGCAACAAACACGCCTTTCTGGGTGGGGGCAGGGTGGAGTGGGGGAGTTAACAAACTGCATTACAGCCCATTACAGATGCAGTGTCATTGATTATTTATACCCTTATAAAATGCCTAGTTCCCTGGTGGACCAGGCCTGCTTGGCTAGCTCTGATAAAATGTTCTCTGTAAATCACCACACCAGGGCAAACAACACATTCAAATACATAAGAGAGATGAGTGACAAAGTCCTAAGTGTGTAATAGATGAAATCACCTTATCAAAAACAAGATATAAAATTAAACCAATGGAATAGCCAAAGCCTTTCCCTACGTCTTATTAAACTAATAACTCTAAGTGTTCCTTGTTTTTATGTGTACTGGATATGTGTGATTTGATTAATTTTACATGGAAAGAGCTTCTTCTTGTGAGAGAAATTGAACAGTATATTACAGTCCTACTGGAGATTTGTGCAGCGCGGGTATTTTGCATTGGTTAGCAGGGGAGCAGATGGCTGCGACTAGCCGAGCTCAGGAGGAAGTCAGCACTTTTTTGAACTTTCATGTTGTAGGTGTCTGCGCTGGAGCAGGACCTTCTCCAACCAGTCACCTCACCATGGGAATATTCCCTCTCAGATATTAATGATTGCCCTTGCCGAGACGACCACCTCAGCATAAAGTCCATTGGGATACAGAATAGCAAATGCCACACCTTTCAAAGCCTTGCCTCTTAATGACACTACGCTGACATTGTGGTGGCTTCAAAAACTCCCTTAACATATATCAACCGCTTAGTCAACTAAAAACCTGTGTAGTAATTTGACACGCTGCCCTCTAAATATTTGTTATTACCAAGATGTATTGCTGCTCATTAAATGCATCCTTTATCACACAGGTTAGAGGTCCAAATTCCAGATGTCCCGTCGCACAGCATGTCGAAAAACATGCAACAAACGCACGACTGTGACAAACGCATGCCAAATGAATAGCAAAGAGGTGCTGTAAAGTAAGTCCATATTGGACACACTTCCCAGAGCACGGAAAGTATGAAAGAGAAGACAACATCTTGTATCATCTATCTTCCTTAAATGCTGAAGCCGTGACAAAGTGGATGGAGAAATTATGATAAATGATAAGACATATTTAGTCAATATCTGTAATTCTCTTTCTTCACTCTGCTGTGTTTTTATCCTCACATTGTTTAGTTGAAAAGACACTCGTTTGCACTGCACTTTGAAGGCCAGACTGTGATCAAATTGAAATGGGCATTGTACATGTTAATATCAATATCTCTATCTAGGAGATGGATTATCAGGGCACCTTTTTCTGAATTTATGTCTTATTTACACTGTGATGGAAGCACACATTCAGTATTGTGAAATTCCCACTGACTGAAAGAGGCTCCTTGTTAATAAACAATTGACCGTGTTCTCAGTTCTGTTTTAATCAAATGAGGAAAAAACTATTTAACTCAAATAAACAATAATGTTCAAATAAAGTTCAAGACACTTTACAGTCCATCAACAGCTTTTTCATTATATAAAGACACTGTTGTTGCTTTGGCCATATGTCACCACATTTCACTCAGCGTTGGTATCCTTTGACAGGTTTAAGGGAAACATTTGGGGGGCTGTTACTGATCATATTTTATGTCAGTGCTTAGGAATGCTGTTGACTGGATTCTGAAAAGTAAAAATGAAAAAAAGAAATTTGTACCATCATGTTCTTATAGCAGTAAATGACTGGAAAGTGTGACTTGACATTTACATTTTATTAGGTGACTAACAAGCGGAGACTTTCTCAAACCTTTTGGGGTCATAAAACGTTTTGTGTTAAATAATGGGTGCAATATTCCAAAAATCCAGTATTTTAGAAAGAACAAAGCAATTTTTAGCTTTCCACAGTTGGAAGACACAGGCGTAATGATCACGTCCCCATTGTTCACAATGCCAGGATCTCAAAATCCAACCAGCATGGAATGTTATTCATTACATCTGTGCTTTTTCTACAGAGATATATGAAATATAATCCCTACACTAAACATGTCACGCTACAAACAGTAATATTACAGAGCAATATAGTAAAAAGATGATTTCCACTCACCCCAGCTGGTTGAGGCAGATGACCGCCCACGTTGAGCCAGGTGTCTGCTGAAGGTTTCTTCCATTAAAGGGAGTTTTTCCTCTCCGCTGTCGCCTAGTGCCTTCTCAAGTAGGACTGTTGGGTTTTCCACATTATTCTGTACATATTTATATTCTTTAAGATTCTAAATCTTACAGTGTAAAGTGCCTTGAGATGACGTTTGTTGTGATTTGGCGCTATATGAAAAAAAAGATTTTTACAAAGTCAAAAATAGGTAAATCCTATCCCACTGGTTATTCGTCATAAACATATTAATGGGTTGAGGGAAGAGTTTTAACTCTCTCCTGAAGGAGGCTCGTAGCCAGTGGTGATATTTCAGAATAACAGCACTGTTTTGAATATATTGTGAGTTTCTAGACTCCTGGCTGAGGTCCCAAAAACCAAGAGCATTGCAGTGATAAAACTTTGTCCTTTACTTTTAGAAAGGACATTATGTTTTACACTATATCAGTATTCTTAAAAAGTATTTGTACACCATCATCATGAATACAACTTTTTTTATCCCAATGGTATTCTAATTGTCATCTCTGTTGCAAAATAGCTGCACAATATTGTTTCCCACATTTAAATCTTCCATTTAATTATGCACTGCAAGATACAGTCTATATTTTCACAGCATATACTTTGACATATTAAACCAAGAAACGCATACATGTAAATATGAACATTAACAGTTAACAATACAAGGGTAAACATATATAAATGCATCCTATTCATAATTTACCGTTCAAAAATGGTGATCACTGGGGTAATGACACTAGATATTAGCCCTTTTGAGCTATAGGGCTGGAGGAAGTGCTCTAAGCTGGCAGTGAATGAGATGTGTGTCAGTCTGAGCAGCCCTGGGAACTGAGAACATGACAGGAAGATGAGTGAAAAGTACGGCGCAACACAACGCAACATTCCCTCTGAGCAGAAAGACGTGATGCTGGCTCATAATGTGTAATGTCTAGTTACACTCACACGCCAAACACAACTATTCAGAATCCATGAAGAATTTCAATTTCCTGTGCAAGATACCTCAGAAATATCTAATTACATGACTGGAGGATGATTGAAGGGTGTAGTAATGGACTGAGTGTTGATGCTGTGAAACACCTTGTTTCAGAGTGTTTCCTGGTTGCCATCAGTCACACTGCAGCGGGGAAAATACTGCAGCAACAGGTAGCTGACAGTATATAGAAAACCTCCCAACCTCACTGTGTGTTTTAACACACAATGTGAGAGTCTCTGAGGGGAAAAGACAAGGACAGGGGACAAGAGCAAAGGACAAGAGGATCATACTACCCAAAAAATGTTTGCAGAGGAGATGCTGAACACCGTTGTTGAGGTTACTATTTATCTCATGCCCGCCAAGTTGGCACGCACATCTGGCGCTGGGTACTTAGTGCAATTATTTATGATTTCCTCCAAGATTTAAAAGCTCTTCGCCCGGCCTTGTAATGCAGTAACTGATTGCACTGCTAATGTAATTAAGGGGAGATTATGATGTCCACGTGGCACACCAGATGGTGGCATTCACAGCGATGGGGGAAGGCACAACTGGCACACCACTGCACAAGGGCAGTGAGGCGCAGTCAGTCGGAGCAGTCCAGACTCCCCACCAGACGGAGAAAAGTATACGTGAGTATGCACATGTGCATGTGCGTGGTGGTGTATGTGTGTGTATTTGATGATAAGTTGAGCAATAAAGTGTGAGCTGGTAGAGATGAGTGTATGTAAAACGCTACCAAAAAAATTACTTAAGCCAGACTGACCATCTCTAAGCACACGAGACACATGCACCCTCTCAATAACGCACCGTATAGGTGAAGCCTGCTGTTTGGTCCTAGACGGTTAAACACTATCTGTGTCTTAATGGGATTTATGTTTAACTTCAAATGTGAACAATGACAAAACGACTCAGAGTTTCTACATTTTCAACTTGTGCAAGTCAATGTTTTGGCCAAGGAAACAGATGGCATTAATGGGAAATTAAATCACATTTGGCAAAGCTAACGTGTTTCAGGAGATTTTTTTCAGCCAAGGCAACAGTGAGACTAGAACAAACTGACCTTTAATTAGAAAAAAAGCATGATATTATAGAGCTTTGCAAGGCTGTGTCCTATGGGGGCAGTAAGGGTAGGCTTCTTAAAGCTTGTTATTGTAAGCTATTCAGGAGACACAGGGATTTGTTATGTGGAGACAGAATAAGGGAGGAGGGGGCGAGTTGGGGGTCATATTTGAAATGAGACCTGCAGATTTCTACACAGCACATAATAGGTTCATACGGGTGACGGGGACATTGGGGCGCAGTAGATTTCCCAAGCTGAGATAGGGATATTATTACTCTCAGGGTGGCAACACAGAAATCTCCATCTTCAGTCCCCTGGCTAGTGTCAGCAAATTACAAAACACAGTGAATGACCTTTACACATGAAAAGAAAACCTTTGCTGTTTTCTGTATCATTTGAGTGCAAAGTCATTCACAGCAGTATAATTTTTGCGCAGTGGCTCTTCTGTCATCCACTGATCACCAGTGGTAAGTACACTGTTAAGGCTTACCAGGATGCCTGTGTGACATTCTGTACATTATGGGGTGATCCAGTGTTTATGGGTTTGATTTTAAGTGACATGTGTCACAAAGTGCACATGAAACAAAACATGAACAAAGAAATCACAGTTTTAATGAACCTTTTCAAAATGCCAGCTGTAATGCTATGCATCCTACACTGACTGCTCCCCCACAGAAATGTGTCACAGCCATCATTCATCCTGCTCCACAGCCCTCAGCGTGCAATGTGCCGCACATTAAAACACTGTAATAGTTGATGGCTTTCACAGTTAGCATGTGTTGCTGATATCTCCAGACTCTCAACGAGTGTTTCATCACCTATCCATAATTAGACCATTACTTTAGCAGGTGTACCGCTTCTCAGCCGGAGTGTGTGTATTTCCTTTTTTTTTTTCACCTGAGATTTTATCTTATCAACCCCAGCAATGCCACAAATTCCACATAAAATAAATGTGCCGGTTTCAGTAGGTTGTTAACACCTTGATGTAAAAGCATGTGTTGGTAGGGTTATGTGTGTGTGTGTGTGTGTGTGGTGTGGGTGCTGGTGATGATGTTAACATCAACAGTACATGTGGAGGTGGTGAGAGTTTCCGGTTATACTGTATGAGGTAGCACTTTTTCCTCTGAATGTCTCCTCTCCAATTATAAAGTGTTATGAATTTTGCAAATGGAACACTGATCACGTCACGTGCAGCCGTGTGAGCCAATAAGCACGTGTCCGTGTGTGTGGCCTCAATAAAGACGCCCTACTGGCATATGGCACCATGTCACAGTGCAACAAGTCATTGATTTAAATCAAATCCGCTAATAGTGACACAATTAAATCATTTATTTGATTGGTGTGATGGAGGTAAAAATAATAAACTTGGCTATAGAAAGGCATCTGTCGCCCCTCGGTGTGTTGCACAGTCTACAAAGAGGATTTCAAATTTTTTTACTCTGGGAGATGTGCATCCTAATGTTACAGCTAAGTTAATACATTGCTCTTTATCTTACTTTTATCTGATTACAGTAATGACATGTGATGATTAGAGAGACAGCCAGCTGTCAGAAGGCGTGACCTGTAGATATATCCATGTAATGATAGTCATTTAGTGAAGCACAGCCCTAATTTAGTTACCATGGCCAAATTGGATCTCGAAAGTTATTGCAAAGAAATACACCCACGAGTCAGTGTGGTATTGTTGGCCCAGGCCTTTATTTTCTTTACACACTCATTCTGAGCATGCGAATGGGCATGTTTACCACTCGTGGTACTTTCTGTCAGTGCTTTCATAAGAGGTTGTCATTTGTTGAATTAAATCACTTTTAGAATCAGTTACACCTAGATCTTTTCTTATCAACGGTTCGTGATATAGATAAGTATGTTTGCACCCGTTCAGAAATTCAGATGAGTCTTTTATTCTTCCATGATATGTATTTTTGTGCACTAAAGCTTACAATAATACA
Source organism: Microctenopoma stevenorrisi (assembly GCA_032270685.1). NCBI lineage: Eukaryota > Metazoa > Chordata > Actinopteri > Anabantiformes > Anabantidae > Microctenopoma > Microctenopoma stevenorrisi. The sequence goes on along the minus strand of JAUMTR010000027.1, from coordinate 6,068,740 downwards.
GATCATTGACGAGAAAAAACAGTTAAAGTTGAACCTGTTGGCAAATTTCTTTTACTGGCAAATAACCAAAATATTCCAAAAAAGATTCCATAAATACCCTGACTATGATCATGAAGCAGCCATGGATTATGGTTAATGATTTATTACCCATAATACCAGGAAGCATTTACATCCTACAGGTTGTCAGGGTAAAGTCTGAAAGTTGACAACAGCAGAACAAGGTAAAAAAACAACAACAACACTTCCAGCACTCTGATTTTAGCTTCACTTTAATTGTGCAGAGCATGTGTTCAGCCTCCAGTAGTTAGGACACTGTTCATTTGTATGGCAGCCAGGCGGCAGGACAGACGCAGGCTGCGGGTTAGCAGCAGTGATGTTAGCCACCGGCCGCTCTCACAGGTGTCGTGCAATAAATCGACTGTCTGCCAAAAAGTGTTTCCGTCTGCGTCTGCGGGAACTTCTAACGCAATAATTGTAACAAAACTTAGACGAAGCCGTTTAAATCGGTCCTCGGTCGTGCTGTTTAACTATAAG
>JAUMTR010000027.1:5967664-6067631 GCA_032270685.1 Microctenopoma stevenorrisi | reverse complement strand
TGCAGAAAATGTCTGTCAGAGAGAGGATGGAGGCACTAATCACTTTTTGGCAGGCAGTCGATTTATGGCACGACACCGGCACCGAGTCGCCATGAGCGGCTTCAGCACAGTCTGCACACACCTAAAACTACCGCTGCTGCTGCTCGGTTAGATTTGAAATAAAGCGCACGGCATGCAAGCTAGGAAGTCAGCATTTATCCCCATGGAGCCGTTGGAGAGAGTTAGCATTAAGCATTAAGTTTATTATTTCGTGAATAGACCCATTGGTTACTAAAGTAAGAAATGTTACCGTTAGCTCGATAGTTTGACGTATCCTCCAGCAGTGACGTCACTTTATCGCTATTTCACATACAATAATTACAATCACAGGTTATAGTGCAGATTTTGCAGATTTTCACCACTGGACTGTCAGTTGTTGTCATAATGCTGTCCAAATTCAACTGCTAACAACAGAGCAAATGGCAATTAGAAATATGAGCAGCTAAGTCAGTATTAACTGGTTATAGATTGAACATTAAATCCACAATTTAATATCACAGATCTGTTATTACATAAGCTCATTACTCAGTGATGTTTTGCTTGGGAGACAGAAATAAGTTTGGATGGATTTTTCTTAGGGTCTGCCTGCATGAGTCTCAGTGTTGTGCTGGTAAACAAAGCTCATTTCGAACAAATTAATGTTTCAAAGATATCCTTCATCCTATTAGCTAATTTGCTATCCCGTTTCATTTGAATAAGTACAGCGATCTAACATTTGTTAAAGAGACAGCAGTTTCTGGAGTAAATCCCCTAATTTGATCAGCTTAATTGCAATAGATTTGGTAAACATCAAGATTGAATGCAGCAACTTTGTCAGTTAGTACAAGAATGCTTTAAACCTAATCTAATAAATTTGCGTAAGGGAACCTTTGCAAAGCCACTTACCCTGTAAAAGGCTTGCATACCCATTAGGGCAAAATTCCCCTAGACAGGAATAGATAGCAATTGATTGGGACTTCCTTGAAAATATGTGATCACTCCACCTAATTTGTGATTTGGCGAAGTCATTGGGTGGTCTCCAAATGCTGTTTTGTCATTGGTCTCACTTGTCATTTGATCCTGGATTAGGCAGCCACTTTTTCTCCCGGATCTTAACAAACCTCATCAAGAAGTCAATAATGTGGTGTTTTTAGCCAAGAAGAGTCGTGTCCATTCTGTGTGTAATGACCCTGAGGGATGCAACTCTCATGTTGTTTCACAATCTGCGTTTTATATATTTATTCAAAGGTTCCAGGTTTAAGATAACTTCTTTTTAATGGATGTTATGTTCCAAAGTAAAAATCTTCCTCTGATTGTCTTGATGTATGTATTGTCAGAGGGCAAACACTTTGCATCAGTGTAGTAAGGTATTTCTCTTGAAATGCCAAAGTCATGATGAGCCTGTTCTGTTTTTGTAACAGCTTTGACATGTCTGAAGTGAGCGACCAGCTGCCTGCTGACCCCATCTCTGCCGTTGGAGTAGTCACATTAATCAGCAAAACCCCCGATGGCTATAACATTGTGAGTAGTCATGTAAAACTATAGAGAACTTGATGTTTTGAACATATTGGTTGCTTTAGTGGGCTTTCATCGAGTTTTAAAGGCATTTTTTATCTCTATTTAAAAGTTACATACATGGGAACGATAATCATTCATTTGCATTTTCATCACACTTGAAAATGTTTTTGCCAGCATTGTTGTATGGAAGATTTCATAGATTAAAAAAGCAGTATTTTAGTATGACTTTCTTTTTACTCTCTGCACTTGATTGTTGCGACTGACTGTACATTACAACACGGCAAAGATGTTGGCAGCTTTCCAAAGTGTTTGTTGTTAGAACTGCTAGATGACTTATTCATAATATTTACTTTGATGATTTGGAGGATTCCCTTCCTGGCGTTGTTACTGGTTGCCGCCAGTATTACAGACACACCAGAGGCAAAGTTTAATTTATGTATGGTTGATGCTCACCAAATTAAGTTCAGTTTTCCTCTGTCCCGTGTACATTCATGTACCCTTACAAGTACACCAGTAATAGGAACATGTCAGGATGTAAAGTAGTGGGATGGGTTGGTTTATAAGAACTTTTCTTGGTTGTGAAAGAGGTTGCAGAGTTGCAGAGGGTTACTCTTAAAAAAGAGTCTGTAAGTTTTAAAAAGCTCAAGGGCAGGTATCTCTCGCTCTCTATCTTCCTACTATATTCAGACTTGTTGCATTTATCCTACGCCCCAAACCCTCCCTCTTCCCGAGTTTTTACCTCTTCCTGCTCCACCCTACACAACCAGCTTGTTCTAATCTCTGGCAGATGATGGTGGGTTGGCATCAGAACGGCGCCACTGGCAGGGAATCTGTGTACACACCACACGGTAGTGACAAACAGAGAAAAACATCCCTTCAGACTTCCTCCTCTGCTGCTCCACTGTGCCAGTAGCTGATGTGCAAACACTGTGCAGGTTCTGGGAGGCTAAAAGCAAGTTTCTAACAGTAAATGGTGCTGATTCATCATTATATTAGATGCTTGCTAAATTGTAAGCACTTTTGTTACCTACTGAAAATTCCTTAGAATTACTGTCTCTGAATAAACCGATGGTTATTCAAATGATAGCTAAAAAGGTGTTCCTATACCTAATACCTAAATAACAAATGTGAAAAAAAACTGAATAACACTTGATAGCAATTCCTTTTGAGAAGTTCAGAGGCGAACCTACACTTCTGCCTGGGATCATCGTCTTGCTACACAACCCAGTTGCTTGGAATTGAAAATCCAGCATACTATATGAATGTAGGGTATTTGTATTTTAATAGTATTATTTTTGTGATGTATCCGCCTTAACTTAACTTACATAAATAAAACAAAATGAAATAAATAAAGATTGTCCTCCAAGAAAGTCTAGTAAAATGTCAGTGATATACCTATGAATAAAAAGTACAGTCTCCAAGATAAAATTCAAGGCCTTGAGACTCTGAAGCACCAACTCAAATGCATTTGTCCCATCTTCAACAAGATCCTTTGAACGCCAACTATGTGGTTTTTCATGTGCAAACTTGAAATACAAACCAAAATATCAACGCTGGGTACCTGTGTACTAATGCCACACTGAGAAAGAGAAGTCTCAGTCTCATGTTGGATTGATTTTTTCCCCTTTCATACCAGAATCCTTTTTAAATTCCTCCTTAATACTGACTGCTTACCATACTTACCGTACCTTTTATGCAGCAGATCAAAGGGCTGATTAACTCTTTTGCTCTCTGGTATGGTGCGCTCACATCTCTGAACTTGAGCAGGTTGTTCCAACACAAGAGAGCACAGGCCCAGATCAAACAGCGTTCCACTGGGATCAGGAGCTTTGCTGAAGCACCAGCAGCCACCCAACATCAAACACCATGAGTGGATTCACGCACACTGACACGTTGTGCATGGGATGCAAAAGGGATAAGTGTGTATTTCAGTTTCACCTGCACATTTGACATGTTACGCTTATAAACTCCTTACGTTTCTTTGTGGAAGACTAGTTCTGGCTTATGATTAGCTGGGATATCTCAGTTCACAAACTCCCTATTTGCTTGTCCACCTTTGAGGGAGCGTATGTAGGTATAGTTTGGCATTTGTATGAGCTCACTTCACTTTATTTCCTAAAGTTAGATGAGACCATACTGTATGTACACCAATTTCACATATGCACACTAGGTTTGAGCCTAGAGACAAAAATGCTTTTAGTTCAGCATGAACAATATAAGCAGGGGGAAACAGCTAGCCTAGCTGTGCCGTATTGGTCTTAAGCTAAGCTATGCTAATCAGCCCCTGCCTCTAACTTTAGCTTCATACTTACTTCATACACAGACTCAATAAGCAAAATGTCAAAGTATAACTGAAAGTGAATAGTCTTTTAAAGTAACTACAGTTGTAGCCCTTTCATTTATTGTCAGGTGTCAGTTTTTTATGATTTATATAGTCGCAATACAGATCTGAAACGAATTTCTCTTTTTAGTTTTCCTCAGTTTTCTTTGTAAGGGTCTGCTTTGTTTCCCTGGTTCCTCTGCGTTTTCTCCACCTGGTTAGACTCTCCAGAGACTTTTGATTGTACGCCTTTATATCTTTGTATTCACAGCTGTGCCTCACAGCGCTTTATAGTAACTGGCTGGTGATGTCTGTCTCCGGAGATGCTTTATTTTATTATATATATATTATTCAGCACCCCCTGAAGACTTGTTTCATAGGTGGGCTTTTAGATCACTGCAAGCGTAAGATTTCAGGAAGTAGCAGTTTAATCTGTCCTTGCATTTTAAATCAAACAATACAGCCATATTTTAATATCGTAACCATGACGTCTGTTATTACACATGTGGTATTCCCCTCATACATGCTTATGTTACATTGGAGCCATGCAGTCTCACCATTGTAGACAATAGAAGAGAGCCAGCACAACTTTACACATGCCTTTTTTGCTGTGGCTCCGCAGTCTGCGTTTACATTCAAGATGCGTTGCATCCTTGCTGCCGGCGGCTGTGGCAGGATGATGCCTGAGGTGCCTCTTAGGAGGACTGTGCCCTCGTTACTCCTCAACTTGACTTTGGGTTTCACAAAGCGAGCCCTTTGTTTACGCTGACAGGATGCGCTGGCTACTGACCTGGAAAAAGTGGCCAAGACGGGTTGTCTTGTAAAGAAGAGGGAGGCTGGTGATGTATAGGCTCCTTCTGGGACCTTTCATGGAACTGCTGTTGGAGACACCCTGCAATCCCTCTCTCTGCTCATCTCCTGCTCTTTCTCCCTCTCTCATCTCACTATCTATCTCTGTTACCCACTCTGGTCTTGACTCTCATCCCATCTAGTCAGTGGTGGTTTTGCATGAATCTCCCCATGCCATGTTTCCCCCACCCAGTCACTGGGGTCATTCATCATTATTGTCAAGGGGAGTAATGTGTGTGGGTGGGTGCAGAGATCTATGACTTCTTCATTTGAATGAACCTCATTAGATTGACTCTTCTTTGTAAAGGATCCCTTTAGAAAATAACTCTGGCACTTATTTAGGTGATTTTTGCATGATAGCCAATGGAACATGACGTTTCACCCAAGCATATTTACTGAGACGATGGAAGAGTCTTTTTGATGGAGTCTGCTGATTATATTTTGCTTTATCATTCTGCCTTGCACATCTACATTTACATAGCAATATTGTGTAGGACCTTGAGCTTGACTTGTGATGTCCACATGCTGTCAATATAAAGCAATCTATTTTTTAACTGACTCCACTGATCTTTTACAAACATGAATGAACCTATCGCGTGGGGACAAGCTCAGATCTTTTAGTCGGTAGACTTATTTAGACATACATGTAAAATAGCTTTAAATCCTCAGTTATTTATTCTTAGGTGACTTGTCTTATGAAAAAAATAGAATAAATCCACATAGGGTATATAACAGCAAAGCTCTTTGGTGCATGTAGTGTTCTCGTTTACCTGTGTCTTGCTTAAGGGACACCACAGTAAAAAAGACACATTCCAAATTTACCCCAAATATAATCTCTGCTTTCGCACAGAAGCACAATAAAGTTTGGTTTCTTTATTAGAGCAGATTCTTGTCAGGGCATCTTTAATCAGCCTTGGTCCCTAGGGATGATATTTTTAGCCACTTTTTTGGAGGCTAAGACTCCTTTACCCACGCAGAGCACTAATGAGATGGAGCGCTAGTGTAGGCAAGCGTTAATTAAGGCTAGTATGCAAGGGAAGAGGCAAAAGCAACACGCTCACGGCATACATACATTAACTTTATCCCACCTTCTGCATGTTTTTTTCCTCCTTGTTTTTTTTTCTTGCCTTTTTTTCACGTAGGTTGCACAAACAACAGATGGCTCTGACGCCGACCTGTGGAAGGACGGCTTATTCAAATCCAAGGTCACTCGCTACCTCTGTTTCACCAGAAAAGCTGTAAGTATAAATGTAAACTTCTCCCTTTTCCTTATGCATCCCACACTAGCACCTCATCTGCAGCACCTCTATTTTTCTTTGCCAGCAGTTATTAGCTTGTTTTTCTGTTGCCAGAATATTTTTATGCACTTTGTACTTTGATCAGTGACACATTTAAAAAGGCCTTCACTGATTGTGCAGTTTTTGAACTTTAACATGTAATAGATTTGCATGCATATTCCAAATGAATATTACCTCCGTATTTTCTGTGTTCTGGACTCTCCTGAGTATATTATTTATGTTTATTTATTAAATAGCAATGAACTGCATTTTAACTATTCCAATTTATTCAATCAACAGTGGCTCTCAAGAGAAAAAGGTTACTAACCAATGATTTTTGAAAGTTTATGTACCAGCGGCTATGAAAATGCCTGTCTTTTTCATAATAGCTATAACTCCATAAAAAGCACTTTCTGTATGGTTTCACTATATTTAGAGCCCCAATTTGAACAGCAGTGACTTTTCTGCAGCTGAAATGAACTTTGAATGTCTCTCATAATGCTGTTGGGCCATTTTGGACTCTCCTGCCTCCAGCCTACCGCTGATGTGTTGTAGCGCAGCTGTCAGCTGCTCTGTGGCCATAAATACACCTGCTTGCATGCCCAGAATTATCAACCTGTCTAACCTGTGCTCAAGCAACTTATTTTTCCCAGCTATTAATTATTTTCTCTGGCCTGGTGGATAATACAGACAGTTTTGTAAATAAAGCATGCATTTTTGTTTTTATTTTACGTCAGTTAAATTCAGTAGGACTTCATCAAGTATTAGCTTTTTACATTATGTCCCCTAAAAGCTGGACAACTTGGCAGCGGCTGCCTCATACCTTAGCTCAATCTGCTACCCAGTTTAGTATATAGCATACAAATAGCCTTCCCCTAGTTCCTGTATATTATCTTAAAATGTGTGTCCACATTGTTTTAAAGACTTTGACACAAATACAACATGACAGAGCCATCAACAAAGACTATTTTGTCTGCCAGTCAATGGAGCCCTGGCTGTAATTGTCTATGACAAAAACAGATTCTGTAAAATTAGCCGTTGAATTATGTGGGGGGAAGTAAATAGTTTGTGATTTATCATACTCTAGGTTGGAGGTGGATAGACCCTTTTGTCAGACCCTGATGGAAAATATCTCCTCAGCAAGAGAGGAGAACGCTAAAAAAAGTGTTCCATGCATGGTAATACCATTCATCCATATTCCTCCTTAAGTCAGTAAAAAAACTATGAATAAAAAATATCTCTAATGGTAATGACTGTTGGGTAACAGTAGCAGTGGAATTCAGCCTTTTCGGACGCATCAAGTCACGCCTGGCTCGCCCCACTCTCTACTGCCACTGTATATTATTGCAATTTATTATGGCAAAAAATGAAAATGTAATGTGAGGCAAGGAAGAGTCATGCTTGAAAATGTCAAATACACTGTTCCTTATTGTTTTTAACCAGACCCATTCTGTTGATCAGCTTTCCCGCTCTGTCTCCCATCATCCCACAGCTTCTTGCCAAAAGGTTGAGAATGATACGAGTCCACAGATGCATTCTCTCATTGCAGGAAAAAAAACTATTAGAGAGCAATTACTTCAGCTATTTTGTCAACCTTCATCTTTTGAGACTTCCTGAGTTTTTAGTAAATCATTGAATCTATTATCGCCACATTTTCATTCCTACACTTCTAAAGACGACTAACCTTTCTCTTTTTCCTGACCTCTGTCCTTCTAAAAGTTGAATTAGCATACATGACTTTAAATTTTCTGTCCTGTGCTCTATCTTTCAGGGTCCTGACGTTGTTGTGGACGTAAAGCTGATTGACAGTAGGGACCCGTTGCCACAGGGCTTCACACCTGTGCAAGAAACAATGGACACTAGTAAGTAAACAGTCAATACAGACCACAGACTCACTCCCCTCCTCTTGTTGTTTTTTCACTCTTCGACCAGCTTATGCGGAGGTCCTCGGGGGCAGCTTTGCTTGAGATAGTGAATGTTTTATGGGTGCAGGTTAGCTTAATTTATGGCAGACTGTGGGAATAAAATAAACATTTTGGCCTGGAGGTACAAGAGAAGAGAATCATGAGTCATTGTTTATCTCAGCTGGAGCTGTGCTTTTCTTTATGAGGGGCTTATTTATTTATGTATTTATTTGGGGAGAGGACGAGTGGATGGGGGTTATCTAATATTAATGAAATGCATTCCCCAATGCTTTAGTGCTTTTTGAGTGCTATGTATTTTCCCCTCACTATCCATGCCTTGGAAATGTAATAATATTTTGGTGTGGGGAGTGAGGACAGCTTGTTTATTATTTTTATTATCATTGCATTTACACTGCACTTTCTAGTGTTGCTGGGGAAATAAATGAGCAAGGCACAGATGCAATATAAGGAAGCATGGCAATGTTTTTTTTGCTAGAATGAAGAAAAGAGATTATGTTTTGTTTGGCTATGGTATAATTTAATGTTTTATTACTTTATGTGAACCCATGTTTAATGTATACATGTGACATTATGTATGAGTTTCTATCTAGAATATCCAGTTTAAATCCCTGTTGTGCACTACAGCTGATGGAGGATTCACTTGGTTCTGTCATTTTACCTACTAAAATGATAAAAATGATAATAACACATGCGAATTTTGTGGCTTTCTGCTGTCCAGCCATTTCCCTTTGAGCACTACAAGTCACCCAGAAACGGATATTAGCTCATCTTTTATTCTGAGACTGGTAATGACTAAATAGTAAGTCTAAGTGGGATTTGTGAATATATATTTCTCCTAGAGGCAAATGTCTATAGATATATATTCCTTTAGCCTGAAACTCAGAAAAGACAGAACTGAACACACAGCCACCAATTTCTTTCTGACACCCTCATGTGTACCTGACTCATCAGAGGAAACTGCCACGAGGAAGAGGAGGCTCTGTGTGAAAATCTGCCCTCGTTCGGCTGCAGAGACGGCTGTATATGACATCCAGATCGTTGCGAAGTCCAAGTTCCATCTTGTTAACTACACCTGTGTAGGGTGAGATGACACTGGAAACAAATGAAATCATGTAACTGGAATAGAGTATATTCTGACCTATCACTCACTCTTTTTTTGCACATTATGAAAAACGTTCTTAATGCTGTAGATGTTGCTAAAAGTTGTACTTCTGTGTCTCCTCTTCACCACCGTACAGCGAGATAAACAGTATGGGAATATGGTATCGAATAGGAGATCTTCCCCAGCATCAGTCATCCCACGCAACATGCAGCCCAACTATTGCCAGTGCCCCGCCCAACACAACAAGGTACATCATGCCAGAATATTCAACTTTTCTCTTTGCCTTCCTTTTCTCTTCCACACTCACTTTCCTCTGGAGCCATACTTTTTCATGCCACGTGTATGACAAAGAAGACACAAGCGATTGATCACCCCTGGCCAATCTGATGCAAAGGTTGTCGCTGTACAGCGAAATAGCGCGGGTGAACCGGAGAGATTGGCTAACTAGACGCGATCCCCTGAACAAGAACACAAGTTCAATGAGGGCTAAACTCCTGCTATTTGTGGTGTGTCCCAGGAGGTGGAGGCAGGTCGCTCCTCCAACTGTGGTGACAGGAGTGTTGTACTGTGCAGTCAAAACGGAGGAGATGTAGCCCGAAGAGGGAGAGACAGCTGCAGAGGAAGGGAGGAGAGCTCCAAGATCTCCGTCATGCTGGAGTGTGTCCCCCTCCTCTGTTCATGCTGCTCAAGCTTCCTCCACCTAAGGCCTTAGAATGAATGGAGCAACTCTTTGTACTGTGTCCAGATCAAACAGCTCAATTATTCATTGCGATGAAGAACTTGGGGATTTCCACAGTAAATTGTAAATAAACAATTGAGACTCCTTTGGTGTAGCGGTGCTGTGGAGAGTGAAGCTTGGCACGGGCTGCTGAAGGCTCTGCCAGCCTGAAGTGTTGTGCTTTGCCATCCTGCACTGAGCTGAGTAAAAGCCATTTAAAAACCACAACAGGCCAGAGCAGTGCTTGCCAGCAGACGTATTCAAAAACAGGGCTTGTGTCCACATGGCCGGTCAGTGGAATGAGAACAATAAAATGGACAGCGTGAATTCAGAACCCAAGTTCAAGCGGAGTAGAACCGCGTGAGTCGTCCATATTCTGGAAGTGGATGGTCAATAATCTTTGATGTGCTGAAGCGATGGTGAGGGCTCAGGCCCATGTGTGCGCCTTCGCAACTCTTACCGGTAATCCTCAGTTCTTTTGAAGCCCACTTTCAAGTTGGTGAGGCTCAGAGGTTGGAATAAATTGCACCTCGAAGCGACTCCCACCCCCTCCTGATGCCTGCTGAGATCACAGGCTGATGTTTTTGTATTAACATTAAAATTCATTCCACAGTCAGAGAATCTTCTTTTCAGAGTATTTCCATCCATAATGCTCTGACACATAAGGACGGCACTGTGGGCAATTTAGACAGTGGCAGTTTTCGGACTATTTATCTGCCATTCTTTCTGTGTAGTTACCATGTACTTTAGACAGACATACACACAGCTCTAAATAATTCTGCAGGTTCTTTAAAGTCACAGATTAGATGGTTTGACACAGTGATTTACAAAGAGCCTGCAAGACTGTGATTACCTAATAAATGCAGTACTACGGTGCGACTGGCTGTGTAGCATCACCCCACTACACTATACTATACTGTATTCATATTCAGCAAGATAAAATTCTCTTCCCCGTGCCTCCATTGGGCTATCTATAACAACTTTATGGCCTTTGGAGAATAGCACCTCTTAAATTTAAGTGCTCTTTACAGTCAGTGGAAAAGATGTTTTAAATACAGTCAATAATGTGTAAATTTTTAATGACCCTTATAATTTTGAAAGCTGCACTGATCCTTCTAAAATGTTACATTGCCTCAGGCAGCAAGAGCTTGTTAGAGTTGTGTACAAATGTAAACCACAAATCAGGCTTTTCAGCGGTGCAGTGCTGCAGTACACAGTATCTGCAGGGTGTTGCATCATTGTGGGACGCACACAGTTCTTGCATCAAGGCTAAGGTATTGTGTTTGAGGAGTTTTTGTATTTATTTGTCAATAAACCGTCTTGCAAGTCTTGCAAAGTTTTCGAAAGGTACTGCAACTGCTACTGTTTTCCTCCATGAGAACGGCAGTATATTAGGATTCAAGATACTAAAATTGAATGTACAAACTCTGCAGTGAGCAGTATTGTCATAAAATGTTTCTGCATCTGACACAGGGGGAGCAGGAGATGATACAAACTTTGCATTGTGAAACAGCGAATCGTATCAGTAGCTAATTTGTCTCTGCTTCCAGAGCAGCTGCTAAACTTTCTAGTAAAAGGCAAAAACTTATTACTGATGTTGCTATTCAGTTAATCTGGTGATTTTTTATTAATAATCACTTATTCAATCACTGTATAAAATATCAACGAAATGTCATGATAACCACTGAACGGCTCCAGATAACAGCTGATTGCCTGTTTTGTTCTTGTAGCAGTTTCATTTAGAGCGATATGATGAAACCAAGCAGCAAATTGTTGCATATGAGAAACTAAGAACAGCAAATGTATTTGCTTGAATATTTGCTTGAGACGTGACTGAAGTCATTAATTAGACATCAGAACAGTTGCTTATTCATTTTCCTTATGTTGACTATTTGATTAGTAGCTCTAAAAAGAATAAATTGTTTTTAATTGGCTAATCCACCGCTATCCAGGTCCAGGTTGCACTAATCAAATTAATTACATCAAGAAGGTTTGACTGTTTTGTAGTGAAACAGTGCAGTATGAATAAATAATTGTAAACCAGAGCTCCTATAAAAATCTTATCAAGTGGTAAAATAACATTACGAATAAACACTGAAACTTAAATAGTTATTTCTAATTGGCTCAGGCTGTCGCGCCATATTGCGCCACTAAAACTGTTAAGGTGCAGGCCTGTTGAGCAGCCTGCCATGCAAATGGGGACCTTGTGTGTTTATTGTCTCTTTACCAAGTTTGTCTAAAGCAGTTCAACCAGTGACATTGTTCTGTTTTGATTCATGACTGCAGCTTGATGTCAACCTCTTGGGCTTGTTCTCTGTCAAGAAGGACTGTATCAGCTGCTGCCGACTTTCTAATGTGAAAAACCTGCACCATCCGGTCAGCCTTTTAATGTGTCCAGTAAAGTATCCCCCTCCTTCCTTCTCCCAGCCAACGCTGCCATTTGTTCTACTGATAAAACTGTCATTGCTGGAGCTGATATCTGACCTCTACAGTGACTGCTAGCATAAATTAGCCTTGTCCTAATATTGCAATTTCTTTTGCTTCACTCAGAATCAAGGTTTTTGACATTTCTCTTAGAATAATAGGCCATTGTACACACAGACACTTTTTAAATCAAACGGCATGGTGATAAAAATGCCAAGGCTGAGTGTCTTACTTTTGTCATTGCATAGCCGGCTTTTTTTTAACACGTGAAACTCACAGAGTCATCAGTGTCAGAATTGGCATGCATATCAATACGTTTCGCATTGCACTGTCTTCTACCTGTGACACTCACACGCACATTGCTGCAGCTCTGCCGGAGTATTGTATCAGCTTTCATTGCATGCTGGTTAACCGAGACTTCCCACTGCACACGACTCTTGAGAGAAAGAGACACCGTGACTGTCAGTGTGTCGCCTGACAGATCTCCCATCTGAAGTATTGAAGAACAATCATTCCCCGCTCAGTCTCACTCATTACTTTGTTGTGTTTGCAAAAGTTGCAAAAAGTAGCAGTGATCAAGCAATGGGACGCAGAGCGGTGCCAGGGATGATCGAATGATCAGCAGAGATCTGATGGGCTCAGACAGTTTGGTGATTTGCCTCCAAATTCAGAAAGATCCTCTTTTCAACACCTGACACCAAGCTTAAAGGAGGATAATGATGGGTGAGAAAGCAGCTCCCACAAAGCAGCACTGTCGGCACATAGAGGAAGGTGTGGAGATGTTGTCACGGGAAAGGCTGGATGTGTGTCAAAACAAGAGCTTCTAGCTCTCTGTATCGCAGCTCTGGCTCTTCAGCGATATTACTCTCATCCTCTTCTTACCTCTCCACTGACTACTGCTTGTCTGTCCCCACTATCTCTTCTTTTTTTTATGCAGACAACTCTTTTCCTTATTCTACATGGAACAACATAAACAACACTATACGAAAATCTGTTGAGCTGTAATTTATGTTGTCAAGTAATCCTTAGTGCAGTGGTTTGCTTTACTGCACTAATATGATTTTAACTCTGGCAGATTTCATGGGGATATAAGACTCTTGATCTGAGTTGTAATTGTGTAAATCTTTCAGGCCGTGTTCCCGGTTTTACTATAATTTGATGAGGAACTACACTATAATTGAATATTCAAATTAGGAATATGTGTCAATATGGCCCTCCTTGCCTGAAATGAGGATTAATTGTTGTCAAAACTCCTGTGGCCGACATAATATGAGCCCCAACACTGCTGTTGATTAGCAAATGCACTTGCCATGTTTTTGTTTTAAGAATTAGTTGTCTAATTGATCTGCCATATGTTACCCTCTCCAATGTACCTGAAATTGTATTTAGAAATCACCAATTTGGATTGAGACAGTTTTGTGTTTCAAACAGATGGGAAAAGCAACCCTGGAGATGTCTGAGACCACAGCTCCCTGGTTTCATGACGAATCTTTGGCATTTTAGGCTTTTCGCTCGTGTTAATACTTTGTTCTCTTCTCTGTGTTTCTTCTCAGTACTAATTTCATAACACAAGCACACATGCTTTAAAAGACTTTCCAACCGTTCAGGCCATGAGATGCCTCTGTGCTTTGAAAGATGTATACTTTTCTTCCTGTGCAGTGGAATCAACCTTTGCAAGGTAAAAGAAGTCTGCGTTGAATATGGCAATCGTTCCCACAAGATTGATGCCAACCTTTTAAAAATTCACCATTGGCCTGGATTTAACATGGCCAAATGCGGATGTAAATGAGGAGGAGGCAAGTCGACCCTTTCATTGCAAATAAATCTGAGTTGCAGGCTTCAGCTCATAAATACCACAGCCTGTCAGAAGTCTTGTTTTATTGCTCTTGATGGAAATTATTGCATTTATTTATCTCATCCCAACAGATAGGGATTTGAAAGGCACAACTCAACATGCAGCACCCAGAGATATGCAGATCTGCTCAAAGTTTTAAGAATTTAGATGCCCCCCACCCCACCTGCAAGTGAAGATTAATTATCTTACCGATAAACAGAGCAAAAACAGAAACCAATAAGCAAAACACATCCTATTATTCGAAGCTCCCAAAAAATGTTCTTGTCTTTGTCTAGTCTTTGAAGCCTCCTCTATTCTTAGTTACTCTTTAACTACCAATCTACAGCTAACTCTAACTCTGCCCGCGCCCTCTTATCAAAGCAGATGTTTTATTTAAGACAACACCTTAGTCTTTCTTTGCATTATCATTATAAAATCATTTGTTTTCCTAATGCCGTGCTGGAGCTCATTTTACCTTTCATGTCATGTTGTACAGCTCTCTTGAAGCTGTGATTTCTTTTTTTCATGCTTGCTGTGGATTTATTGATCCGTAGGGGTGAGTCACAGGGTGTAATTCATGATAGCTTGATTGATGAGGATTTCAATCTTATATGGTTTGTTAACTTCAACTGCCCACAAACTGCTTTCTCTGCTTTTTCTGTAATACAAGGCCACGGAACAGTAAAAAAACAGGCTTCCCTTGAATAATGGAATCTCTCAGTTCCTCTAGAATTAACAAGATCCTGCTTCAAATCCTGATAAAGGTCTGTGAAGCCCCTGGGCAGCTGAAGCATCTTTTAACTTTTGCTATATTTCTCTACTTGAGATGCAGCCTGTTGTTTCAGTGCTCTGTTTTGCCTTTAGACAGATAAAAAGCCATTGTGTATGAGGGGGTGGGGGAGGTTTCATGCCTTGTTGCTAAATAAATTATCTTGTGTCTGAAGTCTATATGTCTTTTGGAACATAAGTGCTCTTGTCAAATAGAAAGTTTACATGCAGTTTGAGTGTTTTTAACATGATTCTCAATAAAATAGTATTGATCAGATGTTTTTTTGGTCTGCCAGCAGGAAGACCATTATCAGGCCGGACCACGAGCACCATGGCAGTGGGATTTACACCATGACAGGTAAAAGTGCACATATTTATTGAATACAAGTCACTACAGACAATTAGAGGGATTGTGTAGCATTTTAAACAAGAGAAAAAGGAAAATATAGACTTTATTCACTTGCTTTCTCTGCTGCACTGCATGTTGTGGCCGCTCCTCTGGTATTTGATCTACAGTCCTTTATGTCTAGATCTCCTTGCTGATGGATACTGTACAGAGCTTTGCTTATCTGAGAAAACGTGACTTCTCAGAGGCCCTCAGCATTACATCCAAGAGGACATTTAACAGCTGTCAAAGATGATCCATCACATGCGATACTTACATATGTACCGTGCACGCACAGGATGAATTCCCTTCTCTTTTTCAAGGAGAAACGCAGCTACAGCACAATGCCCCATGACTAAAACAGAAGAAAGGCTAATTCGTTAGGAAGCAGAGCTTAGCTATGACAGCCTCAGAGACACAGAGTCAGTGCCCGATGAAAAGCTTGAGCCTTAAAGAGCGTGTGATCCACACGAGGTGAGGAGAAAGGCAGGTTTTTATCCAGCTGGAGAGAGACACCATGTGGTGAAGATTCCTCCTGCTGCTCCAGCAGGGTTGCACACAAGCTAAGGCCATGTTGCACCAAGCTTTTGTTAATAGCACAATATAGAGCTTTTTAAATACACAAGTTAATAAAAAAATTCACGTCGCTAAAGCTAATTCTGCTGCTGGTATTTGCATTTAATTGAAAAAATAAAGATGAATACGTCATTGTGTTAGTACCACAATCAGTATTATAAGTTAGTGAAGACGAGACAAATGTGCCAAGTGTGGCCCTGAAGGAGCAGACACCACACACACACACACACACACACACACACAGAGACGACTGAATGGTTTGTGGCATGTGGTGCGTGATTCCTCCACTGGGACAGAGTATGAGTGACAGTGAAGAGCATGTGCGTACTGTACAGTATTTAACCAGCTACAGAAAAAACCTGCATGTGTCCCTTCATGAGTTGGTGATTTTTTTAAAGAAAAGAATAATGGAGTGAGTATGCGATGATTCTTGTTTTATTGCTGGAGGCTGTGTACTCGTCAGCCTTGCAGCATCACACTGTGAATGTGAGAGAACGCAACTTCCCTTCATTAACAACGCGATAGCCTGCAGACCAAGTGTGAGGTCGTAGCCGACAGCCTATTTGTGTTAATTGTTAGCGTTGTGGTAGCTCTGGTGTGTGTGTGCGTGTGTGTGTGTGGGGGGGCTGACAGCTGGCCAGGTTCGAGTTGGTCTAAAACCATGTGCGCTCTGTCAGGGCTGTACAGGCGCCTTCTTTAGGATTGATGAATTGCCTGCTTTCTTGATTAAACCCTCCGTCACTTCCAAACAAAACAAAAACCCGAAGACAAAAAAAAATGAGTTGAGGGGAGGAGAGGTAACATGTCTGGGAAATCTGTCATCTGCAGTCACATCATGTACAGATGTGATGTGCAGGCGCTTTGACATTTATTACCAGAATATTAAAAACTAATTCACATTTATTTTGCAGCCCTCTTTCACTTGACAGTTCAAGCTCATTTGAAAAGTTATCAACTTTTCATAGCAGCCCCAACCTTTTGCTTTTCTTCAGCAGCATCGCTTTGATCCATGCCAAGTCCCTTTGCCAATTAGGTCTGTTATTCATACATTGACAGAAAAGCAGGATCTTTTACAGGTAATTAAAGTTGCATTCAGGAAATGTGTCTGAAAAGCGTGTTTGATAAAACTGAACGTAAAGATGCTGAAAACAGTCTGAAACTGAGACAAAAATAAATCTATATGACATTCAGCCTCTCTAGATTACATATAGAACAGTATATAGTATTCAGCAGACATCCACCCGATAAAGGAAGGTAAATGTAATAAAAAGTAAGGCATTTACATATCTATGGCATTAATCAAAAATAAATCCTGACATTGGCCGTGATCTAACGTAATATGGAGAGCAATTATTTCCCTATCCATTAGGAACTTCAATTAACAGACACCAGACAGTTCATCCTTCAGAGGAGGAGGAAGAGGGGAAAAAATAGGAGGCTCAAAATTAACTTGGGTTTGCAAAATAACTTGGCAGCATGACAGTGATTTTTGATTTTCAGGAAACAATATTAGAATTCTTATTAAACTATGTGCATCTGCTTTTAATTTGCTGCAAATAATTGGAAATTGCAATGGAGCTTTCCAATTAAAGCTCCACTTTATGCTGTTTAATAATACCCTCATAATATTATAGCTTATGAAATGACAGGTGAGTTGGTATATGAATAAAACATAAAGCCCTGTAATAACAGACAGGAAAAAAAAACCGAGACAGTTGTTGGGGGGCTTTTAAATGCTCGACATAATTTGCATATATTAATCTCCTCTTTTCAGCCTTATCAAGTATTCCACTGTATTTGAAGTTAAAATAGTCGTGACAGGCAGGGGTACGCTTCGTTTTTCCAAGGATTTATTACTTGTATAATTCTGGATCTTTAATAAGCCAATATGACTGATCCTCTGAGTTCTGTGGAATTTGGTTAATTGTTCCAGATGGTGCTCACTGATTATGCAAAATTACTTTCTTTCTCCTCTTTTTCCCCCAACTACACCATTTCTTGATTGACTAACATGGAGAAAAAAGATTATTTTTGGCGCAGCACTTTCATTAAGAGGGTTCTCATCAGGTTTCAAACAAAAGTTCCATCTTATCTCCTTGTGTAGTTCTGGGCGAGGCAGCGTGGAGGGAGGAGATCAGCCGGCTCTTATCTCAAACCATGATGGATCTCAACTGCTTCTGCACCGCTGGGGTTATATTTTAGAATAACACGATTCTTTAGGCTGAGGGATTAAAAAACATGACCTCTGGATAGTGACAAAAAAGTTATTATTAGTGTACGTTATTCTCTCCGTTCTCTTTTTTCTCTGCCGGTGACTGATGAAATTACTAAGCAGCAGGGTTGGTCCTCCACTTGCTGCTCGGGCTCCATACACAGTTCACTAACATTCTGTTTTGCATCAGCTAAACTGAGCTGAATGAATCATTTATGGAAGTGTTATGGGGGAGGTATGGGCAGATTTACTGCCGAGCTTTTGCTTTAGATGGAATAGGATTTCTATGAAACCGATCTTGATGTCTGAAGTAATGCCAAAGCTTACATCAAGACATGAAAGGAGCGCTCTTAAAACCCACATTTTGCTTCTTAATTCCCCTGGTCAGCAAAAGGCAGCAGAGAGAGAGAGAGAGGGAGAGGGAGAGGGAGAGGTTCAGTAGGAGAAAAGTATTTACACCTAATGATTGTACAGAACAAACACAGTCTAAGGCCGTTTACTGTACATACTGTAGCAACTAATGATGTAAAGGAGTGTTGAATTCAGAGTGAATTATATGATGGTTTGTAAATTACAGAATGTTTAAATTTGAGATTTAAGTCTATTTGTGCATATAACATATTAGAAAAGGAACATAGTTTGGTGTAAATACTGCAAAGTGATTTAAATCAATGGGCAAACAAACGTCACTCACACGCTTTTAACAAAATTCCACATTATAGACAACAGAGAAAAATGACTGGATTAATGTGAAAGTGAAATAGAAAGTGTTGGTATTTCTCTTTGCTGTTTAATTGTTTAGTCTACAAATCAAAAAAAAAGGAAGTTGGTCTCAACTCAGGCTTTTCTTCAGGAAATGATTTGAGTATATTTCCCAGAAATATAAACAACATTTTTATTTTATTTATTTTATTGCACTCTGCATATATGTCCCTGAGAAAGCACTTTTTTATTCTAACAGGTAGTTCTGTAAAGAAATATCCTGGTCATACAGTATGTCAGAAAATCCTGTTGGACTGTTGAGGTTTTGTGGCAAAACATGATCGATCCCAGTGTGATGGTGCCATTAAGTATTTGAGGATCAATCCTGTATAATTCCTAATGGAATTTTTGACTTGAGTCTTGAGGCCCTCAGGCATTTTTAGACCTTTATTACAGTCAAATAAGAGACTTTAAATGGCTTTGCATTTACAGGCCAGACTGGACTCTGGAGTCTCATCCCTCATTGCTTTCTAGCCATCCCTGAGATAGAAGTGTGCTCCATTAGTTTCAGGGTCCAGACGTGGACAGCCTCAATGGATGGGCCTGTCGTGGCTCCCTCATTTGCCCCGTGTACAGCAGGGTTTGTTATCACACATCTAATTAGAACTTGATAAAAAATATTTCACAAAAATTTAGTCATTAAATATAGTTTAAGGAGATTTATGGTCAAATATGCCTTAAAGATCTTTTAATGGCTCTGCTGACTTGTTAAGTTTGTAATTAATGATGGTCTAATACATACTGTGGTGTGATTTAGAAAGCACAATGAGATTCTGGGAATGAAGTCTTTTTGGAAAAGGGCATCTGGGGCTCCCAGAAGCTATATTAAATAGTTCTGCTCTGACTGGCTGCTTAGAGCCATGAAGTCTGCTGTGAAAAAGTTCATATAGATGGGGCCCTTTTTATGTTAGGATGCTAGCAATAGTGCGTGATTTTGAAACAGTTGTTTTGTTGTTTTATAATGGTCAATTAGTGTGTACAGAGAAGTTCTGGTCTTCTTTCTAATGGCTAAAAGTACACTGTACACGAGTTGTGTTTCTACAAGGAAAGATATGTCCTTTCAAAATCTACTAATACACATGGAGGAAAAGCAATAAGCAAATGCATATGTATCAAGCTGTAAATGCATTATACTCATAACAGTCGGCCGTTTCATCAGGAGAGTAATGGTGTCCTTATTAGCATAATTAATGACAAATGGCAGAGCAGCATTGGTGGATTGGTTCTAGGGGATGATAAATTGGTAGATGCCCAGGTTAGTGGCTGCCAAGGAGGCCTCTTTGGCTGTCATCCCTCCTGCTTCTGCTCTGGCATAGTTCATTACTCACCGTGTGAGATGCCACTTTACATTGCCTGGTACTGTGAGCATGGAGAACTTAATAATGCCACCCACAACCACACTGGGCCTGCTGCTTTACCCACAGTCCAGAGGGCAACTTGCTCAGCGAGGGTTACGGGTTGTAGGGAGCAGGGCAACATGGGAATCATCTCGTGCAGCTGCACTGATCAAAACAGATCATGCGTCAGTCACTACTTCAGGGGACCTGGGGCCATATGACCGAGTCTCCTGTTCTGGTGAGTGTTTCTTGTTAGGATTTCTGGGGCTCGCCACATCCCTCACATCATTATGGGTTAGTTTGCCCACAGAACCGCTAATTAAGAGGGGATTTGTGTAATTGTGCCTTCTGCTGTGTCCCATCCGGCACATGCAATTTACTGTCAGCCCTCTGCCAGCTTTTACACTTGTCCAGAGAGGCGTACCCCATTTATACACACATTCTGCTGCACATTTACCAGCAGCCACAGCTGGGGATCAATGCCAGTGCCATGGCAATGTCTTAAAAGACACTGTGCTGCTGATTAAAGTCTGATTGTCCATTTAATTTCACGAGAGCTTTCTGTAGACAGCCCACAAAAAGGGTTCTCCCAGTATTTCCCTGCTAATGGCTTTGAAAAACAACTAAAACAAAATATTTCTTACCATATTTATGCTTCACCTCGTACCCTTCTACATATAGGCTGTATGATCTAACTTACCTGTATGGTCTTTGGAGAGGTTACCGCACATGCACGCACCTTCTCAGCATATTTGTTGTTATGCAGTGGTGTTTGTGGCCAAGTCACTGTAGGTGTTGCTGGCTCTGCCCACTTTCTAGAAGACTGATGGACCAGTGCCCGACTGGGGCTGGCTCCTGGCTTTTTACCCACAACCAGATTTCAAGGACTGCTTGTGACAGATGGAAAAGTAAGTGGGTCATTTTACAGAAGCTTGCCATTTTGCATCCCTCTGGCAAGTCCTGTCTTTCTTTAATATTGTTATATTTGTTAAATTACCTTTTTTTTTGTTTATTTTCTTTATTGTTATTTCTGCACGAGCCTTTGAAATTGTGTTCCCCACCACATGACACTGATCATTATCATTTAAGTTTAAACACTAGTGGTTAACTATAATATATGGCTATTAGCTATAAGTTTAAAGTTTAAAATCTTCATGTAGCCTTTGGCCAAATTGGTAAATTAATAACTTGTTTTGAAAAATCATTTTTTTAAAGACATACAGCAATTTTATGGTAAATAATTCTTTTAATTCCCCCTATCTTTCTGTTCTTCTCTATTTTTTTTTGAGTGTTTTGAAGTCTCATCTGATGCATGTTAATCCACTGGCCATACACGCTCTGTACATTTAAAAGAATTTATTATATGACAAATTTATTATATAATAAATACATATACATTTGCAAGGAATAGAATTAATATGTGAGTGTTTACGGAGTTGCTTTCAGCTGAATAGAACAGCCTACAGACATACACACAACTGACAGGAAAAAAAAAATCCGAACATCATTTCAGTGCGAGATGTATTTTTTTACTATGCTAATTGACTCCTCTGTAAACATTTATATAATTCAGAAGTTACACTTTCACTTCGGCAAGTGAACATTTTAATATAGTAAAAAGTTTTGTTTTTTTTTGTTTTTTTTTTACTCATCTGTCTGGAGGGTTTGAAAAAGCGGGAAAAAGATACAAGAAAAAGAATGGGTTTCATAGAGCCATAGTCATTAAAAGAATCTGAAAATAGCAACTCGCTATCATCTGTTCTCATCGCACGGGTCAGGAGCTCTGACACCTCCAAAATTCCTCCTGTCAGGGTAGGGGGCCATTTGTATTCTCTCTCATTAGGCAATTTGACTAATGACCTGCCGTGGCTGCAGAGCTACTGAGGGACCCAGAGCCTTGCGCCCTCTCTCTTGCAGCAGCCTGAACACACACCCTCTATTGGAATGGCACAGATGGCGTGCCCGGGCGACAAAATAAACTACAATATGTCTCCGAGATGCTGTCAGGCCTGGGCACTATTTCTCATGTCAGAGCGGGGCTAAGGGCTGTGAGTGGGCATACGGGGTCCTCCTCCAGCTCTCTGTTCATCTACTCACCATTATCTGCAGAGGTGACAGAGAGTGGGGTCTGCAACTAGAATAGCATTTCCATGGTCCGCATACAGAATCCACCTCAAATTGAGAGTCACGCCGACAGGAAAGGTATATTGCAATGTCTAGCCTGGCTACACCTAGAGAAAAGGCAACATCCAATTGTTTGCAATGTGAAGTGCAGCAGGTTCCAAATAAAGCCCTACCCAGTTTATGAGCAGCTTTACTTAGCATGTCTTGTTATTTTTTGGTGGAATAGAAATCAGCCCAATCGTGGGTAAAAGTTGTAATAGGTTCTTATTCACACTTTCCAATTATTGCCTTGACTGTGGCTTTCTCACTTAATTCAGGCGCGAGACAGATTCACCCAAGTAATCATACTAGACAGAGATCAATGCAATTCTGCTGAATTAGTGAAGTGTAAAATAAAAGTTCATCAACATTCCTAAAGTGTTACTCTTGAGTTGTGGTTCAGGTAATATGGGGTATGCTCGATCACCCACGCATATTTTTCCATCAGTCATTGTCGGAGCACAACTCGGTGTGGTTCGTGTGTATGAACGTACAGTATGTGCGCCTGTGTGCATGACCATGTCGGTTAGAGCCCTGAAAATGCAATGTATGGCGCTGCTGAAGTCCTGGGTGACAGTGCATCCAACAATGGAAGAGTGAGGGATTAGTGCTCAGCCCAGTGTACGAGGGAGCCCTTCCCGCCCTGAAACAGCCATTCATCTGTGCCTAGGGGCTGGAGATGACAATGCAGCCATTGCTCATCGCACCTGACGGAGCCATTAATAAGGCAATGATCCACACGGGGCCTGTGCTGACTCCGTTCTTTACACTACAATCACTCAAGCCACAGGGTCCTCCATACTTAACGCCACCTCTGCGCTCACTGCCGCTATCATCATCATCCTCATCACAATCATCGTCATAGTCATTGTATGAAAACTCCTGCCAGATGTTTTCATATTGACTGCACTAACATACACCAAATGCCAAATAACCACTCAATTCCCCACACTGCAGTGCACTCATGAGTTAATGGACTGGAGCCTGGCTAGTTGAGCAGCTAGAACATGCTTCATAGTGGGACTCCCGGTCAGAAGATTGGATTTACATTGTTTTTGCCCTTTGCACCTTTAAATGTCCTTGTGATACAGCATTCATTCCTTGCTATCCATTCTTTACAAGTCATCTCCCGTGCCTCTCCATTTGTCTGGATGTAAGATATTTTCTCTAGTATAGATGGTAGAGGAATACAAAGTGAGATCTGGTTTTAAATGTAATCCTTGAGCTATAAAAAAAAAACCTCTGGCCTTCAGCTCTGTGCATTCATCTGTTCCTGCCACGGAGATCCATCAGCAGCTACAATCTCGTCTTCCCATTGCTGACTATTGATTCAAATGTGTTCACCCCGCCTGCCTCGGTCTGGTGTTTGGGCTTCCGGCAACCCAGTGGGCCATGTTAATTCACTCGTTTTCATAAGCTGAAAGAAGACGTCATGCCTAACCAACCACCAGGAGATGGCTACTATAGCATGGCTGAGGCATAGATCAGCTCTTGGATGAATGAAAGGCAGCCAAAGCCAAACATTTCTGATCAACCGTATTAAATTGTTTGTCTTCCTGTGCCATAATCACTTCAAAAATCTACTTCTGTCCTTTGGTTTCTAAGTAAATACTTGCAAAGCTAATGTTTTGCTCACCTTCAGTTGTAATGTATGTCCTGATCAGCAAATCCTGATACTCTTTTTTTTTTTATGAGATTAAACGAGACTTTGCGTGGAGCCAGTCTTCTGGACTGTGGCAGATCCTTGGCACGAATCGGCTTCTTGCACTCCTCATGTTCAGACTAGCATTATGAAAATGATTAACTTGCTTTTAGTTCTGCACTGTGTTCACATGCTCACTATAGCTGAATTTAGTCAGTCATTTATGTTAAGTCACAAAATTCTATTTGGCAGAATTTTTTAGTCTAAAAAAATGTTGTAGCCTCAGTTTTGGTACTAATTCACAGTAAACAAAATATAGAAATGCTAGTTTAAATTTTAGAGTCAAACAAAGATGTCACTTTGATCTTTAGAAATGTCTTTTTGTGTTTTATGATATTTTATAGACATTAGATCATTATTTGATTAATTAGAAATCTGAAAATGAAAGTAACCAGTTAGTTAAAGACCTATTATTAATCTACCAGTAAGCTGAAAGCATTGATGTGTAAAGTACAACCCTCAGTGTCTGTAGTGTGGCTGCAGTGTGACTCTTGTTGCTGCTACATTTTAACTGTGGGAGACGATTGAAAGCCAAGAAACTAAATAAACTTTCCTGCGGTCATGAGAACGAGGGTCATGCTTTGATTACAAAGATCACATTGTACTACACTTGTGTGGAAAGTGCCAAATCGTGGATCTGTGCAATAATCAGAAGAGGAAAGCAAGTCACATACGTGTCAAAGCCAGGGTTATTTTAGAGTTCCATACTTTTAAATATTGCTGTGAACAGGAAAGACCAAAAGGAGTGTCAGCTCCAAAACGATGACTCATGAACAGCTTCGGCTCACATTTATGAGTTCCTTTTCCTTTGCCAGTGGCCTGATGGACTGTGGGTAAAAGTACACCGGTTGGAAGCGTGGCCTCTTGATATTTGGTGCTCCTGTCAAAGCCCACGGCAGCAGAAGTTTTGTGCCCACAGATTTGGGAGTTTTTTTAATGAAGTCGAGCAGCTGCAGTTTTCTCTTCAGTCTGGAAACGAGAGGCTTTGTGTCCCCTGTCACCCTGTGTTAATTTGGGCCCTAATGTATTTTATAAACAAAGGGCTGCTCTCTAGCCTGACAGTCGTGACACCTTGATTCCAGTGCAGGATGCATGCAGTACGGGGTTACACCATTAATAATCAACTGGCAGCCATCACACCATTTTAACCACGATCATTATGATAAAGGGCATACACTTAATTACAGGCCTGCTTAATTATAGCTCTGTTGAAGCTCGTTTGTTTGGTCAAATGCTAATTATACCACCACGCTCTTGGCAAGTCCTCATTTCAATACACTTTTTGCCGGCTGAACAGTGTGGCTTATTTTCATGCAAATTTGATATCTGGTGAATGTTTTGTCTCTCTTCTTTCCGCTTTTCTGTGCCTAGTGTGAGCGTGTCTTTGTTTCAGAGGTGAACATCTCTCAGACAAGGAATAATCGGGAATAATCAACGGTAATTAAACTGGAAGAGGGTTGGTAAAGGGCTGGGTTGAAGGAGAGAGTTGAGGTGCTCCAATACAGTGGAGAATAAAAAAGCCTTTCATCTTCTCTCCATAGATGGAAGGAGGGGAGGTGTCGGGGTGGTTGGAGATGTTGATAGCTTTGCTGTTTTATAATCCCACGTTTAGTCTAGTGAATAAACTTAGAAGTGGAGAGTAATATTATTTTTGTGTTTATTTCCTGCAGCTCTGGATGATGTTCCCTTTGTGATTTCTGAGAAGTTTTATGACACCCACACAGAGGTAAATGCATTTTTTTATACATCATCCTATGGGACTGAAAATAAGAGCTACTTGTTCTTCGGGTTATTCCTTTTCTTTCCCCTCCTTCCCTTTGCTTCTCCTCCCTTTCCTCCAGACTGAGTGATGAATGCGTGCAGTCAGGCAGAGCTGGCTCAATGCAGTCCATTTGGCTGGCTGGTGGCGGTTGTCACTATAGCCCCGTTTGTATTGACACAGAGAGAGAGGATTAAAGATTTTAAGCATGCTTACTTAGCCATGAGCCTAACCGCCATGTTTCTTGTGTGTGTGTTTTTTTTTCTCCCGCAACCCCCCCCCTCCTTTCCTGCTTTTGATTTCAGATGCAGCAAGTCAATTTAATGGGCATTACGATCAAATCCCTGGCAGAGATCGAGGAAGAAGTGAGTAGAGGCTGCAACGCTCGGCTGACGCTGACGCCGCTGGCCCAGAATGCAAAGCAAACGGTCTTGGGGTTGTAATTAAGTGTCTGAGACAGCGAGGCCCTGTTGGCTCCACTAAGCCCCAATTGAATAAAAGCATGGCCAGTCTAGGCAGACTTTCTCTCTTAAAGGCTGCGTCTCCTGTTCCAAAACACTTGACTTTTTATTCCCCAATTCTGCTCTCAAACAGCTCAATTTAGCATCTCACACCGCGCCGTAGATCTTATGAAGTTCTTCTGGTCAGACTCTACATGTTGAACTTTTTAGTTTAGTTTAGTTTCCAATCAGTGTCATCGTCAGTGGTGCAAAAAAAGTTAGAGATGGCGCAGAGCAAACGCAAGTGGTCCACCATTTGTGATGAAACACTGTAGCCTGCAGGCACTGGTAGGAAGAAAATCATCTGTGTGCAGCTCCGTCTTTGGAGCCCATGTCTTTGTGCGAGAGCAAGAGAAAGAACGTCAGTGTGTGTGTGTGTGTGTGTGTGGGTGCTTTAAAGAGTGACAACCCCCCTTCTCTCTCATTAGCACGGTATCTCGGTATCAGAACTGCCAGGAAGTGACAGACCACTGTAAAAGAACAGGTGCTGTTGGGTTTGAGATGTGTTACAGAGCAAACACTGCCTCATCAAACCGGGTGTCTGTTCTGCACTCTGCCTCTGTCTTCTGTCACATACTATCCAAATCACACAGAGTCGCCATCTTGTCATATGGTCATCTGAATGAATCTCATTGTCAGCGCAGGTATTAATGCCGTATATGTGTGTCCAAGGTGGAGACAGGCTGGCTGCTCATCCTGTATGCTCCCATCTTTTTACCCTCCTCCTCCTCCTCCTCCTCCCTTTTCCTCTCCTCTCCTCTCCCTCTCCTCCTTCCTTTCTTCTCACAGAGTGTGATTAGCAGGAGGACACATGGTGAGCTGAGCTGGGGAAGGGAAGGGAAGGGCATGAGAAATCATTAATTACAGCCGCGCTGGAGCTGATGAAGTAAATGTGAGATAGTGTAACACACAGGATTTAGTGAAGTGGACGACAGCACAAGATTAATGGTGGGGCCAGGCTGATGAGGATGAAGTCACAGCTTAGCTTGATAATTAGTTTCCAAGTGGAAACATCCCTCACCATTGTGTTATTTTTACTTCTCTCCTCTTATTATTATCCCACAATGATATCTACAGAACAAGGGAGGAAACGCAGTTGGCGATATTTTCACAAACACGTTAGACAGCAAACGAGGTTTTAGAAAAGGGGTGAAATCTTTGTCTGGTCTGCTTGTTTTGCTCTGTCAGTGGTGCACTTTGAATTGCATATCCATTTTGTTTTCTCTTTTGAGCTTCTGTTGAAGTGGAAGTTCATTCTTGCTAATATAAATTCAACACGCTCAATGCCGAGGTTGAGAAACAGCTGCTTTAGTACGAAACTCCAGTTCTCTAAATGTTACTGAGCGTTTTCTCCTTCTCTTGTCCAGAAGAGGTCACTGTCCCCAGCTGAGTGTGCGGCTGTTCTTCGCCCCCTTTTCAAAAACTACAGGCTCTTCCTGCACAGAATCTAATTGCCTCGTTTTTAAACCCATTAAAAATATAGATTCATGAAAGATATGTATTTTCTAGAATCCTACATATGCACATGTAATTGAGGAAAACCGTTGTAATCACAGCCACAGTTGTAGATAAGACCATTTCCTAACAGGCATCACTTAAGCCATGTCTCAGATGATGTTGGTTCCAGCAATTAGGCATTCTTTTCATTTCCCAAATGGCTTGCAAAACTTGTGGATATTATAATTGCTTTTAGCCACGCTTATCTAATTTGTGTCTTTTTAAGTGTTAATTAGTAAGCTATTTAAAGTGACATCTTTATGTAGTTTGCTCTGCTGAAAAATGTTGTTGGCGGATGGCTACGAATTTTCAGAGGGAGTATGACACGATGGAAAGAAGTGTGTATGCACACATGACAAGATTTTCATTAGCACCTATGTATGATGGCTTTTTAGTGGTTGCAAGGAGTTACCAGTGTGTGTGTGTGTGTGTGTGTGTGAATGTATGGAGGGACAGTAGAGTACAGGGGTGTGCGAGAGGGAGCGCTCCAGATAGAGGTGGAATTAATGAAGACAACATGTCACATATTTTTGGCAGTGGAGCAGGGACAGGAAATGAAGCTCGGCTCGTCTGGGTGACTGCCGCCCATGTTCTGGTGTGTCACTGTCCTGTCAGCCTGTGTGTAAAACTGGCAGACATTGATACATGCTCTCCCTGATAACACCCCATTCCCCCATCCATCATTCGCACACACACAGGATTATTTATTTATTGTGCCAGATGTTAAGACTGGATTTTTGTGTGGTAGGGGGGCTAAGTTTCTTTACAACTAACAGGCTTGTGATATGTGACAGGTTTTGGGTAACTTGCAGCTTCCCCTCGAGTAGATGAAAATCAGGGAAGGTATTTTGATTGAGAGAACCCAGTTTCAGCTATTGTGGCTCCTGTTGGGAGATTTGGAAACTTATTTCAGTGATCATGCAGCATCACCTAGTGCTGTGTTGTAGTAGTACAACTTGGTGAAACGAGCACTGGTGTATGTCCCAGAACCATTCAGCCAATGAAACGACATCCACAGCTGTGTAATTATTTCCGTTCAGTATCAGTGTTCTATGCTCTAACTGTTCAACTAATGAGTCGACTGAGATCCCCAAAAATCTGAGTGAAAGTACTTATTATTATGTAAAAACTTCATCTGTACAGCAACAGTTTTGAATGCAGACCTATCACATTGTGGCCTGTAGGTGTGTTTGCACCAAAAATGATCTTTAACAGTGCTGTTACTGCCATTCGTACATAAGTGGAACACGGTAGGCTCCTGCCACCAACGTTTGAAATATTTCCTCAGTATGATAATAAATGTTAATGTTCAGTTAAAGAGTTAACGCAGTGATTCAGAGAGTCAGTGAACAATAGAACAAACATGCGCTTCCTCTCTCAAGTATGTGTGTGTGAAGCCTGTTGTTTTAAGAGCCATGTCCATGGTGTTCCAGAAGATGGCAGTGTTTCTTTACTTTACTCTGTCCTCATTCTGGAGGACTGTCTCATCGCCGTGGTAATTGTTCAGTCATCTGTGTGTATTTTCTGTTTTTCTCTGTCTCACAGTTTCACTACAACTTCAGCTCAGAGTGGAGCGTCGCTCCCTAACGTCCATCCCAGCGGGCAGAGCTGTGATCACTGGGACGCTGCAGATGGACCAAAGGAGCATTTGTGGAACTAATTTAATGTGTGGTGAAATCAAGAGAACATTGATACATCAGTGTGTTTAACAATTTTAGACAAATTTGGATTGAAAAAAGGATTTTCCATAATGTACAACTCTTCAAAATAAATTTTAGAAAATGAAAACTTGGCTTTTCTAAATGACTTTCATGTCTTACCTCACTGCTATAAAATTGCTATAAAAAGTGTCATGCTCACAATAACTGTCCCGTAATCCCATGCCTGAACCTACTCGTTTGTAAAAGTATACTAATTGCGACTAACATTTTGCTCGTCAGTATAACGCGGCCATGCTGACAGTGAGTAGCAGTCAGGGAACAGAGAAGCAGTCACAGGCACGAACAACCTCTGAAGTTCCAGCAGGACCATCTTTCCATCACAAAGTTCATCATGAGCAGCGTGCAGCAACAGCGAGCAGAGCTCAGAGACTTTTTGCCCCAGATGCCCACCTGTGATACCTCCACTGACGCAGGTCTTTAGGAATGGAAAAACATGACGTTTTAACGGAAATGTGGTAAATATATATATATATATTGCTTGCTTTAGATTTTATTTCTGTTTTTTTTGGTGAGAGACAGTATTTTAATATTTGTAAAACACAGTGTCCAACGCACTTTCTTTCTTAATTTTTTTAAACAACTAAGAACTGAATTTACACTTGGATCACAAAAGCTTCTCACTTCTGCTTATGTGTCATTTGCAGCTAATGAAATTGTTAGAATCATTTGCACATTTTTGCAAATTGGTGTCAGAAACTCAATAGATTAATTTCCCTGTTGTTAATTAGACTCTCCTCCTGCAAACTTTGTGAACTTATGAATTCTGCTAACAGTGCAGTTATTCTTTTTTCCCTGACCAAAATTCCTTGGCTTTTAGTATTCACAGGAGTTTAATGAAGCATGCAGCAGATGACAACCCCGCACACGCGTTTGCGTTAATTCCTCTGTTCTGCTGCTGAAATCAGAGCGACGGTCTGAGGAATCCTCTGCAGAGGGAACAGCTTTCACGCTCCTTCATGAAGGTGACACTCATGTCAGTGATGCCCTAGAGCACAGTGACAGGCTCCGACAGCCCTCCTCCCCACTGGCACAAAGTGTATATACAGTATCGGTATCCAGGTTCGCACACAGGCAGCTCAAGTGAAAACCTGGAACTGCGCAAATGTTCCACTTTCCAGCATTTGGCTAATGTATGTTTGTATGAAAAAGTGTAAAACAATTAATTATACAACTTTTTTTTGCAGAATAATTTGAGAACAATGTTAATATATGTAAGTTTGTTGATATTCTATACTTTTCTTATGATTTACAAATGACAGTTAATAAAAAGCAAACAATGAGGAATGTCATTAAGCATCATGTATATATTTTAAATCTATTATTATATTATATATTATTATAACAATCATTTTCTACACTGAACCCTTTTTTTCTTATATCTCTCACAAACACTGTTGTGCTGCTCTAATATTCACTAAAGCACCAAATGGAACCTAATGCTCAGATGATAATTTATGTTCATAATTGTTTACTACAAAGAAAGTTTTTTTTATTTTTTTGAAACAATGAAAGTGTATTTTTGGCCTGTGGTAACGTAATCTATTGCTCTTGTTGTCGTCTTTTCATGAGAACCTAAAATAATCTAATAATAATCAGCGTTGATCTGCCACAGATTTTAGTTACCTTTTAACCTCGGTGATTGTTATGTTAGCACATCTATGTCAGATCGAAGAGTGAATTTAGCCATGATTTGCGTTCATGGGGACTGAATTAACATAACCAAACTTTCCGTATTAATGCAAAAAAGCAGCACCACAACTCTCCTGAGCTTTGGGCAGCTTTGCACATCAGAAAGGTTCCTCACATGGTTTCACATTTACGTTCACTCCACTTTATAATATGGAAAACGCTGATGATTTTCAGTGGCCACATTTCAAAAGTAGAATGGAAAGGTTTTTTTGAGGTGGAGTGGAGTACTTACATTGTCTTTAAGCCCTTCACAGATGGCAAATTTGTTTTAAGGTGTCTTTTAAAGTCTCTTGCTATCTGTACCAGGCCCAGCTTAGGTTCCTCTGGCACTGCTGCCGAGCCTCTAGGAGGACTTGGCCTTCCCAGAGTTGAGCTGAACTGCAGAGCAACACATCAAAGCCCCACCCTCTGTGAGCCCACCAGATGTCCTGTGGTCATTTTTAAACTCACACCCCGGCGCATGACATGGAGCAGTGTGTAAGCATGTAGACAGAGGTGGATGGGCAGCTTGGAAATTGGAAAAGGAAGCCTGTATTTATGAGGTGGTTTGAGGTGCTGTGTTAAGACGGGCTTAGCCTGCCACTCTCCCTCTGACAGCCCTGTTTCCCCCTGAGCTGGGGTGACCAGAGCTGGAGAGAGGTGAAGGAGTGAAGGCAGGAGGCCTGTCAAAGCAGGTCCAGACCAGAGCTCGGTCCACAGTTAATAGCCTCGCAGGCAGGTGATGCAGCAAATCACACGGGCAAAAACATGTACAGCTACATCTAATGTTAAGTGGAGTTCTATTTTCATAACACGAAGAAAAAGGAACTGAAAAGTGTATGCTGAGCTCAGCCTCCTCTATTATTACACAGGAAAAGGCTTGTAAGAAAAATAAGCCATTACAAAGTGCTGCTATTAAAAGAAACGGAGTTTGAGAAACGTACTCTAGCATTTACCGCTCACCTACAGCAGCCTCGTGTCTTCATTCCACGCTGACATCATCAGATGCTGGAGGGCTCCACTGAGACCTGAAGCTGGAGGTTAGGAGCGCGGTCTGGTGCTCTATGCCGCCACCTTAACAAGCCCCCAGGATGCACTCCGAGGGGAACCGCACATCAAATCTGTCTTTCCATACCTCAGCTAGAGGTAAGATGAGTGATCTCCCAGAGCAGGGATCCCCTTTCCCTCCCCCGCACAGCGGCTCTCCTCCCCGCTCCCTCTCTGCCACACGGCGGCCAGCCCATGTGAGTCAAATTATTGTAATTGAGTCGGAATGGAGTCGGGTGTGAGGTGATCTCTCTCTTCATCCCCTCCCTCTCTCCCTCTCTCTCTTTCTCTCGCTCAGATAGTTCTGCACATGTTGTGAAATGACCAGCAAGCATCATTCTTTTTTACCTTTCTTTTTTTTTCCTTTTCTTCTAACACTGCCTGTAACATAGAAATCAATTAACTCCTTTCAAGTCAGATCAAAGGCCCAATACACCATCCAGGTCTGTCCACAAACTGTGGGACTATTAACCCTCCCTTTGGACAGCGACCAGGCTGGACGTATGAAAGGAGGCTGCTGCCACTGTTCACATATGTGTGAAGTAGTCAGAAACAAACAGGAAGTGATCGGACAGAACTTTGACGAGCGCTCCCCTAATTGACTTGTTAGTTCTGGGCAATAAGAAACCAGGATATAAGGTTTTCGTGACAAAAGGAAGATTGACTTTTACGTCTGTGTGTGTTTTAGCAGATGGCTCACACGACCACGGATGGATTATAAGACGAAGAAGCTCACACACACCTCATGACATGCCATCTTGAGTGAAAGAAACTAAATGATGATCTTCTGTCTTTGGGATTAAGCTGCATGTGTTTGAGGTTGGCTTTTGATTGGTTCGCCACATCTTTGTTTATTTTGTGGCTCCGTTTGGCCACATTGATTCTGTTTGTAGTCTTCGATTATAACTCTTTAACATCTCTTTGTGATGGTTTTGCATCTCGTAGCATTTTTGAACATCTTTGTTTTTGTCTTCAGTTGCTTTGAGTCTCTTTGGTGCAGGTTTGTCTCTTTGACATTTAGCAGCAATCTCTAGTAGTCTTGTATCTCATACAGTTTTGCCCAGGTCCTGGCTCTGCCTGACCCACTGGGCTCACTCCGTAATCCTTATGGGCATGGTGGTGGCACAATATGAGTGCAACATCAAAATTGTCGGACATGGGGAAACGAGTGGAGCTTTTGTCCACAGACAGGTGCACTGACCCTGTCCACCCCTCGAGGTGCAACTTGCATTTTATTGGACATTTATGGCTGGCCAGCATTTCTTAACAGCCACCTGGATGCAATAAAGGTCCAGCTCCTGAGCTCTGGCTGCCCAGAGGATTTCCCAGCAGCTCCTGAGGGACCTCTGGCTAGTTAAGATGTTTATTAAGCTTAAAGTGGTCCAGTGGGAAAACACAGCACTTCTGAGAGATTTGGGCCAGCAGTTTTCTTGTTAGTCAGAACACTCCCCAGAGGATTGAGTTTGCTTTCCGTTCAAACCTCAGAGGGAGGACAGGGTCAGTTCACAGGGCATGAGGTTGGCCAACTGGTAACTAGGCACATGAACCCAGGAAGTGAAATATCTAGAGACCATCAAGGTTAGCTTGAAGCAATTCCCATAGTTCTGTAAAATATACTCAAGCAACCTGAACCAAACACATCCCACAGTGCGTAGCTGTAACGTAATGGTGTGTAGCAACTGCACAAAGATTATTATGAGAATTTGAACAGTAAGGAAATAGATTAATTACAGTGTTTTTCAAGTTTTCGTTCAGATTGTCTTTAGACCCTTTTGAAGAACAGAGCAGACATTTTATGCTAATATATAAATAAAGTTTGAGCTGTGCGTTAAACACATAGGGGGAAATGCACAATTCAAATTCTAGGAAGAAAACATCCATGCGCAGAGTTGTGATGTTAGTTCTGCTTGCCATTTGACAGATCTTGACCTGACTAAGCTGTTCTGGACCTCTAGTTCAAAGCCCTGGTCTTTAGCCTCAGGCACTCTGCCCTAATAACTTCAGTTAGCCTGTTAGCCTGGTTTTGCCTTCTGAAGGCTTTTCAGCCATGCTTTGCTGAACGGGGAAAAAGTTGATGAAGTCTTCGTGGAGTAGTGTAGTTAAAGTAGCATCTTTACTGCTCGGCTTGATGAATATTACATTTCTCCTTTTTTATGTTCTCATTTCATTTGAAACTTTCTCACAGCCAAACTGCAGATCCCGTGGTGAGCACATGCAGCCAGTGATGGGTTTTTAGTGCTCTCTGCCTAATGTTCAAGGCAGATTAGAAATGTTCGCCTGTGACAGATGCTGTCTAGATCTTCACTACCAGATCCACCCAGCTGCAGAACATCTGGTGAATTTCTACCTTTTTCTCTGAAGTGCTGCCTATTATTGACACACTCGAAATGTTACATGTGCACGAGCGCTCGCATTCAGCACACACAAAACAAGCCCTGCGTGTTTGATTGAACGGGGGAAGAAGAATCACACATATACACATACCTTTACATAGCGGCTGCCCTAAGTAGTTTGATTTTTATTTTTAATGCAAGGCATGAATTGATGCCGGTGATTCTACTGATTTTCCAGATATGTGCCGTTTTGTTTAGAATATCTGTCACTACTTTGGCCACAGAGTCTGCAAGTACATGCAGTTTATTCAGCAGAAACAGAATTTATGCATTCCACATGAGGAGTGGGTAGCAAAGGCCTAGGTTTGTTGTTAATGGCACACATCCTAAAATCATGCTCCTGGCCTCCCGTAGCTCAAGCTTTCTTTCTTTTTTTTGTCAGAGGAAACATCATTTTTTTGCTGAGACAAATCCACTGAATAACATGATCGTCTGATGAAAGGTGCTGCAAATCTTTCCTGGGCTGAGAATCACTAATGATGAAAACTGTAATTTAACAAGCAACATTGTGTTTCCAGCCGGGACGTGACGCCATGCCATTAGTGCTCATGTAGCTGCACATCAGCCAAAGTTTTACCGGGTTTCTAAAGGTCTTTTCTCAATGGGCTGATTGCTGTTTTGTTTCTGTGTCACTCGTGCACTCAGCACCTCTGCGTGGGATATCAAATGGTTGTCAGGGGAGAATGATTTAAAAATCTTCAGGCGTTCATCAACAGTTAGAGAGAGCCACAAACACATGTGGGTGTGGATCGCACGGACACATTTGGAGAGCACGGTTTAATTTCGTTTAAAATGACCACGCAGTTAAGTTGTTCCTCATGTGTCTGAGGAGCTTAGGCTCACATGAAGACTCGCTTGGCCATCGCCTGTGGCTGAAGTAAAACAGAAGGGAAGCGGAGATTCCCACATCACAGAATAAAAAGCATTTGTTATTGCTGGATTTCATAATGTTTCATGCGTTAGCATCTGCGGTCCAACTCTAGACAGCTTTTTGAAATGTTTTGAAGATAATCCCTTTTTGGAAAAAAAAAGAAAAGTCGTCATTAGTGCTTTCACAAAACATTTGGTATTTGTTTTGATTGTCGATATTACAGGATGACACAAGTGCCCTCATTCAGTTTGTATTTACTGCAAATCAAATGCAATACAATAGAAAGTGTGACAGCCTATTTTCTCATTTTTACTCCGGTGTGCTGTGACTTTATATAATGAAAATAATGTGATTTAATAATAAATAGAAGCATTCTGGTGGTGAGGTTAAGACATATGTCACATAACCGCAGCGTCCCTTAGTAAATATGTTTGTTGCAAGTCACACGCTCACTCTCCCCTCATTTTTCTGTCTCACCTCTTTACTTGTCTGTCTAATAAAAGACAGAATATGTACAATGCAAAAGTATTTCTAAAAAAACATTATATTTGTTTTTAGCAATAGTATGATGATCATATATGTTTTTCTTGGCTGTGGTCCTTCTACAAAGACCACGTCCAGATGAAGCTGCCAGATGCTGATCATGGACCTTGCTGGGAAGAAGAAACTCTGAGAAACTTCTCATTAGATTTTAACAGGTTTTCCATTCCTTTTTTTTTTGTCCTTGACTTCTCAGGGGCCGCGAAGTATTTGTCACTTCAGCATACAGAAACTATTTCTTGTAATATTTTTTTAGTTTTTTCAATTCTGTGTCAATCTGTCTAAGTAAAATATATAAATATGTCAGGTATAAATATATTAATAAAACTAGTGATGGCCTAAGACTTTGCACAGTACTAATCAGACAAGAGCAATACCAGAAGAGTATATATATACACATGTGATGGTGACAAATAAGAGGAGACAAAGTGGCCAAAATATGCAAACAAAACATATATTTAAACAAGTGATTCACAATATAAATGAAACTGAATTAGAATATTTTGTGTTTAATTCTGTGTCTGTACAGTACAAGGAACATGTTTGACAACAGATCTCATATCCTTCGTTGCATTTTCATTGCTCGTATTTGTAAAGAGGCTACACAGGGTCCCACTTCCATATTCAGAAATACGAGGTGTGGTGTTATTCTTACATTTCTAATATTCGTCTCATAGTGACAGAGGATATAAAGCAGAACATTTTGCTCGACAGCCTGCTTGTAAATGCTATATTATAAGAAAACAATACAAATAATGTATATGGCATTCTGTGTTTATTATAGATTTTAAAAATACTTTAATACGATATTATTAAAGACAAGTCACTGTTGTGGATTAAAAGTATTTAATATACTGTTTACATGTCAAAGGATAAATAAATATTTATTTAGTTAAATTAATATATTCAACGTGCCAAGTGAAGCCGTTTGTGCAGCTTATCGAAGTGAAGTATTAATTTAAGTGACCATTTTTACAGAGGGACGTTTCGCTGTAGGGCAGCAGACGACGGTGTACTGCATGCTTTTGTCCAGCAGGGGGTGATGTTGTAATTCAGATAATGTTTTCATTTTTATTCTTTTCTTTTCCAGCAACATCAGCCTACAGCAGTGAAGTAACGTGTGTTTGTGTCGGAGGACCAGGTGCACATGTGACTGCATCACGGATCACGTCAGTAGGTGTTGTTCACAGAAAGGAGAAGCTTGGACTGACGGCGTAGCTGTGGGTCACACCAGAAAACCAAGAAACGTAACGTAACGTAAGGGTGTTGATTCTGTTCTTGTGTCACCGTGAAAATGCAGAGCTCCTCCGATTCTCCAAACCAGGACATGAGACACAGGATGTGGGGGATTTGAAACCTCTGATTCTTTGCTCATTATCAGCTCATAAGAGGAAACTTTTAAAATCATGAATTTAGGATTTAGCTTTTTGTTACGTTAAATTCAATTAAATGGAATTATTATTGTCATACTTTTTCAGACAAATAGCAGTAGAACAAGTAGCCCGTTCACATTTCCAGCTTTGGCTTGTATTGGTGTCACCATTACAGATTCCACACGATTCAAACTTCTGTCCCAGCTCAGATTTGGTCCTAAGGATGCAGGTAAACAGCAGTTTCCCGACTCCTCTCAGACTGTGTGTGTCAGCTCGCTGTCACACGCAGTCCTGTCAGGCCATCTGTCAGAAACTCAATACATTTGCTGCAGGAAGAAGGAAAAAAAGCGGAATCCAATAAATCATAACCTAAACAAATCTCGCCATGGCCTGACAGTGCTGTATTATATTTTGTCTTAATCCTCGGAGAGTTGGGATTATCCTGCAGTGTTTTTTTTTTTTGGCTGTCTCAGTGAGATAAGAAGGGCCATGTGGTTCAGGCAGAATAAAAACAGAAAATGGGACGTAAATAACTCAAGTTGTTTCTCATGTGTGTT
Source organism: Microctenopoma stevenorrisi (assembly GCA_032270685.1). NCBI lineage: Eukaryota > Metazoa > Chordata > Actinopteri > Anabantiformes > Anabantidae > Microctenopoma > Microctenopoma stevenorrisi. The sequence goes on along the minus strand of JAUMTR010000027.1, from coordinate 6,029,815 downwards.
TGTGAATTTGACTCGTTTCAACGTGTAAATAATGTTAAGCCTGTAATATTTTTTAGAAAAAATAAATATCAGTACGCATTTTTTTATTATTAGAAAACGGAAACTATTCTATTTAGTATTAGTGTGTGGAGTAAAAACTCCAGCCGTGCGCTGCTTGTTTGCGCGTTGTGCGCTATTATAAATGCCGTTTGCGCGTGGAAAGCGGAATGGAGCGTCAAACCTTCAGGGTTGACGCAGGAGCGCTCAGGCGCCGGGGCCCTGACGGGAGGTGCTGCTGTCACGGAAACGTCCATTTCCCCCGTTTTTAAAATGTCTCGAGCATCAGAAATTCTTTGCTGCGTCGCTTTTCAGCATGTCCCTGTGCAGCTCGGCGGCAAACACGTTAAAAGTACCTGTGTGGTTTTTTTCTTCCAGCTTTTAAAAAACCCTCATGGAGAGTTTAGAAGCACTCATTAAAAGATCAAAGCTAGTTAACTATCGAAGTCCTCTAACCCTGCAATTTAGGAAGCCATTATGTCCCCGCTTTGCTGAGTTTCTGCTTTGTGTTTTCACTGAGGTATCTCATTTGAAAACGCTCATCAGAGCGCCTTGTTTCACGGAAGAGGCAGATTTACGTTTCAGTTGTGTGGTGGAATTGAAGAAAAATCAGATGATGACACAGCGTTGATTCCAGGCTAAATAGTGGTTCGGGGCTGCAGGTCCTGGGCTGTTTCTGTGAGCGTCGCAGGCCTGACTCTGCTGCAGTGATGTGAGTCTAATGAAGAGTCGTGCTGCGGCTGCTAAACAGCACGATGTCACTGTGATTACCGGCAGCACGCTTATGCATTCATTTCTTTTCGTTTGACTGGAGCCCTCTGCTTTGGTTCACGTTTCAATTCAACGAATTCGTTCTAGAATTAGATTCAGTCGCTGTATGGATCATTCCTTCTGCTCTGGTTTCATTCTGCGGCCGTTTTCGACATATCCACGTGCACACGTCACGAGCAAACATTCAATTTCAAACAATTTCTAATTACAGAAATAACTAATTGTTCGATTCCTTCGATGTCGTAAAGAACTTTTTTTCACCACCAGAACCGTGCACACAAAACGCTCGCATTTTCTGAAGCGTGTGATCAGATCATTTGTATGTATTTATATATTTATTGTATTAATGTTATTATTCTAATACATAATGCACTTACTGTGTGATCGAGGCTGCAGGAGTGCGCTGCTGCTGGTGCTGCTGCTGCTGGTGGTGGTGGTGCTGGTGCCGGTTCTGCTGCTGCTCTGGCCTAAACGCTCGATGGACGCAGCTAAATTGTGGGAACTTTAAAAGTCATTTGCTTCACTCGAACTGTCTGTGCTGCACACCTGCTGCCACAGGGCCGCGTCACGTAGAGGCTCATTAAAACACCGCGGGGCTCAAAGTTGGCGGATTGATTTATTATATGAATGTTCACACACCTGAACGGGTGGAGGTGGGGGGGGGGGGGTGCGGTGGACACGCTGGACATGTTTTTTTCTGTATTGATGATTTTGTATTGATAGTGCTCAGCTCATAATCCCATTTAGCGGAAAGATAATCCAGTACTAGTGTGAGGCGGAGGTAATTGACCTCATGCTGATGGAAGTGATGGAGATAGAAGAAGAAGAAGAAAAAAAGTGCGCCCGGGTTGGATGACTTCATGACTTCATGTTGGTGGTGGGACTCGTTGGACGAAAAAGAATCTTTGATTTTCCTGTAACATTCAGCCTATGAAGTTGTTGTAACAAAGTGTGATTTTCAGTGCGCGCTGTTCTCCCGGTGAACGGCAGAGGGCAACGCCAACAGTCCCTGTTCTGTTTCCCGAAGTGGGCTACAGGTCATCGCTTTGATGCTCCACAAAGCACGCAGCGAGGCCTCTGCGCTGCAAGGTGGAGGATGCGCACACACACACACTTTGGTCCATTAGCAGGTTATTATTATTATTATTATTATTATTATTATTATTATTATAGGCTGTCGTGTCTTCATTGTATTTCTCCAGCATTTGTTTATTATCAGCAGCAGCAGCAGCAGCAGCAGCATTCCCATAAAGCCCAGCTAAAGGACGCTCTGGTGTGATGTGCAGTCATATGTATTTGCGTCTCATACCGTACTGAACCTTTTATAGAAATATAAGAAAGGAATAACACAGAGCAGCACAGTGCCCCATTTTCAGGCCTGTCATTTCAGTCTTCCCAAACGTCTTCATCACAGCTTGATGTAGTCGACATAGTTTAATTGTACTACGTTTGTTTTAACTGTGTATATTCGGGGGTTGTGGTATTTTTGTTTAGTGTTGATCAGATAACAAGAGCTGATACAGCAGTGGTTTTCCTCTAACTGGATACAGGCCACATTCTTCCAACATTGGTGTTATTATTATCTTATTCTTATTATTTTTATAGTAATTATGATTATTCCTACTGCACGTGCTTTCGCTGGGGGTTTGGGGGGGGGGCAGAGACATTTCTCGGTGTGGACCGCTGTTATCAGCACCGCTGATCGCCAGGTGCATCAGCTGAAAGGGGACATCAGCCTCCACTGGAAACAATACACAAAAGAGCAAAGGGGGGAAAAGCGTGATGCTCCACAAGACACACACATATCTGTGTTCGAGCCTCAGCATATAGAGCTCTCTCTCCTGCTCTAAGTGAATTCTATTAAACGCTGTCGCCTGTGAAAAGCCTAATTATTGTTATTATTGTTCTTATTGGGTCTGTGTGTAATCTTCACGGCTGACTCCGCGCGCGTGTGTGTGTGTTATTATTGGACTGTGTGCAGCGCACTGTACTCTGCTCAGCAGCATCCCAATGGCGCTGAATGGGGGAATGAAAAAAGTGTAGCCATGCATGCAGGAGTGGGAGGATCCACTCGCTTCAATCTCGCTCTCAGACTTTTTGCAGCGACAGGAGCACAACCAGCCAACCGTCTCTGTTACTTCCGAAGAGTTACTGCCGGGACATCTGCACACTGAACTATCTTTGGATTTGTTGTCAGCTCTTTTCTTGCACTGTTTGTTTTTTTATTTCTGCTCCTCATCGGAGAAGAGTGTGACTCAGTGAAGACTCTCTCTCCAGCTTTGGCCCGTCGCTGTGAAGGGCTCGAAGACCCAGCTTCCTCAGCCCTCTGATCAGAACAGGTGACTGCTCCAGACAGTTGTCCACGTTTGTTGTTTGCTTTCTGTCTCTGCGCCAGGGAGCCGGCTTCGACTCCCTTTAGCTTTGACTAGTGCGATCACCAGAGTCGACTGTTGCGCTTCACCCCGCTCGCTCGCTTTATTCTCGGTTGTTTCGTCCTGCTCCGAGCTGCACGCCGCGCGCCCTGCGGAGCTCAAGCGCCTGCAACAGGTCGCCCTCGCTCCTTTTGCCAGTCAGCTCTGTGTGCCGGGGATTTTTCCTTGTCAGGTCTGACCGTATTCTTATGGATATTGCAACAGGTCTGGTGTCACTGGAGCGCCTCTCCGCCGGAGAACAGCCCGAGACGTGCATCATGCTGGACGGCATAAAAATTGAAGATCACCCCCTGCGATCGGGACAAGCCACGCTCGGAGTCATGCTCGGTGAGTCTTCAGATAGTTATTTATTTTCCTTTTTACACATAAGGTCACGCGTCTCCTCCGAGCACCACCAGTTGTGCACGGTTGCCATTATCCTTTTGCATGTAGTCACACAGCTGTTTTGTTTCCTGGTGTTTTGCCTTCTATTGTGTAAAACCAACAAAAAAGGTCACGTGCTGCTTCTGCTCCAAACGCTTAAAAAAATCAGAAGACACTAAATAACTCGAAATTTAAATTCACATTTTTCTGATCATAAAACGCGTCGATGCAGCCGCGTGAGCGGTTCACTCCGCCTGCAGGCCTCACACAGGAGCACGGACCACATCAGTGCATTCAACTACTTCATACTCAGTCTGATCATATATTTCTGTAGCTTTCTGTGTGTACGGTTTTTTTCCATTGAGAGCATGTTTAGGCATTTCAGGCCTTACTCCTCTTCCGTCTTCCAGGCTCTGAATGTCACCATCCCTCCGTGTGTGAAGGATGCCAGCGGCCCATCTCCGACCGCTTTTTGATGAGAGTCAACGACTCGTCGTGGCACGAGGAGTGTTTGCAGTGCACCGTGTGTCAACAGCCTCTCACCACCAGCTGCTACTTCAGAGAAAGGAAACTTTACTGCAAACACGACTACCAACAGTAAGCACACTCTTCTTCGCGTTGCTTGGTTGGAAAAAGGACGCTGGGGTGGCTTTGGTCGGCCTGAAGGCCGCGTGCATGTCTGCTTTACGCGCACGCAGCTGGCGCGAAGTCTCGTTTGAATGAACATTTAGTGATGTGTTAAAAACAGGCCGACGCTTTAAATGAACGCGGGGTCGCTGCGTGTTGACTTTCCTGCAGAATTATAAAATCAGCAAAGGCGCCACAAGAAGCAGTGGAAATAAATGTGGATTTGTTTTTGAATAGCGCATCATTTTTGCGCACACTGGCTGGAGGACGCGCTCATTAGCGGCCACGCATTAATGTCACATGCTTGGCCCACGATATTTCCACACGTGTCCCCGCATAAGGAAATAACAGGTGATCCCACTCAGGCCCGAAAATGTGCAGGCGGGAACTTTCGCTTTTAGTTTAATGATGATTCCGTTCTCTGTCCTTTAAGGTGGCCTTTCCCCGCGCATCACCGCCCACAGAGCCCGCAGCGCAGTTTGGCTTCTCTGACTTCAAAGTTCATTTCATTTATTGTGTAAACTACCTGATTGGCCTCGACATAATGTTTTTATTTAAATTCTTTATTTGTTAGTTTTGTTGATTAAATTTATTTGATTCCAGGGTAATTATATTATTATTATTTTTGATAGTCTATATTTTCCTGGACAAAATGTGTTTTTAATATTCGGCATATGAGCGGAGGCTCAAAGAAAAATCAATCTGCGCTCATTCACTCCATAGAAACTCTCATAGAAACCTGCGAGGTTCAACATTGAAGATTTAAGGAGGAAGAATAATTAAAAGTTGAACCACTTACACACTCCTAGACGTGCGCGGACAATTTTAAAGGCATCAATAATAAAGACTGTTTAATTGTAACGCAGTCGCTGTAAACATCTACACATGTCGCACTTATTCTGGGATAAAATGCTGGAGTTCGATTCTAAAAGCAGACTAACGAAATTAAATGCAGATAATGTGATCCCAGTAACGAAGAAAATAAAAAGAGTGTTTTTAATATGACAGCAAAAATAATACTTTACTTTAAAAATAAATTCTTATCAATGAGAAATAGAAATTGTCTTATTATTCTTCTCTAATTATGGTGAATTACATAAAGCTCTATATTTACAATGAGGTCTATGACATAAGTAATATTTTCCCATATAAACATTTTTAGCATGACAGCCAATAGAAATGCAGTGAGATAAACCGTGAATTGTCACAGAAAAGCATCAAACATGGCAGATAAAATGAAGCACATTTTGAGGCTAAGTGCTGCGGAGCTGGGGCTTCGGCCTGTGAGGACCCTCGGCTCTCCTGTGTTTCTCATCACATGAGCGCTTTTCATGCTTGTCACAAAATGTCCAGCTTTTTTGTGTTGGGCCTTTTTACCAATTCTCCCTCGATTACCGGGACATTATGGCTCTCTGCTAGATACCTTGCAAGCAACAAAGGGTTACATCTATTGCCATGTGTGCCATTTATCCAGCTTTGTGACAGGAGTGTAGTCGGCTGATAACAATGGCAAATTCATAGCAGTAACTAGGGGATACCAAAGTCAGGGCGTCACGGCTCAGAGGTGGCTGGAGGCTGAGACAGTCCGGCACAAAGTGGGAGCTCGTTCCCGTGCCTCTTTCAGCACTGTCTGTGTGGAGTTGTTTCTGAATTTCATAGGCAGAGAGAAGACGGGAGATAAACACACACAGACACACGGGATCTATTTCGCTCCCTTCCAAATACGCTTTCCTGGTAGTTTTTGCCTGGTGTGCTTTTGTAGTGCCGTATTTGGTATGTGAATGACCGTTCTCTCTTCTGCATTTGGTACGTCAGGCGTTGTGAGCTTAAGTGGCAGGTCCTATCACCCCAGCCAAACACAACAACCTGCTGGGCGGCGTCCTGCTCTCACACACTGTTATTCATCACATCTTTAATTCTTCAGCCTCCTTGTCTCACCTTTTTTTCCTCATCTCTCCCAGATTAGAAGCTAGCTCGAGGGTCTCTCAATCACACAGACACAAGTATCTTTTTTCTTGTTTATTTCAGTTGCATTGATGGGATACTTAAAGATGTAATTGGCACCTTTTTGACTTTTATGACACCCATTTAAGATGCATTTGTCAGCCCACAAACTGCTTTGGGCTGTGAAGAGTGCTCCTAGCCTTACAGAGGTCTGCGTGCCTAATTACATTCCTACAGCAACTGATTCATGCCCCGTAATCAGCTCTCACTAGCTATAATAAATCAAGGAATTGGCAAGCAGTCTTTTCTCGCACCTTTGGAACAGGTTTAAGTGCAGACGGGGGAAAACAATTGTATACTGTGTTATTAAAACTCCCACCAACACAGCTCAACACATCGTGCTCCATATAGTGCAATTATATAGTAACAAGATTGGATTTTATTAGCCTTTATGCCATATATTTGCCTGTTTTTACATCCTGCACTTAATCAGTCCCAATTTTAAATATTTTTACAAGAGATATTTATATTTATAGAAAAACTCTCTAATGTGCATGAAATTTATTTTTTTACATGTGAGGAGAAATATAGCAACAAAACATGGCTTTTTGTGAGAATACGTCGGCACAGGGCGAACTGTCAGTTGGACGGGAGCCGTAGCCGTAGAGGAGGAACAAGCTTGAACGAGACGGGCGGTATGTAAAAGCTAGAGTGGAATTACACCACCCTGAGAGAGTTTGCTGTGCCCTGGTGTTTGGAGGTCAATTATACATCATTAGGAAGAGGGAGAACTTTTCCCCAGAGGGACCTCTCCTCTAACCAAGCAGATGCCTTGAAAGGAGCCATGTAATAAGGCCTATCACTTGACCGAAGTGTTGGACAACACCCCTGTAATGGACTGCCTTGTTAGAACCTGCCATCTACAAAACAGAACTGTTTCACACACCACGCTTCCCACGTTTGGGTCCCGTTGATGCATAAAAAGTGGATTTTTTTATTCTAACTTTTCTATAACGTTTTACTCTCTAGCAAAATGTTATTTTAAATTGTTTCATCTGTAACTAATCCAAATACATCAGCGTGCACTTTTTTTCCTTTTTCAAAAATCTACTAACTCACGTGCTGTAAGCAAAATGAAATTCAGGTCACGGTAGTGTTAGTAGTAGAAAAACACAGCCGTGATGAAGCCATAAAAGCACAGCTCCCAGGACCTGCCTCACCTCCCATGTATGCTGGACGATCCCCCGGTGTGCTGAGAGGTGCTTTTTTAGAACTGTTTGGAGTGCCCTCCTGTGAAATTGTTGTTTTTTAATTAGCTATGCTTGGGACGCTACGGCAGTGTGTGTCGGATAGATGCTGACGGCTGGGTTTCTGTGTTGCCTCAACCAGTGTGTGTGTGCTGTACTCGCTCTAGGACACTCCCGCGTGGCGTGGAACCTCTGAGAAAAAACCCCCAAAAAACCAGGACGTACTCTGTGTCGTCAAACCTTCTGGATAGTTTTGCCGTTAATTAAAGATTGTTCGCAGTGCTGCTGAAGTATTTCAGAAGCAGCTCAGCAGGCTCACGTGTGGAAGACTTTTTAACTTTGAGCTATTCTGTCTTTTTTTTAATTCTTCCTAAAAAGGATAAAAATGTGTCTTCAGCCACTGCTCTTGGGTAAATAAAGAGGACCTCTACAGAGAGACAAATCTAATGTTAGAAACACTAAGCCGGATAATATTGCTTCAGCTTGCTGAGATTTTTAGTGCTCGGCAAGGAGCTAGCTGTAGCTGGCCCTGTTCCTCTGCAAGGAAGTATTGGGTTTTATGTCAACATGGCTCGGCCTGTCCCAGCAGCATACTAGGATGCATCATCTGTCATCTCATGGTTTGCTAGCTGCACTCCAACACACACACTTACAGTAAGACCTATAGGAGCATTTTTATTTTTGTATCGCTAGCTACACCTTAGGCTCCGTTTTTGCTCTTCTCAGTTCCCACAAATAGCTCGTGTCACATAGTTTTGCACGAGCTGCTGCGTATGTGAACAGCACCGCCGTGAATTTGACGTCGGCTCCAGCTGTAAAGGGTTCAGTAGCCTGCTGTTTGTGATGATGTCAGTAAATCTTAAGTGCAAGTATTATCCTATAAAATGACTCCATGACAGTTTATTTTTTGTGACTAGTTGAAACAAGTGGGCGTGGAGTGTGTGTGTGTGTGTGTGTGTGTGTGTGTGTGAATAGGAGTGGGGGGTTAAAAGAATACTGGTGTGCATGTGTGTGTAGCAGTGTTTGGAGCACAAAGCACTTTGCAGGACGCTATGGGAAGCCACAGAGGCTCAGCCACGGTAATGCCCATCACCACTTTAGAGGCCAGACTGGTGGCGAGGGATGTGGAAAGAGGTCTCTGTGGCTTTGTGTGGGGGAGCGGTAGTGCAGGGGAGGAGAAGGATCTGCAGAGGGATCCGCCTGGTGTGCTCACATTACACTGGATGATAGCAGAGGGGTGCAGAGGAACTCAAGCATGCAATTTGTTGGTAGCCACAATTTAACCTCATCTCCTAAAGCCGGCTGTTAGGCAGCCAGCGGGACATGTCAGTCAATCGGGAATGCTAATCAGTGACGGTGGAGAAAAAGCCTCGGCTCGGCAATGCAGTGATTTTCATTACTGGCTCCGGGTCCTCAGGCCTTCAGGTTTATTTTCACAGCATGACAAGTCTTCATAACAAAAACGGAGGCAACCACAAACCATTAAATGCAATTTACAAATTAGATTTTGGCTAAATCTGTGAAATACTGCAATAGGCATCTTAAAGTAGCCAGCTGAGAAATACACACAGTCAGCAAATGTTTGTCAGTTCATTTTCAATTTGCCAGAGTACATGTTTAACTCAGGACAATGGACATTTCTTTGCGGTAGAATTGAAACTAATCATTTTCCGTGTGTCAGTGTAACGTTGGTTCATTTATCTTGGATATTTCTAATTCCATGCAGATTCATTGAGTTTGCCCCTGCAGCTTGAAAATAGCACACACTTGTTTCTTCGGGCAGCCCGGTCGAACATGCACGAGAAATTGAGACGTGGCCTCCGCTGCTGGCTCGTCGCTGGCCCCCACTGTGTATGTGTGATCCCATTCTGGAATGTTTTTCCAACACGTAGGCTTTTCACAGATACACGAGAGAGGACTGGCATCATAGTGGCAAGTGCTGCATTCAGACTGTTGTTTGCCCAAGGCTTACTCTCACACTCACGTCACACATTCTGGATCTACATGGGAATGGGCAGAGCAGTGTGTTTGTCTACATACACCCCGGGTCTTTGTGAGGGTATGGGCACATGTGTGTGTGTGTGTGTGTGTGTGTGTGTTGCTTCCTCTGTCTGCTTTTTTCTTTCTTTGTCTCTAATGTAAGCTCAATCCACCGCCTCACGTTCGGTCGTTATAGATACATTTCAGCACCTCATGTGAGTTGTTAGGTGTTATATTTTCTCATTGTGTGTACGTTTCCGTACGGGAAAAATATTCCTGTTTGTTTTTTTTTTTTTACTCCTTTTAATCTTCATCAAATGGGATTATCCCCCAAATACCGGTATTTCTGCCCAAAGTGACTGACAGAGATTTGCACTTTTATCATTAAGTGTGACACTAAGCTGGTCCGAGCTTTGTCTTGAATAGAGGGTCTGACGGAAACAGGGGCTCCTAATCCTTTTATTTGTGTCAGGCCCAGAATGAGGGAAGAATGGAGCCGGGGTGGGACGGGGCTGCAGAATGCCACGGCCCTTAGTCCCCTCCAGACCTGGCCTCCACAGCCAAGTGAGGATGAGACTCATCTTATGTGGTCTGTGCACTCGCCCGCTACTCTACGCTACAATATGTTAGAATATGTCACACAGACATAAATGCATTGTCTGATGTTCAAACACATCTGTTCTCTCATTAAATTTTGCTAACGGTGACACAAACGTGTTCCCGGTGGCAGTCACATGCGTCCATCTATGAGTGCATGGACCGCCATAGCAGGAGGCTCGGTCTAGGGCGAGATTAATAAAGTTTGCTGGTTCCCTGGTCGAGGTCCAATGCTAGGCCTTTGTCTGTGGCTCACATCGGGTTGTGGGGCTTCAGCTCCTTTTGTCTGCGCACCCTTGTGGTAATCCATCTCCAGCGGGAGTCCCTTAGGGCACTTTATTTACTCATTCAACTGTTTGGAAGTCTGTTAGACTGCAGATCAGATGCAGTGAGACCAATGTGATTACTTTAACCAGCATTTGCAGATTCCTGCCCAGCATCTTGTCTCACGCTGAGCCGGTCTGCCCTGCAGGTGGGAGGAAAGGTCCACACTGACTCATCTCTGTCTGTCTGTCCTGTTTACCAGCCCGGTTTGAGGGTCTGTCCAATATTCTGTGATATGAAAATTCTGCATTCGCTTCTAAAACCTCCTGTGCCCACATAGTGTAGAGCTGACTTGATTCTTTATTATCCTTGTGTATTTGAGTTTGTTATTTCAAAAGTACAGAACTCCAAACTCTTGCGTTTCTCAGGTCTCTTTCTCAGCAGATCATAATTCAGCTCCACAGCGAGTGTGGTGTCATAGTGTAAAAACTAACATCTACGTTTTATTGCAAACAGTGAGATGAATTTGGTTATCCATCCATCAACACAAGCCCAGAGCTATGTATTTGGGGCTAACCTCCATGCTAAACCACTGCAGGCTGTCAGTCTCTCTGAATTTGCTTCTGCCCTGTGTGGGGAATATGGTTGAGCTCTCCTGCCAGGACGAGCGTCTACAGAAAAAGCTTCCTAAACTGACGCTTTAGAACCAGCCGCTGATTGGTGATGGCGGTCTTGGTGAGAAAAATAAGCCAGTATGAAAACAGTGCAGATTGGGTTTCTGTGAATCTGACTCACTCCTGTCCTTTCTGACCCCCGCCCGCGCCCCCGCAGCACCCCCCCAGCACCCCCCCAGCATGATTTGTGCGTGAGGTCCCGTGACCCATGCGAGCTTCAAAAGCAGCGAGGGGAAATATTTGGATGATCCTGATGGGGGAGTGAAGACATGGGAGGGAGGCAGACAAGGTGGGGGCTTGGTAAGAGCAGAGCTAAGCAGTGTAAGGCAAGGCAGATGTGGAGAGTCTCCACTGCAGCAACGATGACAGCCCGCGCTGGACTGTTGCCCTCTGCGGAGACACCCACCACCGCCACCAGTGTCCGCTGGGAGGCAGATTCTCTGCGTGAAAAGGCAGCCATGAGACGGGGTGGAGTTACACCCGATTTTATCATCAGGTGCCAGGCCATGATTCTGATCACTGGTACCCCGCCCCCTGCTGTACACCTCCTGTCTCTCTCCTCTTTATTTACCTTTCCTCTGCAGGTTGGATATTAATATTTCCCAGAAAGCCGCTATAATACATCTTCTTGGGAAATTCCATGACTCCAGAAAACTGCAAAATGATCAGGTGTCTATGAAACGGATGGATAAAAAATACCAATTTTTCAAAGTGCTTTTGTGCATATGTGATTTCATCGTGCTCTCTGGATGAAAATCCGTATTGGGTTGCCTTGATGAGAAAAATGTTTCGCTGCAGGTGAAGGTTGAGCTCTATTCGTCTAAATGTTCTTCTCTAGCCCAAAGTATTGTTTGATGCAACCTCACAGCCTCCTAGCACATTATTTATGCACAGGATCTGCCTCTGGGGCCAGCTCAGTAGAAACCCCGTTGAACAGCAATAGCTGTAGTAGACTGAGCCCTAATGCAAACCCAAACTCAGCAGTTAAAAAAGCAAAGCTGTGGTCTGAGGCAGCCCCAATCAGTCTTTGCCCTCTATGCTTGTCGCTGCCCCCTCCCGAGAGTGTGTGGGTTGACTGACCCCCCCCCGGGTGCTTGTCTGCCTTACGCAGGCCCTGCAGCCTCACAGGGGAGCACCGTTGCAGCCCCAGGCCAGAGCGGTGCTCTGAAACCAGAGCTCCAGCATTGTGTTCTGATCCCAGCTGGAAAGACATCTCTGACTCTGAGCGGAGCCTTCTCGCAGCATGGATCTGAGGTCACCAGTGGCCTCTGAACCTTCTGCACTCCACTGTGCTCCTGCGCAGAAAGGACTAAGACTGCATTATTTATTGACTTCCAGTCCGTTCTTCTGAGGTTTTGTCTCACAGAACTGACGTTTTGATGGAGTCGTGTAATCAATCGCATCAAGCTGGAGAGGTTCAGTTACATGAAATGTTATTTCTGTCTGCAGATTTCTAGATGTGTTGGACGGTTCTACTTTTAAAATTTAATGTGTAAATTAGCAGAAAATCTGGTCTTAGGAAAATGCCGCAGTGAGTGTTTGTGGTATGTGCGTCTTCATGTGTTTTTGCACTTTCTCAATACAGCACGTTTATCCCTCTTGGTATCTCATAGGTTCCAGCTTTGTTTTAAATTGTACTTCAGCATTCCTGTGTGCACGTGTTTGCACGTGTGTAGTCATATGTGTGTGGAACTTGTCCACTTGCATGAGTGTAGTGTCTCTGTCACTCAGCCAAGCGTTGGACATTCTGTTGGCAGGCATCACAGTCTGTGGATTCTCCTCTCTGTCGTGCCGTTCTGGAGGCAGAAAGCGGTGCGTGCCACCCAAACCACCAGCCAGCCCCCCCCCCCCTTCACGCGCCAGGCGGCTCACTCCCTGCTCTTCTTGCTCTCCTTTTCCAGGGCCCCAGAGCCTAGGTTGTGGCCTGTGGATGAGTGCTACATCCTGGCTGTCAGCACAGGGGTTAGCTGGGGATTGGCCTGTGGTGGAAGTGCAGTATCAGGCCCTGTCTGTCAGCTCCTCGTTCCACTTCCTCCCACCCATCAGCGCAGGCTACAGCCAGTGGATCATACATGCGCAGCGTCGAGCTGTGACTGACTCAGATCTCTGGCTTGAAAATGAAAGGATCGCCCTCAGAATAGGCATATTCATAACCATGCCAATGTAAAGGGGCTGTTTAAAACCTTTAAGTGCTCGGGTGTTGTGTTTTTAAACAGACCATGAAAGCTTTGACAGATGGTTTACTATTTCTCCCAGTATTTCATTTCAGGTACTTTTAGCTGTTGCCTTCTGACTTCCGTGTAATGACCGCGCAGCCTTTGCTTTGCTGGAAGGAACCATTCCCATTTGTCAGATTGATAAATGTTTGCAACATGTCAATCAAGATACTTTATAAATCTTGTGGGTCATATTTTCTGCCAAGGTTCTGATTTTGTGCATATACACGGAGCCATGTCTTTGCTCTGTCTGTGGATCTCATTATCTGATACAAACACACACACACGCACAGGTACATACATGGTTAAACACACACACACACACACACACCTGTAGTGCACATGGTCACAGACAGGCCAACACATGTTGGAGGATTTGCGACTATAATCAGATTAATTGGTCCATCTCTCCTTGAAAACATCACATATACACATGAAGGCCTCTGGTAGCTTTCAGCTGGATGCTGCTTACACTAACCAGAAGCCAGGCAGCAGGCGCAGGGTCGGCGGGGTCACAGCACGCTCTCTGGCATCAGCATCTCTTTATGGCTTACATGTTAGGAAAATTATTACAGCACTTACAGCTTTACTCTGTCTGACAGAAAAGGAATTTCTATCTTTTCCTCTGGAGAATTCCTACTTATTTAAGCTGCACTTTCTTTGGGTTAAATTTGACACGGCAGAAACCTTTTTCTTTCCCCAACATAAATATAAAAGTTAGTGTTGCTTGGCAGAACCCTCGGCCCCTTCAAAGACAGCAGCAAAACATGTTTGGCTTTTGTGACGAATATTATTAAGTATATTAACTATAATCCATATTAACATTCTCCAAGCTGCATGCAGGTTTAACGCCTCAGTGCGCTGCGTATGTTTTTCTTGTGGCCCACAAGTATGTCTATGTGAGGGACAATCTCCACACATGCTGCCATTCATAATTTTATTATTATTAGGTTTTGACTTCACCACAGTTTATACGAAGGAATGAGAACCGCCGACCATTTCTCGCTGTCCTTTTCGCAATCTCCTGTTAACTACATATATTTCTGTTTGCATGTACTTTATCAAAGTTATGGGTAGCACAGGCTCGTTATGAGTGACAGATTTCTGTGCACTATAGTGCAGTGCTCTTCTAGCTGAGCCAAGTCAAAATATCATAATGGTAATTGGAATGAAATAAATAATATCATTATGTCGAACCAGCAGCACAGAAGTTGAAATAGTAAAAATATGTAGTTAAAACTGCTGAGATGTTCTGTTAAATTAGATTTTTGAATGTAATTAATACATGGTTAAATTAATTATAAGTGCTTGACAGTTTCCAAATGTAACGGCAAAAAATTATTAATAAATGGTGAAACTGATGAAAGGTGTGAATAATGGTGGAAATGGGGTTTAGCCAAATAATTAATAAATTAGTCAAATAGTGAACTGTAATTAACCAAAAGCTGCTGATACGTGATGTTTGAAAGGTATGGATGGCTTACGTGATCAAAAGACCTAAAAGTAACGGATAACTAGTGAAATAAATGGAGAAGGCGTAAAAAAACCTACCTAAGCACCTAAAGTTGAATCAAAAATAACAAATCAGGATCAGTCAGTTAAAGGTTACTTGTGTTGATTTGAAGAAATGCTTCCAGTCTTTAGGTATAAACACAATATCTACGTAAACAAGCACAACTTGGTTGTATTTATTTTCTATAGTGTCATTTATTTTGTCTATCTTGAGCGTGAATCACCCAGAAATAAAAGCACTAAATGAACCTCACCATACTTCGTAATTGTCTAAATTTTCTCTCTCCTGACTTGGCATCACGTGGGAAACCCGCACTCATGCAGCTTCAGACCAACAAAACAACCCATAAAATAGTATTTTGTAAATACTGTTTCGCCTACTTCTGTTTTTTTTCACACATTCTGGTGCTAATAAAGTGTGACACACCCTAAACAACCACCCTCTCAGAGCTTACGTAGTGTGGGCAGGCGGTTTGGTGTCCAGGGGAAGCCTGCGGTTCTGGAGCCAGAGAGGGAGTCGTGCCCTGCCGTCCCACAGAGATGACAGGAAGATAAGAAAGAGAGGTGGCCTCTCCGCACAAAAACATCCCACCAGGAACTAACCCAACCTGTGGGAGAGACTGAAGGCTTCAGGACTCGGTGTCAAAGTCTATTCTCACTTAAAGAAAATACACAGAAAAAGAATATTTATTCCTTCATCAAAATCAGAATTCCTTGAACAATGTTGACTGGAAACATAAGTCATCCAGTAGTCATCAGAATCTGCTGCACTCCAAGATGTTCCTGTGGTATCACAAATATCCATATCAAGTTTACACTACAACAGCATGCCTCTGTATGTCACAACTTTGGCTTTGTGACATGGCTTCTCTTAACCCACAGCCACAGACATTATGTGTGTGTGTGTGTGTGTGTGTGTATGTGTGTCGGGGGGGGTTCTTAGCACAAGCGAAAGCCTCTTGGCAGACACAGGCCCTGCAGTTATAACTAAGAAAACCGCTTATAGTTTGCAATATTTGAGAAGGCAAAGTGAAAAGGTAGCCATTTCTCCCAGACGATGCGTAATGAGGGAACCGTGGGGAAGGAGAAACAGCGAGCAGTTTCTGGAAGCGGCACTAACGCAGGGATCAGTAGCATTAAAAGAGATTTATACCCCGAGCTCTTTAAACAGTTTTCTTTTGCTCAATGGTTTCTCCTTTACAGATATTTCAAGGAAGTAATAAACTGCACTGACAAGAGTTTGAGTATCTTTGAAACATCCCTCATGGGCAACAGAGCTCCATCACTTCTATCACACTGCCTTAGATCTGCGTCATTACTCCCACAGAACTCAGGCGGTTTCTCTCTGTTAATAGCACTTATTATGATCAGCTTGTTGTTGTTTATATCAAAGAAAGGTTGCATAACTTACTAGAATGCATCAAACACTGCACTATGCCCAAGTCGGCTCGACATTTATCTCGTTGTGAGTGGTGCTTGTGCCATGTGGTTTGGGCCTACAGACTGTTTTTCCTGACAGTTAGGTTCTTTTGAAGCTGTCTGCATGGTCCAGAATGAGGCCCTGCACAGTGTAAGATGTCATGCTCCCACTGTGCTGACCAACATGCTCTGTGGGCCTTGATGTGCCCATAACATTTAATGGTACGTTTGGCAAATGTTAATGGAAACTCTTTTTTTTCTCTCTTTCAAATTTACCATAATTGTTATTCATCTAGGCTCTTTGATATACTTAAGTATGAACTAGTGGCTGAGAGAGACGAGTGGAAAGAATATGCATTATCTGCTAATTATTAAGATTAGGAGTCCGATAAATAAAGCGGAACGAAAGGGAACATTTGTCTCGAGTAAGGCACGGTTCCGTGCGTTCCACTGGATGTTTGCAGAACATCACAGTGTCCCTTTGAGCTGGGACCAGGGTTGGTGCGGTACTCGAGAGGAGGAGGCGAGGGATAGGTCATGCTGTGGCATGTCTGTGTCTCAGTGTGGGAGAAAGACACATCTCGACCCTGCACAGGTTCAAGAAGAAACAGCCTGCTTCTTATTAGTCACTATGATCTCCAGTGATAAACAATTCCTGTGGTCTCCTGCTCACAGAGACATCACTGGCAACGATTGAGTGTTCACGGGTGGTTTGTGTCTTTGTATGTATGCTCAGACATGCAGGGCTCCAGTATGTGTTTTAGTGTGTTCTGAAATATTTAGGTAGTATAGTATAGTATAGTATATCTGGTTTTAATGTAATAATGTTTGTGTGGACGCAGTGTTGCCTAAAATACAGTCGTCAAAATAGCAGAAAAGATAAAAAAATACATGCTCATCGTCTCTTTATGCCAAATCTATAGACCGCAACAATGGGTAACCATAACCAGAGACTGATGGAGGAGTTATAAAATAGTTCAGCCTGAGAGTCGTTCCCTTTGCCCTCGCCATAACTGGCAAGTTTATCTATTGCTGCACTTCCGCGCAGATGCCTGGCATCGAGCCTCAGGGTGATAAAAATGTCTTCAGAAGGTAAGTGTTTATGGTGAGGATCCATAAGGTTAGCAGGATCAAAGCCCCGTTGAAAGGACATTAAACAAAGAAACAAGACTAATAAACAAAACAGCAAGTTAGTCATACAACCAGATTTATGACATGCAGAAACTGTGTTAGGGAGAGGCACAGTTCTGTCAGTCTGTTCTTTATGGCTGTGAAAAACAGCCTCCAAGTCCTAAAAAATCCGCCTGTTAAGTTAAAAAAACACAAACAATAGAAGAGAGGGAGAGAGGTAAGCATTGGAGATTTCACACCACAGACACGCAGCACATTTTTTGGTGCTTTTATTGCTCTTGTCTTAGTTTCTCTTTCTGGTTCAGCGTTGAAGTAGGATGTTGATTGGATGAAAACATGTGTTTGACTTTTTCATTCTCAGTACACTTCTGGATTTGGATATACTGGGAATGCTCAGTCTGCATTACGAGGAGAAGTATTTTAGTTTCAGACGAGAGGCCTGCGCATGGCTCAGCTTGGCTTCTCTCTGGTGCTTGTCTACGGGGAGCGGCTGATTGAGTTGACTGCTAGACGGGTATTTTCCCCTATGTCCCTTGAATCCCCCATCTCAGCCCACACTTCAGCACCACATTATCCTAAGGGTAACGGAAATAAATCAGTTTCACGTTTTAGGAAAGGGACCTTAGGGAACTTACAATATATATTTGTTTTTCCTTTCTTTTATGTTCACATTCATTTGCCACAGTGGCCCGTTGTGTTTTTGTTTTGTTTCTTCTTAGGTTTTCTGCAGTAGCATCTAGCTCAGTGTAAGCCTGTAGGAGTGGGAGTGGTGTACCACCCGGGCCTGTCATTCCCATCCTGCCCAGTCATTTGCTTAAGGCTTCAGCTTTAAGTGGGAATTATTACTTGGGAGATAAGTGTGAAGATAAGCCAGTCGTTGCCTGCAAGATGTATGAGGTGCAAGAGGTGCACCTGACCTGGAAATGAATGGCGCGAAGGTACAAGTGCAGCCCGTGAAACTCCTTTTTCATCCAACACTACAGACCTTAACCCTGGTAGTGGTGTTTTCTTTTCAAAATTAGAGCACCTGGTGTATAGGGAATGCATGAGTCGTGTGGGTATTATGGATTTTTTTATTTTGAATGACCACTTCACTTGAAACCTGCAGCACATTAGCTGTAGCAAATGTAATATGTTACCTAGGTAATGTTTATTATTATTATTGTTTATTCTAATAATATAAAGTATAATATAAAATAAGAATACAAAAATTATCTTCAAAGAAAAAAAATATTTTCATGAAAATCATCCTGCCATAATAAAATAAAATCATGATTATTTTTTATATGGTTCGTAAATGCTATATTAGTTAGTTTATAAAACATGAAATCTGCACGTTTATTAACTTTAGATGCGCTACTGAATGTAGATGAAATTATGTTTAAAAACTTTAGTTTCTACTTTCTTCTCTCAAACATACAATCATAGAATTCACCGAATATTTTTTGTTGTTTTTTGGGGTTTTTGAGAAAAGAAAAAGTGATTAGGTTGCTGCTTCACTAAGGTGTGTGGGAGAAGCATTCCTCTTGCTTGGTATGTTAATTCACAGCTCCAGGGTCTGTACCAGCCTTCGTTCTTTGAAGTTTCTCTCCGCTTTGCCTTCTCCCCACAACGTGAACTTGTGCCCTCTTAGCATTTTTATTTATTAGACAATCCCTCACATGTAAAAGATGATAAAGTTGACATGTTACAGGCAGTCGCTGCTTTCACCCGTCGAGGAGAGCGTTTTGTTGAACCACCCCCAACAAATTTGAGCTTTAAATTTGATGACACTTTACATGCCAAAGGAGTTTGCTCACTGGATGCTTGCCAAGACACAAAAAAGAAGCCAGACCAGATCATTAGGATCCAACAAGCCGTGTCGCCGAAGTGAAGCACATAGGATGGTTTTAAATTTTTTCTGATTCATAAATCCCTTCAATCCATTTGATTTGCTGTGTTTTGCTGTGGGTGAGTACATTTCTGGCTGGAACATTTCCTCTCATCTTCCAATATTTCCTTCTGTTTCGCTAAAACTGTCTGCTAAGAATCATTGTCAGGCAACCGACTAATGTCCAAGAAGATCACCTGCTGTTATGATTGAAGTGAGCACTGGTGGTTTGACCCATCGCACAAAGAGTTATAGGTGGTCGGTTAGCTTGTCAGTCAGGTTGGGTGGTTTTTTAATCATTTCATCTTTGCTGGGGGGCTCTCTTGAGACCCGTACAACGTTTAGCAGTGTGCGGCTCAGGACCCCGGGGCTCGTCTAAGCCCTGCCTGTATCTGAGCTGCCATTATTAGCTCTGCTCTCCAGAGCACGTCGCTCATCTCTCCCCCGAGAGGACGGCTGAGAAATGAAGCGCGCTCGCCGGGCACTGCAGCGCAGGGCCAATAGCCCGACATGGAACTGTAATTACTCCATTGATATTCCTCACACAATAACACTGTCATCTCTCATTTGCATAACCTCGCCTGGCTCGCCACAGCAGATGAATGCGTGCGATCTTGTCAGGAGGCTGCAGGAGTTTAGACCGTATGAGAGGAGGGGTTTTTCACCTCCTTCTAGGTGCCAGTTTGGTTTCAAACACACAGGACAAATCGAGTTAGAAGAGGAGAAGGAGGAAACCTTTTCCACCGTGCTGTATATACGGAGCTTTGTGGCTCAGCTGTCTTTGTGGTATTGGAACATAAACAACAAAATGGAGAGAGAGGAGGCTGCGGTGTATCACGATTGTAGCAGTGAATGTGAGTCTGCCTGAGAGAATGAGGGTGTGTTGAGGGGGTGGGGTGTCAGTGGATGTCACAGGCCCCTGTCTCTGTCCTTGGTTAATGGCCATTGGTCATAGGCTGTCTCCCCTTTATTTCTTTTGCTCTCCTGCTCTATCCTCCCAGGTCTCCCACTGGAGCAGCGCCCTCAGGCACCGCATCATTTATTGCTGTCAGGAGTCACAGGGGAGAGGAGGGGGAAGAGAAGTGTGTGTGTGTGTGTGTGTGGGGGGGGGGGGGGGAGACAGGGAGAAGATGGGCTGCAGTGATAAGCCAACGGAGGCGATGGGGAAAGGCAGGCATGCTAGACTGTCAAATCTCACTCGTTGAATATTTAATGGAGCCTGGAGTGTTTATTTAGTTAGCCTGTCGATTTTTACCGCTCTGTCAATAGCGTCTCCTGTGTAGCCTGCTGATGATCTTTAGTGTCTCTTCCCCCAGGAGAGGCCAGGCACTAAATGCAATTATGGATTTTCCTGCACCGCAATGTGTTTGATATTTTTACTGATCTAATTTGCAATCTGGTAGTTTATTGTTTGGCATTTTAGTGGCGCTCAAGTCGCGAGGCAAATTTGATTTCCCCTCATAATTCTTTATAACTTCATTAATGCTGTTAGCACATTGGCACAGATCTTAAATAAAGCTAGAGAATCATCCCATGGATGAATGCATTCCTCATTTTATTGTCTCCATGCCCCATTCTTTTTTACTGATTCTGGTTCTAATTAAAAATCATCCTAGTGGTGTACTGTCTTTGTGAAATATGAAATCATAATCGGATTTGAATGGCTCCCTTCACAGAGGCATGCGCATTCAAACATACGCCCAGAACCGTTGTGGGCAGAGCGAAACCGAATCAAAACCACTTTCTTTCTGTGGCGCTCAGCATCTTCAGAGACAAATGAGGGTATTAGCAGCAGAGAAACAAACGTAACGGAGGCTAAATAATGTGGGTGATTGTCTCCAAGAGAGACGGCGCAGCTCCACGTATTTCTGTGGAGCCGTAGGATTTCTAACCCTTTGACGGATGTGTTAGTTAGAGGGCCAGCATTAGCGGTAATGCTGTTAGCATGTAGCTGTGTGAGTGATGCGCTAGTTAGATGCCCAGCAGTAGAGCTAATGGTGTTATCGTGTTGAGCCTTCAGAGGGATGCAATCGGTTAGGCCGTGATGGATGAGTGTCGCGCCACAGAGGCCTGCGAGCCTCCTCGCTCGCCAGCCTGTCAGCTTCTTAAGTGGACTCGCACAATTAGTGCTGAAATCAGAGACTGCCTAATCTGATGGTAGGCTTCGCATTTGGTAGGAAAAATGGCTCATCTAGCCGGTGGTGAGTGAATGATGGTGTGTAGAGAAAGAAGAGTCAAAGCAGTGTAAGGGAGAAGGGGCTGACGCACATCTTTGGGAACCGTTCAGTCCTCCTGCAAATGTACAGTTAGACAACGAAGCTGGGTCGCGGTTGGGAGCGCTGATCGAGCTTTGCCTTCCTCTTTCTCCCTCTCAGATAAAGCTAAATGTATCTTTAAACATGATTGAGTGATCTGTCATCACCGTAGTCCTTTACTAGTCCTTCACTGCTGAATGACAGCTTAGAACTGCACCATGACAGACAGATGTTGCCGCGTGTCATAGAAAGCAGGAAACAGATTCCACTTGAGGGGTAATGAACAGGGAACATCCCACACTCAAACAAGCGCAGCACATATTCACACCTTGCTGAGTTTCCAAAACAAACAGAGAGATATCAAAGGCAGAGTAAGTACTCGAGCTCTGCCTGTGTGATCTGTACAAAACCTGTTCTCACTTGGCCCAGCGCTGTGCAGAGACACATCGCTATCATTGCCAGCCCGGCGATCAGCTGCGCTCGGCTGTGGCTCGGATGATTGCAGCTGCAAAGCAGGTTTTTATATATTTGTTACATCACATTGATTCTTCCTTCATCTGATGGTAAAGTGGCATCTCGAAGGGAAACCAGTCACAAAGGGTTTTAAAGCACGCGACTCCTGTCTCGACAACACTGCAGCCAGTCAATCATGACTTTGGTACTTTTCATGGTAGATAAATAAATAGTAGGAATGTCTATTGAGAGGCTCAAGGATTTATTTGTTGATGCAGATTAGAATGAGAAGGTTAAACTGGTATTTGAAAGTTGCAGTGTGGGTTGAGTTTGAGGTTTAGATAACAGCTATGCAACACAATTATCTTGTGAAGCAAATTTGATTTATTCACAGTGAGAAAGTCCTTGAAACCATCTGAAGATTATCAGCGCATTTTTAACTCTGCTATAATTCTGTCTATTAGCTATAAATTGTAGACTCCTACCATAGTCTGTGACTGCTTCTGATGATGCGCTCAAAACTCCCTGTGGATCTTTTAACAGATGTACCAAAAAAAAACATGTTGCTTTTATTTGCAGTAATCCTGCAATTGCTACCGCCGGAGCCCAGTTTGAGCGTGAGCTTCTATTATTTGAGAAGATGTCCCTGACAGCAAAAATCCCTTCTCTAATTGAGGACTGTCATCAAATCAGCTGCGAGTTTCACCCTCCCTCTCTTGCATCACTTGTGGTTTCAGAGGAACACAGACCGTCTCTGCCAGCTCTTAATGATATGAGCAGATATGAGAGATGTTTGCACTCCAGCTGTGTTTAAAATGAATTGTCCTTATCGGCTTGAAATGAGAGGGGGGAGCAAGGAGGATTTCTCTTTGAGCAGGAAATGTCATTTCTCTGTAATAGTTTATGATTCATCCCTCCACCTTTGACTAAAAAATGAAGGATGACAATTAGAGCGGGCCGTGGGATTAGGAATCAAAGGGGCTGAGATTCTCCTTGGCAGAGTGTGAGTGTGCTCCCAGCAAACTGGATCCAGATGTCGGGGTCTGTGCTGCCATAGGCTGCTGCTGCTGCCACTGCCGCCGCCACAGCCACACAACAGGCTCTTTCTGCCGGGCCGCCAGCAGATAGCCGGTCAATCTCTCAACCTCCATGCTCGCAAACATGACAGGAGACTCTCCCGGTGAGAGCTTGGGACAGAGGCCCCCACTCCAAATAAAAGAAACTGCAGCCCGCTGCCTCACCAAGCCAAGGGCTGCGAAGGATCATTTCTTGGCATGCTGTGATTTATCTAACCCTCGCTTTGTGTCTCTATCCCCTCTTTGTCTTCCTCCCTGCTTCAGTTTGTGTCTCTCCTTGCTTAATGTGCTTGTGGGCTGGCTGGTGGAGACAAAAAAAAGATGTTGTGTGTGTAAATAGGCTTTTAGTAGGTGCAATAAATTTACAGATTGACATGAAATTGGTATGCGAGTGCCAGCACATATTAAACTGATTGATTTATATTTACTTTAAGGCTTTCGTTATCATCCAACTTTTATCTTTGCTGTGTTTCCTGGGCAGCCCGAAGACTGTCAGTGATTTGATGTGTCTGTTGGTGGAGAGGGGTTTGAACTCAAGGGGGTCGGGTGTTGTCACTCAGCTGAATCAATGGTCCAGTGTGGCAGAGAAAAGGCCAGCGGAGCACTATTGATATGTTTAACAAATTATCCCTGATGACGGCAGGTGTGATTGTGAGCGCGGCTCTGGGGTCAGCTCGTCATATGGTGGCTAACAGACACGATATTGCTGCATGTCCTGATCTCTCCATTCCCTCACAATGGCATTAGGGGCACCCCAGGGAAATAAAGAGTCCCACTCCCCTATCCCCAGTGCTCTTCAAATTAACTCCACAGAAGGTTAAGCTCCCTGATTCATAATTATTCAAGGCCACCACCAGCAGCAGCAGGCCTCTCCACATCCACTTCTCAGCCCCTCTCTCTATTTCTCTCGCTCACTCTCCCTGCCACTTCTCCTGAGTGGCACTTGGCTTTTTGTGGGAAAGCCCAGGAATTAGATTAGCTAAGCTTGACCTGCGAAACGTACAGCCAGATGACGGGAGCAGGATTGGACTTGATCTCTGCCTGTCTAGCTGTCTCTCTATTCAATCTAGCTGTCTGTCTCTCATAGAGTGTGTTATTGCTTGTGAGCGTCCCTATGGATGAGACATTTTCAGCTGCAGCAATTGCAAATATGGCTCTCCGAGGAGCGGCCAGTGTCAAGAGCACACCTCACTTGCATGGACGCATTTTGAACGACGTGAGCTGTGATTGGCCTTCACTCGTCCCTTTGTGGGTTTGGGACTGGTCTCGGTGCTGGTCTGCTCATTAAATAACTGCCAACATCAGACAACTGCTAAGCTTCACACCAGCGGTACATGCACTGAAAATAGAAACCAAAACTCAACTCGTTTGTTTGCAGTTTGAGGTTCTACGCTCTCAGGACGAGTATTTTCCTTAACATCTATGATGTTGAAAGGAATTCTGGTGGTCAGAAGGAACGCACTCTGGTTCTGTTAAGAGCACTTTAACTTCAAATAAAAGGCACCGTGATTATCTATGGTTTTGTGGGAATTCATTTCTGAGCTCACTGGCGTTCACTGGAAAGCAAAATCTCAGAGTCAAGAATGAAAGCCTTAAATGCTTTTTAGCATACAAGCATCAATTAAATCCAAAATGACCAAGATAAATTCATAAACCGTGCAACTGACTGAGCCTGGATCCAGAGTAAAACTGGCTCACAAATCACTACATAAACACATTTCCAACCTCAGCGCTCTAATTGTTACCTGCTGGAATTGCACTAGTAGCACTGAAACTCTGCTAAATCAACAGTTTATAGTTGTCCCACTTCTCAATCAGTGTAGGTGTTCTGTGAAGGAGCTGGGTGCCTCTGAAGTCAATTGGGTTCCTCTGGAGGCCGTAGTAATGTAATGAGGGACCGCTCTGACTGAGAGCTGGGCTTCTTTCCCCACAATCACATAATTAATCTCCTGATTCTACCGTTCACCGTGTCGTGACAGATACGTTTGTGTTTGGTGCATAATGTTGAAGTGTTCTGTTCTTCCCGCATGCCTCTGTTCTGGAAAAGCCCATTCCTTTACAGCCTACAGAGGGTTATGTACAAATCAACACTCCCTTTGGGCCCTATTAGAAGACAAAGAGAAACACACAAAATTCTCAGGCAGGTTCCCTAATAATATGTCGGCAATTTAGATAATGACTGGGTGTGAGATAAACTGAAGTGTGTATTACACGTAATTGGATCTGCAGTGTGCTGGCTACATAAGCATCTATGGGTTTGTGTATTGTGAGCTGGTTCTTCAGCTTACAATAGGCACAAAGAGATGGACTGTTAATGATGGGTATTGTAAGCATATGCAGTAGTAATGGCTATTGTGAGATATTTTATCGGACCCATACCCGTGGACAACCGTCGGAGCCTGAAGCCAATCGGAGCTGGCCTCAGATATCTGGATCTGGACAAGTCAGGCTTAACATAATTTCACCTCAGTTTCGCAGCTCTCGCGAGGACGTCTTGTTAGTCGGAGGATGACAAATACAACACCCGGGGCTGTCAGAATGATGAAGTTCAGAGAGTTGTTTCTTTTTTTTTTCCTCCAAGGTGAGGCTTAGAAAAGTTGGAGCCTTAATGAGAGTTGTCAAGCCTGTGAGGTGAGGCGCGAAGCGTAGCGAGCGGTGGGAGCATCGCGAGCGAGCCTTTGGGGGTCGGGTGGGCTGGATCTCCTTGGCCTTTAAAGAGATTACCTTGGTAGTGTAAGGAGCAGGTGTACCCACAGGGTCTAAGGGGAGATACCGCCAACCAGCCCATTACCAATACTGCAGAGGACCCTCACAAGCTTCATTAATAATCCGATGATGAATCACTACTTTAATTGGACCTTTATAGGTATTGCATAATCCCTAGTTCCATCTTTTCCGCTAGATTCTTAATGGGGAGGGTAGTTTGTTTTTATTTCACACAATAATCATATTTTTAATTGATTACATTTTTGTTATTCATCACATAATGGATTGGATGGATGGATAGGAAGTGTGGCTGAAGCAATGACTCATTAACATTTTCACATTATCATAACAGATAATATGACGTTTCAGCTTAGATCCGTTCGAACCAGTGTCTGTTTTTAAGACTACACACAGGGTCAGATTTCTCCCACTCTTAATTAGATGAGGGATAGTCTAATTAAATCAAATTCATTATCCTCAGCTCTAGAAATCAAGAGGCTCTATTGGAAATAAGGTTAGGCTCCCCCTCATCCATCATGCCCTAACTAAGCAATTTACAGGCCAGCCTTTTGCATGAGGCATTATTACCTTGTCATAAACACTTACCTTAAAAATCCTTGAATCAAGCTGTGATATGCAAAGCTGTTATCACATTAGTTTGTGTTAGTGTGTCAGCCTGTTTCTGCCTAAGATGAAGTATGCTTCCAAATAATCATATTAGCCACGTAAGGTGGAGACAGTGCAAACGGCTGCTATTTAAAGCCGGCTGATAATTCTGTGTAATTACGACATAGTACAGTTCCTCACACTGAAGAGGGATTAAGGCTTCTTCTATGGTGAAAAACAAAATAAAAACCAGGAAATAAACGACGTTTGTGAGGCTTTTTTGTTTTAAATAAAAGAGGCTCTGCAGACTGAAAATGATTGGATCACCTCTATCTGCGAAGAAATCCCTTTCAGTCATGTCTCCTGCTTCGGCTGCATCCAAGTCCTAAACGCTGTTAACTATACACTTGGCCACATTGTCTCATTCCTGCAGCTGTGAGTCACTCGGCGCCTATTGTCTAGGAAAGACAAAAAGCTACCATAGTGATTATTCTGGGCTCATCTGATCTATCTGAGGCGACACGCCATTCATCATAAGGCTCATCTTTGATATTACTGGTGCCAGAAATGATTAAAATTCTCTCTTTTAATAAACTGACGCAGATCTGTTTGGCTGTTTTTATCACTGCATACGTTATATATGATTATTGCCGTTTTAGCATGCGAACAGTGTGGCAATGATGTGAGAATGCTGTTGTTTAAAATTTATCACTGTCCACCATAGGGCCACAAGCCCTTTAAATGTCCCTCAGTGGTGGAGCCATATTCTGAAACACATGAGGCCTGTCCTCTGATCTGTGTTGGAAAGTGAATTAGTAAGCTCTGTTCTAAAGCCAGTGATAGCAATAGGCAGGGAGCAGTGATTTGTTGGCAGTGTATATTACAGCCCACGGTCAGGGAGGGAGGGATCAAAGAAGCGTGTCTGTGTGTGTGAGCGATCGGACAGGGGGCCTTATCACTCAGTGTTTACTCACAGTAAATTGAGTTGAAATAATAGTCTTTCTCTGAGGCCAAACAATGGAGCAGGCTGCAGGCCGAGGGCTCAGGCTGGTGCAGAGGTGGCCTGCGCCACTTCAAAATGAAAGGCTGAGCCCGGGGCCATGGAGGAGAGGCATGGCAGGAGGGGTGGGGGGCTTTATGTGGACCGCTCCACCAGTCGCAGAGCAGACACCCCTCTGACAAGCACCTGGGTAGGACAAGGGGAAAAGAAGAGCGTGAAGCTGGGAGGAGGGTGGGAGAGGTGGTTGGGGGTGGAGTGATGAGGCCTCGGGGCTCTGTCATTAGGTTGGTGGTAGGAAGGAAGATGACTGCCCCGAGGACAGGGGATCGACAGTTCCCTGGTGGGACAGAGACTGCAACCTCTCATTCCCCTGGGTTTGCACAGAGACTGGTGGGACGTGTCAGTCTGTTAACCCCACCCCCGCCCCTGCTTCAACACGCTCACATAACCTCTGGCAATGTGTGAGCTCCAGGAGTCTAACCTGCAGAGAGAGCATGTGTGTGCAACAGAGAGGCCGGGGCTCATGTAGAGAGCTTCTACACGTAGAGCGCAGACCCTCCCATGCCTTTGTTTCTGCGTGTGTGCACTTCAGCTGCACCTCAGCTCTACCTCTTCCCCTTCATTTATCATTCTGCAACATAAAGTGCTGCCACAGCATTATAGAAACAGCTGCTTTTTTCAGACAAGCAGAGAGAATGGGCAGCCCCCCAGCACACAAAGACACCCCTGGACCCAAAGAGAGTGTAAAATTGGTGGGTGAATGCAAGCCTTTTTCCTTGCTGAGAGGGCTGATCATGGGCGTCACTGCAGCAGCAGACATTGTCATCGCATCTGAAGACAAATAAGGATCCATATCGGCCCGATCATGTGTATAATGTGTGGCAGAGGCACCGGTGGGATTGGCCCTGTTCACAGCCAAATATGCATAACTACAGCTGCTGCCTCAGCGCACTCTCTTGAGAATTCATATCAGGCCATTTACCCAGGCCTTGTATGCATGAATCAGGCACCTGTATCTCTGTGCGCCTCAGTAACAATACACGGTCAATTTACGGAGCCGTGAACTAAAGCGAAGGGCAAAGGAACTGTCAGTGCTCTGTTAGGGGTCATAATGCAGTCACTGAAGGGCTGCGGTAAGACCACTGAGTTGACTCGAGGTTGGTGCCGCAGGGCCATGCAGATTCGCTGTCAGTTGGTTTGTGGAGAGACCAGACGTGCTGTACCATGCTTTGCCATACCTTTCTGTGCCTCAGAGGCTCCACGTGGAGAAAAGGGAATTTTGTCGAACCTGTTCTCTTCCAGCTGGAGAGATGAGATTTTACACTCTGCCAAATGCATAACAGAGAAATGCTCAGTGTGTGTGTGTGTGTGTGTGTGTGTGTGTGTGTGTGTGGGAAAAACAGACGAAAGGAGAGAGAACTAGCAGAAAGGGCATCAGACAACTCCCGGGGCAGAATATATGCTTGAATACTTTAAGACACAAACAAAATAGTTTTGTGGTAACATTAGCTGCTACGATGGAGAGAGAATTTCCCTTTCAAGATTCAACACACAAACAGGCATATACACAACGCAGGTTGCAACAAGTCCACTACAATTCATTTATTGTTCCTTGAGATTTATTTCTACCTTGTGTGGAATGTATATACCAGATAACAGTGATGAAATTATCAAAATATGTTATGTAGCCCAGGTGTTTCCTAATGTTAATTTTTTTTATCTCAGATATAAAAATTATTGTAAGACCTTAATGACAAATAAAATAAATTTAGATGCAGACAAATCTTTGTGAATTAATATGACATTATAATACATAATATTGACAAAAGTAAATATTAAATAACATGTCTCTTGATCTGATTTCTTTTTATTATTACTTATATTAATATGTGTTATTTATTGGATTATAAGTAGGATTTATCTGATACATCTTAATATTATTAGTGTTTGTTAGTTTAAACATGCATCAAAAGTCATGTTATTGAAGTTTCAAGCTGGAGAGTACATGGCACATAAAGCTGTAGTGGAGCAAAAAAATAGATAAAAAGAAAATGAAATAAAAATACATACATAATAAAAATAAGTATGTCAAATTTCTTCTTAAATATGCTGCTTATTGAAGTATTTATTAACATTTTACCAAAGGTCAATTATAGTGAATAGTAACTGCCACAAAGCATAAAAATGACACATATAAAACAATTTATTTCTATACAAGAATTGTTGGTTTTGCATCTGTTAGCAAGTGTAAATATATGAAATGGGGTCATTATAGTGCGAGAAAACAAACTCTTAGTAGCAGAAATCAGAAATAAATATTTTTGCACTGTTAAAAAAAATACGTATACAGGAGAAAATAAATTGTAATACATTTTGACATCTTGTCTGATGTGTCCTGGCAGATTGTTTTTGCATTGTTTTCTGTATTTTTAAACAGTTGAAACTGAATATAAATAAATCACTTTTATGTTTGACTCCCTCAGCCAGGCCCACTTAAATCTTAATGTGTTAAAAAAAAAAAATAATCGTGATTCAAATGACCTTTCTTTCCCTCCCAACCCAAAGATCTTTGGAATTTGTAGGTGGTCTCAATAATGTAGCTGATAGTCTTTAGTGAAACAGCAGGTTTTTGGTTTGCTCTGCGGTGTGTGTGCGCCCCTCTGTCTGTTTGACACATTCCAACACTGCACCCCTCTCTTCAAGGCTCCTAACTACCAGTCAGTTGCCATGGTTACAGCCATACATCCATGCCAGCCCTTCACACTCAAAGACATATTTGTTTGGCTAGTGTAGCTACGTTCCCGACAAAAAAACACAGCTTTTTAGCATAACACCTGCTAATCTTGGGATTTAGTTCTTTGAAGAGGGTTGCTGATCAGAAATTCAAATATATTATTTGAATGCTAATCTGAATGGTAATCCCTGGCCCTGGGTCTTAAAGTATCCTGTCTTTCAATAACAATGTTTATTTTTCATTTTCGCTTGCCGCAGCTCTTCCACCCTTTTTTCTTCACCAGCTCTTTAGTGAATTGCTTCAAGAATACTATAAAATACTATGGAGTAACTGTGATTGCAAAAGTATGGGGCCGTTTGAGAGCATCAGTGATTTGGATACCCATAATGACTGTTAGGTTGTCTGGTATTGATCCCACTTGATTGATGCATTACATATGTGAAATCTATTTTTATGATAAACTATGCCTGCTTTAAAAACTTCTCATTCTTTTCTCATCCTCTTTTTTTTGCACACTCTCATGTGCATTTTTTATCTGGTTTCCAATTTCTTTGCTATTTTTCCTAGATGTTATCTGCATGGCCGTGTATCTGCGAGTGGGTGGCTTTAAGCTACGTTTTAGTTGGGATAAATAAATGCAAAGAAAAAAAAGAAAAAGAAAATGAAAGACAGACCAGAGCAAAACATATACATCCTTACAAAAACTACTCATGCTTATTGACTCATCTGAGTAGTTAACATAGTGTGTTATTGCGTACTGTATATCCCTGTCCAGTCTGTGCTTGGTGTTCTTTTGATGTCTGCTTCTATAGCCCTGACTTTTGTCTCAGTTAAGACATGGAGACAGAGAATCAAGGGCAACAGGATCGCAAACACATGAATCCGGATCTTGTGAACAACGTCTAATTCCTGGTCGCCTCACATTCTCTCCCTCCAAACTAATTTTGGGCTTAGACTGGATCTCTGTTAAGTAAACAGAGCCCCCCTCATGCAAGCGGCCTCGATCACAATGATCGCCGGATCATCTGTGCCCATTAAAACCTGGGCAAACACTTTACTTCACACCAATATACTGAAGCTTGAAGTAAGAGAAGACGAGGGAAACACACAAGTGCTTTCTTTTCACTCGTTCCCAGATTGTCTCTCTTTCGCCTTTATGCCTATTAATCCAGTATCTTTCAGCCCTGGTAAACTCCTCAAGATGGACATTGCTTGGTTCAGGGTGGAAAGGGGTCAAGCTCCATTGGCCTCTGCACAGAGCTGTGGAATTTTTCATTAGTGCACAGCTGGGTCACAAGTGGCTCCAAAGCCGTCTTAATATTGTGTAGGCCCACAGATTAGGAGCGGGGAAAAGAAGCCAAAGCGTGATGCTCTCCACCAGACCCTGCCTTTGCATATTTGCAGACTTGTGCTTTAGAACACCTCATATTACTGTTTGTTTTATTTCTTAGACCCAGAACCTCTGGGTCAATAGTAATTATAAAACCCTCCAATCAAAACGTTGTTTTTTAACCACTCCAGTGCGGGATCGGAAAAATGAGTCCACATTTTAGCCCAATAAAAAAATGTATCTTAGCATCAGTCGAGGCTTCTCTTACTTCTTCCCTTTATGATTTGACCTGGCCCTTGAGGACTGACTCATACTTGACTGGACGTAATTGTTTTTTTTCATCCAGTAGTGATACAAGCTTTTGGATTTCTAGTGAACCCCCTCTGTCAGCCTCTCTCTCTCTTTCTCTCTCTCGCCCTCTATCTCTCACATGCAACATGTGATAGCCATTACGCTTATTGTAGGCATCCCTCTCTCTGCTCTCCCAGCTCCTTTTGAGAAGAGGCAATCAGTTGCAGTGGCTCGTCAAGCAGTCCGAGGCCCCAAGCGGTGGGCTCTGCTCCGCCTCGCGGAGATTATCTTGAGAAACAGAGAAACAGACACCCATAGAATTACTAGAATGTATTTATATTTTGTGATTTTAACGTGAGCTGTGAAGGTGTGAGTTATTTTTCTTACGAAGACCATAACAGTGATGGCGCTTACAGACAGTACAATGGGATGATAAAAGGCAGAGCAGAGCACTTTATAGCAGCCTTCTAATTCAGTCTTTTGATTTGTTGGTTCAAGGGTGAACAAGGCTTTGAGAGCAGGAGAAAAACCAAAATGGAAATACACTTACCTTTCTAACAGCACCACGCTATAATTTCCGTCTCTGACGTTGTCGTGCAGCATATGCAGCGATATTGTTTGTTCTGAGCTCTAAAAACTGAGCCCAAACGCGATGTTTCACTCATTTTACATCCTGAGCAACACCAGCTGTCCAAACAGCATCGTGTGTGCCTGCCTGCTTACTCTTGTATTTAGATGTGTACTTAGCCTTCTCTGCTGCCCAATACACTGTCCTTTTCACTCCATGAGCTTTGTTCTACCTGTGTGGCTGGAGAGGATTATTTCCATGCTGTTTTCCCAGTGGCTCATTAGCAAATTCACGTGAAGAGGAGACACTCGGATGCTCGAAGCTGCAGGACAATTCTCAGCATATCACAGCTGCATTTAGAGCTTTGTATGAACACACCGTGTTAACTTAGTGCTGTGGTGTGTCGGACAGTTTGACATCACCATGTGTTACATCACATCTTATCACCTGAATAAAACAGTAGCTCTAAAGTAAAATATGTTATGCTAGTTGCATGTTTTTAAGCTCCTGCAGTCAGTTAGAATACACCATAAACAATCCCCCCACCCCGACAAACTGTATTTCAGGTGTTGGGTAATCTGTTAAACACACAGCCCCTGGAATGAGATCATTTGAATAACGACTGCAGGGTTAGGATTTCTTTGTGCAGCTGTGCAGTGCAGCATTACGTACAGATATGCCTCGGTTGTGTCTGTCTGGCCAGGGACACATCTTGAGAACTGCAGATTCCATATAGCAGTATGGGCTCTCCTAGAAATATTGTTGGCGTATTTGTTTTCACTGTGGCTTCACTCCAGACTAACTGTAACCAGTGTCTTCCTCGCATTTTCACTCCAGTGTTGTTCACCAGCTACGTGTGTTTCCCTCAGAGATGCAGGGCAGGTGCGTCTGCGTACAATAGCTCATGGAACACGTCTCCGCTATTATCTTGGCTATGCCAAGTGCAATCAGCTTGTCTCATCCCTCCCCTGCGAGCTCGCAGGCAGCCGGTGCTGCGCCTCGGCGCGAGGAACAAGCAGAACCCTGTGGCCAGAGCTGTGTGATGAAGAAGGCACCTTTGGGCCATTAGTGGTGTACACATCTCCCGTTAATGTGTTTTACTTTTACCTGCTGGGAGTTTAATTAAAAAACAAAGAGCCTCAATTTAAAGGCCATTATTATGCTAATGTAGTAAGCACGGGATGGTGATTAAGCAGCTTTTAGAGCTGACTGGAGCTGGCCCTTGGGAGCAGAAGGATGGCACTTTTTATTTGCCTTCATTACTGTCCATGAATCTACGCTCCAAAGAGAAATGCTGATACTGTGAAAAGGTCAGCTACTAAGATCATTTATGGAGGCAGGATTAGCACATTACTACTCACGCACACTGAAAAATTTGTTTCAACATCCTATTCACAGAGAAAATATGAATCAGGGCGCACGTTTCTGGTTTTATTTAAATATGCTAACCCATCGTGTTGCTTGGAATCTACTTTAATCATCAGTTCTTCTGCCAGTAACCAAATACGCATATTAGCTGAATTCAGGTTGCCTTTTTTTTTCAGAACAGCACCATACATAACAAAGTAATTTTCGTGATGCTGAAACAAAGTTGAAAAGGTTTGCCTTCCTTCATCCGTGTGTAGCGAAACATCTGGGCATCAAATGTTTTCCTCTTCAGCTGAAGCTTTTGATACTCCTGCTTAGAACCAATTTTCACGTAGTAAGGCGTGTCTCGCGGGGAGCTGAGAAGTGGCTGTTCAACAGTTTGGAGATCTGTGCAGACTCTTTGAGACAGATCTGTTTGTTGTGCTTCCAGCCAGCAAACAAAATAAAATTCCACCTGAAAAATTGGCCAAGAGCTTAGCTATTCAATAAATACAGACATTTGCTTTGCCATTTCTATACGAAGTGAAAATTACTATGGTCCAAAATGCTGATAGGGTATATTGTTTAATCAATTCAAAAAAGAGGTATACAATCACCAGGGAAATGGTTAGAGCCAGTCTATTTATGTTTAGGTGTTAGAGCTGGACTACCGGTTTCCACGTCTTTATGCTAAGCTAAGCTAACTGACTTACGTTTACTGGACAGAAACAAGAAATTTCCCAGTAAAAAAAAGAAATACCAATATTTACCCAAAATGTTGACCAACATGTCAAACGGCTGCTCAAACACACCTGTTTCAAAACCACGCATGAATTTAACAGCGTGAATATCAAGTGTCCGTCGTGCCCAGAGGCCCTTGTCTGACCTGCCTGCCAGGCCTCATCTCTCACCTTGGCCATGAGGGCATTGCCACAGGTTTCCTGTCCAAAGAGAAGAGCCCATCTTCAAAGTAATAGCTTACAGCTGCTGCCTGGATAATCCTCATCCCTTCAGACTCTGAAGGGATGTGGTGACATAATAGCCGGCTATTCTTCTCTAAATTGTTATGGCATTTCTCTGAGTGTTGCTCCGTAGCAAAAGGGGAGTAGGTGAGACTGTGGCACATGTTGCTAAATGTAACATGATTATCACAGCACCACAAGCAGCTCCACCCCCCCCCCCCCCCCCACCCATTTTCTCTTATTCTTCAGGGTTTCTTTTATCCCACTCAGTCCTCCCGATGCTTATCACTGCGGCAGAAGCATTAAATGTAATGTCTGTAGCAGGGAAATCATTGGCGACATGTGGGGAGAGCGTAAGATGTTGTCACACTTTAAGTTGCCTATAATCTGTTCAAAGAGAGAGTGCGTAGTTCTCCAAAGTGTCTGCGTGGAGAGAGAGGCCAAAATCTCTCAGCTGCACTTGGCTCAGCTTAAGTGTTCATCAGACAAAATAATCATCGGTCCCTTTTGGCTTTTGTCTTCTCCGTAATGCTCTTTTTTGTTCTGGGGTTGTTGGTTTTTTTTTTTTTGTAGCTTTACAAGCCTCAGAAGTGTGATAACCTGTATCGAGGAGAGAGAGACAATCATAGGTAACAACAGGAAAAGAGCAGACGAGGGATTACAGGTATGTGGACACAGGGTTGAAGAAGAGGGACCTAATGATTCCTCTGGGAGAGAGGTATGTGCTGAGATGGGCTCTTCTTTTTCATTTATGAGTCCAGTTCTAGGGAGGCCTGGGTAAATATTGACAGTTCTCTATGCTTGAAATGCGGCCATTGATCCGCACAGGAGGGTCTCATCACTTGAGCTGTGCGCTCAGGTGAGGGAAGAGTGGAGAGCGAGAGCGACGGGACACGGGTTGCCGTCTTCGCGGTGTCTTTTATAAACAGACAAGCCTAAAGGTGCTGATCGACCGGCCTCTGTGACACTGGGAGTTATGTTACCAAACAGCTAAACACCTAGAAGGTGGATACGAGGGGTGTGAGGGGTCACTGGGACTGGGACACTCAACTGAATCACCTAAAGTCTGTGATATCTTTCATATCCCAGTAGATCTTTTCATGTTATCAACAGCTCCCGTTTATATATTTTTCTGTATATAAAATCATCATTTACATCTCGCCCTCCGTCTCCTGCTGGCACGCTGGCCCACTGGCCTCGTCCTCAAACCACTAATCAGGTAATGTTGGGGAGGTTGAATGGCGTGCCTCCCCCTTGTCAACCTTCACTGCTCACACAGTGGTGTTGTTTTAAAGAGCATTCTTTAGCAGCTGAACTTGGAAAGGTATTAAAGTGGGATTAGGCTCCTCCACAATCCACTGCTTGTGTCATTCAGGGAGTGTGTGTTCTCCTCTCCCCACTGCCACCTCCCCACTCCTTCTCTGTTTGATTGTGGCTAGCCGCAGGAGTGGGACTGACTGTGCCTTTCAAAGGAGAGGGGTAGGGTTAAATCCCTAGTCCACTGCTCCCTGCTAATTCTCCTTGTTCCTTAGAGAAGGATTTACTTCTGCTGCCAGATTCTCAAAGGCCTTCTCTGCCCATCCGAAAAGTCGCCGTTGCCTTCCTGTGGAGGTGTGGTTGCCATAGAAGAGGCGTCATGCATGGCTATTCCATCTGAACCCTGCTGAGAATGGGGACCGGGGACTGAAAACAGGCAGAAAGTCCGGATTAGACCTGAGGACAAAGCAGGACAGGAAGATTCCAGAAGGGACGAATAGGAATTACAGCAGCAAAAATAATGCAAAGTGACAGAGAGGGGAAATAGAAAAATAATGGCTTACAAGATTAGACTCGGCGAGGAGAAAGAAGAAAGGAAAGAGGGCTGAATGAGAATGTTTTCATCTAGATGAGAAGATTTGAGAGAGCGGTCTTGGATGAATGCAGAGTCCTGGACGTATCAAAACCGCACTAACAAGTCATTTCCTCAGCTTCTTTCTCTCTTTCTCAGCTTAAGCCAGCAATCATTAGCTAAACATTAGATTTAGAGCTGGGAACTTGTCTTGACAGATTCATCACGTCGTTTTCCTCATCCCTGCATGTAACACACTAAACCCTATACAATCTTGGAACTCCCTGAATAGTCAGTGTATCTTTGCAGACATGACTTCCACCGTTTCATTTCTTTTTTTTTTTTTAACACCTTGCTCTCGCTCTTTCTGTCTTTTTTTTTTTCAGTGACCAAACATGGAGGTTTGTTTAGAAGGTGGATCCAGGTTGGCAGGTCACTTAAACAAGAATCCTGCTTGTTTGACACACATGCCAAAATTTCTTTTTCAAGGGATTATCCTTGAGGTTTTTCCATAGTTGAATAATAATCTTCTTAACTTATTGTAATAAACGAAAGATTAAAGGATTTTATGAACCCTTTCATGAGATTTTATGAGAGGACCGGTTCTGATATCTCCGTGATAAGAAAATAACACGCTTTCGTTGCCAGATACAGGTTGTCATTTTCATTAAAGTGGATCAAAGTAGTCAAATAACCTATCAACTAATGCTGATGCACTCCTCGCGATCAGATGCCCAGTCAGTATGACGACAACAAAAACCACACTATCTTGTTTCCGGCGTGAATACAGCTGCTCATACACATGCGCTTACACGTGTGAACACACACATGCACACACACCCTATCAGTACTCAATCAGCACCTACAAGCATATTAGCATAACAAAGCTACCCTTTGGTTTACCTCCTCTCGTATTTACACATTATATTCATCGCTCCCACTCATCCCTGTCCCGAAACAGCCGATGATGTCAATTGCTCCTCTCCCTGCCTTGCACAATGAAATAGATGTTCACCACAAATAGATAGGCGGTTGCCAGCTGTCTTCCAGACCAGGGCAAACAAAGAGGCCACTAATAAATCCAGCTTTACGGCTGGACATGATCAACCACACTCCCTGCCTCCTTGCTACATTTAATGTGGCTACTTCTGAACAACAGAGGATGAATTAAATGCCTCTCAGTGACCAATAAAATGCAAACATCTTCCTGAAAGGATATAAAAGAAGATACAGATGTTGTCTTCGAAGCGGTGATGGAGGCAGTCTTCCGAGAGGACAGCCCGGTAGTTAGCGATGAATCATATGGTATCTGATGCATATAGAATATCGTGGATATGAAGGAAAGATGTAAATGATTGGGATCATTAGGGTTTGATGGTCGCGGCAGAAGAACAGGATTTGTGAGGGGGTGTGGGCGCCCGTGACTCACTTGCAATTACGCGAGGTAGGGCCCACCCTGCAGACGAGCCGCTGCCAAAGGAGTCGCCTCCAGCCAACAGAACTCATAATCACAAACCCTTGACGGGCAGCTGAAGTCACACACACCTCAATCTGTGAAACAATTAAAGTGAAAGCTGTAACTGGAAGTGACAACTGAAATAGCACAGTGAGGGATAAAATAAAGTTTGAGTGTAGGACAATAGTAGAAAAAGAGTTATCCAGTCACGAAACACAGTCAGTGGTGTAAGGTACAGACTAAGTTTTGCTAAGATCACCTAACATTCGCCAGCATGAACTACTGGTCAAACCGGACCAGGGAAGGTTGTGTCAGTGAAAAATGTGCTGTCTTACTTTTCATTACAACTCATACTTTCCATTTGTGAGAGAACACGTTGTTCCCTCCCTAAAAGTTACCGTTTCATTTTAAAACCTGTAGTGACCAATTATAGGGGAACAAAAACTGCTAAAACGCAGAGTAAACACAGCAATGGTGCATTTTATTCATTATTAATTGATACTCTCACACGTAAAAGAGTTAATGCTCTGTTTCTTCTTTCGCAAGCTGCATAACGCCACTAATTTAAAGAACCTCCTTCCTGTCTTATTACTGCACCGACTGTACAGTAATCATCCTTTGTTCTACAGGTTGTTCGCGACCAAGTGCAGCGGCTGCATGGAGAAAATCGCCCCCACAGAATTTGTGATGCGTGCTCTGGAGTGCGTCTACCACCTCAACTGCTTCTGCTGCTGCGTGTGCGACCGCCAGCTGAGGAAGGGCGACGAGTTTGTCCTGAAGGAGGGTCAGCTGCTGTGCAAGATCGACTACGAGAGGGAGAAGGACTTACTCAGCTCAGTCAGCCCGGATGACTCAGACTCAGGTGAGCTCCCTGCACCCTCTCACGGAGGGGTGAGAACAGCACCGTGGTGCTACCATCACATGGCATCAGGGTGTTGTATTCTGTGTGCTCTGTTCCATCACAGCGGTAGCCAACACGGACAACCTCCGTGATGTATTTAAACAGAACGTTTTATTCATATATAAGAAATGACCAGCATTATTCCTGCTGCCAAATTGTTGTTGCTAAGACATCTGCCAGTTATTAGAGATCTTGCATGCAGCTGAGGCAGTGAAAACTTCTAACACGGCTCCATCTGCAGTTTTTTTTTTCTTTCAATGGCTGATTTCGGAGCATTCTAATTCAAGCAGGGGGCATAGGTTTATGATACAGTAGGAAGTGGAAACAGGACCAAGCCAAGCCACGTCATATTAATGGCTTTCCATGCGTGGGCAGGCTCTGGTGCTGGAAGGAAATAAATCACTGTATCGCGGTGAGTGACAGAGGGATTTGGGACCTCTCTGCAGAAAGCCTGAGCCTCCGCTCTTATCAGCTCTAGTGCTCCTCGCCTATAGCCTCCACACACAATGAGGCATTTCGCCAAGCCTCACTGTTCACTACCATCTGGCTCACATTTAAACATGCACAAAAGCAGAGAATTTGTCAAATACATCTGTGCCTGTGTCAACTTTTGTCAACTTGTGGGAATATTTGCTCTGTGTCTTCCCCCGTCCGCTTGTGTCCTGGTGCATCTCCTTAGCCTTGTGTCCTTTGTGCACAAAAATCAAGATAGAGAAAATGTTGACACGAACAGAGGTTAACCTCAGCATGTGGCAGATGAAATGTAGGTTTTCAGTGGAGAAATGTAGATACATATCAGAACCAGATGACAGGAGACACTGAGCCGTCACACTGGGGTTTGTGTGTTTGTGTGTGTGAGTGCGCGCGCCTCTCCACGCAAACCCCAGAATCATTAGTGTTCAATAACAATGCTGCTGGTTCTGATTTGGAAAAACTTGTTTTAATCCTCACACAGAATGATAATACTGCAGAGGGCTCTTTTTTCTTTTCATTCATGTATTTTTCATACCATGTTTACATGGTTTTGAGGTCTTTGTGGTAGGTGATATTGAAATGCTGAGGTCACTGCAAAACTGAACCGCAGCTGTTACTAAATTACGTGACATATTGTGTAACTGTATAGTTCTCATTTAACTCACCCATTCCTCTACAACATATCTGCCTGCTTTAAAATAAAAAGCAATTATATTTTATTCATTTGCCAGGCATAATGAATGGACTTTGCTTTCGTGCTCTCTTTAGCGCAGAATTTCCACCATCGTTACAAAAAATCTAGGGTTATTCATTAATGAATCAACAGATCTGGGAAAGTACTGAATATGTCGTAAATATGTGTTTTGCGATAGCTGGAAACAGTTTGCTGTTTAAATCTAAACAATAATCCTAAGAAGACATCTCAGAAATCTAATAAAAACAAGTTGGTCTACGGTGTAAGCATAAAAACTATACTGATTTCACTGCTAAAACTAGTAAAAACATGGCAACTCATGTGGATTTTGCCAAATGTTAAGAAGAGGACAAAAGTTGCATTCTCCTGTGTCATGGGGGATACATTATCGTTATGTACTCATGTTGCCTTTTTCATGTTCCACTTGGTGTACTATTCTTATCAGAGATTGATTTAGTGTAAATCAGACAAAGCTGAGTGCCATAAATTACTGGTGACACAGTGTCCAGTTCAGTGACAGATGTGCATATTTCAGTGCGCTCTCCAACAAGAGCCGTAGACTTCTGTAAGTGTAATCGTACATGTGGCTTTTTCCTTTAGTAATAAATTGATAACAAAGTATCAAAAACACATGTGTCTCCTTTGATTATGCACTTGTGGTGTGTGAATCTCCAGGAACAGGGAAGAACGAAAATGTATTTATCAGCAGACTGTCACTGACTGAAAGGGTGTAGTCGGTTCATGCTCGTGCTGATCATACAGAAAAATGACTCTTTCTGCAGAAAAAAGTGATGATGAGGAGTTGGACATCAAGCCAGAGAAAGGCATAGGAGGCCAGGGGAAGGGGGATGATGGGAAGGATCCCAGGAGGCCCAAAAGACCGCGAACCATCCTGACCACTCAACAGAGACGGGCCTTCAAGGCGTCCTTCGAGGTGTCCTCTAAACCCTGCAGGAAGGTAAGAGGAACTCTACAAGTTTCAGCAATGTTTTAACGGTTCCCTGGTCTGCATTAGGAGTAGTGGCACATAGATACTTAAGTGCCGACCACGAGCCCTACAGTAGTTTCACAAATAAAATTCTCAAATTAAAAAAATCTTCCCCACCTCAGAGCTGAGCTTTGAAGTGGCGAGCAGCACTCTGTTCTGTGTTAGCTGAGGCAGGCTGGTGTAACGTGGTCCGCCTGCACCAAATGTCATACTGAGATAGGAGAGCTGCCTCCACAGCCCGGGCCCTAAAAACAGGCACTGCAGCCGGGCCAAGGCTTTGAAGCAGCAATAACCAAGAGGTCCAAAAAGACTGCTGCGTTCGCTCAGCATTCACCGAAATCTAAGCAAATCAAGAAGCAGCGTGCCTGTTGGGAAACGTGTTTTTTTTTGTTTTGGTGATGCTGAAAATCTGCCTCTATCTTTTCAGGTGAGGGAGACGCTGGCTGCAGAGACGGGACTTAGCGTTCGGGTGGTCCAGGTGTGGTTTCAGAACCAGAGAGCTAAGGTGAGAGCAGTGGACGCAGGACAAATTAGGTTTTGTGTCTGCGTACAACAGCCTTGTTCCATCTCAGAGTCCAGCTAATAAATCAGCACAACTTTGTGTGTTACACTTATCACAGCATTCCTTTAAAAATGTACAAAAAAAGCGGGAGGAGTTGCGAATCTAGCTCACTCTTGCATTAAATGTCTACGCCCTCCTCTTTTCTGATGATTATCTCGTGAAAACCTTTGATACTTGACAATGAAGTGCACTCAGATACGGATTTCACGCAGTTCATTCGAGGGTGAACAGCGAGGAGCATCCTTTTTAAATTAAAGAGCGCATGTTAGTTTTGGGAGTTCCTCACATCTCTGACTCCTTCGTTTCAGATGAAGAAGTTGGCAAGAAGACAGCAGCAACAACAAGAACAACAGAATTCTCAGAGACTTGGCCAAGGTACGATACTGTAAATACCCCGCAGACACAATAGGCGCTCGTTGTCTCAAAGTCCTTTGTCTGGGAATTTTTTAGCTGGAAATTTACTGCATTTCACATTTCCCCAGTTACATTTGCCTCTCCTCTAGTCAGAAATGTCTTTTGCTTGTGTTTCCATCACCTGGGTGTTCGAGCTTTACGTGCAGAATGATGGATGTAACACCATAAGGTTTTTTTTTCATGGTAACCTACTGAATGTTACATACAAGCGCCATCACACAACATTGAAGTGATGTTGAGTTGAACTTTTTAAGCAGCTCAGACACAAGTTATTATTCCAAAGAGAAGATGCCAAAGAAATGACACATTCATGTGTTCAGCGTACAAAGAGTAAATACGCCACAATGTAAACATGGACACTTCAGAAAAGTAAGTCGTTCTGTTTGGAAGCCAAACAAAATTAATGTCAGACATCAGTTTGGAAAGCCGCTGCAACGGGAAGCGCTGGGGGGGAAGGGCCGCAGTCGCCGGAGCCGCAACGGTTTTGTGTCCCTCTCTAAAAGCAGTTAGCCGAGAGCAGTGTTTGTGAAGCAAACTGTGGGAGAAGCCACAGGAAAGACGACTCTGGGTTGCTATGCAGTGACTAAGCAGGTAGTCAGAGGCTCGCACAGCTCTCATTCCATTCTCAGTCCGTTTTGGCAAATCCTACGTTTTCTCGTGACGAAACAGAAAATGAGATTCAGGTATTTTTTTTAAAGGGACTCTACAAGGAAGAAACATGCCACTACTGTTGAGGCTCTCCTCGGCGGGGTTTCCCCGTTGCAGCCACACCTCTCTGTTCTGTTTCTGTTTGGTGAGAACACAGTGTGTTTGTGGCTGTGATTCTTGACATTTTCTGTGATGTTTGCTCCTGTAGAAGTGATGTCCAATCGCATGGAAGGGATGATGAACTCCTTCACACCGCTGGCTCCGCCACAGCAGCAGCTGGTCGCCATGGATCAGAATGGTTACAGCACAGACCCGTTCCAGCAGGGGCTCACCCCCCCACAGATGCCCGGGGACCACATGAACCCATATGGTGAGCATCCACAAACTCCCTCCCCTCAGCCACTACCATCAGTCTCCCCCCGAAAACCCATTCCCGCTCTGAGAGCACACACACACACACACACACACACACACACACACACACACACACACACACATGCCTGTCCCTTGATCAGCCTCATAGTTCCCCAGTGTGAGGCATGTGTTCAGGCCACAGCCCCCCTGACTCAAGCCGCTCACGGAGAAGAACGAGCAGCTTCTCCTCCCACATTAGATAACACAAGCATTCTCATAAGCTATTTGGTTTTGATGTTCATTTTCAAATCTGTTTAATATGGTTTAACTCTCCGCCTCTGGTTCTGAGACATGCTCTGTTACTGATGATGTTTTCCAATGGTGGTAAAAACATGTGGTCGATGAGGACAGCCTGAGATAGAGTACAGTGCAGGCAATGATCGAGGGCCGCGTGAGCTCATGAATCAGAACGGGGAAAACAACAAGTCTCTGATTTCTGTGTGATACAGGGAAGAATTAAAATGCAAACTCTGAGGGGGGAGAAGCAACCAGTCAATCAAGTATTAGTCCACAGGATGTAACTGGAATAACACATTTCTGAGTGATGTCCTCACCAAGCCCCAGAGGGACCATTTCCTGAAGTTCATAACTTCCTTATGATTTGCCTCCATTTAGTTCTTCTCGGTAGTAAGAACCCAAATCCCCAGTCTCATCACTCTCCTTTGGTTTGGGGAAAAGAACAATATTGGCAAGGCATTAAAAGATATGTCTCAAAACACTGTCCCCATTTTGTGCAACACTATCATTAAGATCCAGAGTGTAATAAAGTTAACTATTCCCTCCAGAGAAATAACATGT
Source organism: Microctenopoma stevenorrisi (assembly GCA_032270685.1). Taxonomy (NCBI): domain Eukaryota; kingdom Metazoa; phylum Chordata; class Actinopteri; order Anabantiformes; family Anabantidae; genus Microctenopoma; species Microctenopoma stevenorrisi. Next base: position 5,986,227 of record JAUMTR010000027.1, on the reverse strand, counting down.
TGAGGTTTTATGAAAGGCGTAAACAGTTGCTATTAACCAGATCTTTTAGGAGGATGCCCCTTGTTTACATGCTTCCTCACAGACCACAATTGTCCCAGGGAGGGCAGCAAAAAGTGAGCTTTGATGATATCTAACAAAACACTTCTCACTATTGTGATGACACACAACAGCAATTTCTCAAAGCGACTATTAGTAATTATAATTTCCCAACGCTGCTATAAATATCGAATAAAAGATTGCACTGATTTCCATGCCAGAGTGGGATGTGGTTGCATTTTTCTGAGTGACGCCGCTGCCGCTGAATCCTGACGGCTATCTCCATATCGTCTCCCCACAGGTAACGACTCTGCATTCCATGACATAGACAGTGACACGTCTTTAACCAGCCTCAGTGACTGCTTCATGGCGTCGTCGGACGTCAACTCCATGCAGGCCCGCGTAGGGAACCCCATCGACCGCCTCTACTCCATGCAGAACTCGTACTTTGCGTCGTGAGAGAGACGAGCGCCACACATCAGCACAGAATAAACTGCCCATCTCAACCTGAAGCACGACGGCCAGGAGTCTGCACACTCACATGGACACCACAGAAGAAACACCTCCCTGCAGTAGCTCCTGGTTGTGTGCGGAAGCTTACTCAAAGATTGTAAAACCACTCGTTGTAGGACAGTGACGATTCCTGGGGAAAAAAAGAACTTATTGTTAGAGATTATTTGGTAGGATTACTTATCTGTCACAGGAACTATTATACTCTTCTTTGTTCAGTTAAAGAAACTAAGTAGATATTGAAGCCACAATCTCAAACCAAATAACACAGTGAGTTTATACAGTGCATGATCAGTTTTTGTAAGCCCCCCCACCCCCTGGTAAAGATGTGGTGTTTGGACTGTTTCTTCTTTACACTACATGGATTTCCATGTTCACTGTTAGCATTTTCATCACTTTCAATAGGTTTAGATATTGTGTTAATAGTGAATAGGTGCAGCATGTCTGCAAGAGTGACTGTACTTTTGTGTATGTATGAGAGTTTGTGGTGCGAAAGAATTGTTTAGAGGAGAAAAAAAAGCGGAGAATATGATGGACAAGTAGGATCAGTGAAGTGTAAATACTTTCCCCGGGCAAATTGGATGTGCATGTTAAAAATGGAAAGCATTATATTTATTTAACTATAACAGGCTCTTGAAGGTACATATTAAAACTGAAAAGCTTTATTTAAAAAGGAGAGCATTTTTTTTGTTGAGCAATTAGTGAGTTCATGAGTATCTCAACTCATCTGTATACTTTTTAATATGAAGATTAACCCTTTTGTTTTTTTTGTTTGTTTTTTTTCAGCCAAGCTGTAAATGAGCAATGTTGCTATTTATTTCGTACAGACCATAAACATTTGTTGTCATTGTCACATGTGCATTCTCAAAATGATGTTAAATTTGCTAATTGACCAAAGTGGACTGGTTTGATGAATAAACAATGTCTTTCTCCTGATAACATTAAATAAATGCCATTCAGTGATCATTCACATGCTTCATTCACGTTTCCAGCCGCCTCAGTGGACGGCCCTAAGCAGCACGTCTGGATTTTTTTTGGCCATGCTATCGGATCAGTTGTTATACTGTGACTATGTGATAGGATGCCAGAAATGTGGTACAGACATATCATGGTCCCCAGAGGATGAATACATTGCACAGTAATGGGCAAATGATGGCACGACAGCAGACAGCAGACTGTGATGTTGAATGTGGTGCTCGTGCATTACATACTGATGTTTACATTAGCATTGGGAATGTTTTTCTATGAGGATGTTAACTGATCGTGCAAATGACAGTGGGCAGCTTGGCAGCATTTGTACATTAGTCTAGCTGAAGATAAAGTAGGCCTACAAGTTGTGCGCAACAATGATGCAACACAGGAAGGAAAAACGAAAACTGGAATCTAGGTTGTTGTAGGACTCGTAATAGATATGCAGTCTCCCCACGCCTGCTGTAAAATGCTTTGTCTTATAACTAAACAGTGAGTGCATCCTGTTTATTCAACCAAGTCGTTGATTTACTCGACTTTTGGCATTAGACCGAACTGCACCAACGTATGACCTGTCTGGTAAAAATGAGGATACATGTCCATGGAGTGCAGGTGTGGTCCGAGAAAAATTTAGGTGACATGCCAGTATAGCTGCTTGACTAGAGAGCAAACCCCACCTATAACCTGAGGGTTAGTCAGGCAGTTACCATCTGGATTCTGCTTCTTTATCGCCCTGACAGTTCTCAATGCGGCTTGGCAGGCTTCCATCGTCTGTCTGCATAGTCACGTGATCTCATGGATAAATATTTATGACATCCCATATTCCTATAACTCAATATATTCCTAATGTCACACTTATGACAGTGTTTAATAACGCTGACTGCTATTCCTCAAATGAAGGAAATTGTCTAATCTGTGAGTGTTTTGAGCATAAGCGCCGTGTGGTGTGTATCTATACATCTACCATGAGGTCTTCTATATGACAGCCAGGTTTTGGACGTTGCTGGTAAGTTTACACAATCGTTTATCTTCACTCGTCACACCAGTAGTGGAGTATCACTGCAAGCACCACACAGTGATATCGTCTCAGTCTGCAACCTGGTTCGACAAGATTTTAGTATGCAAATGATTAAAAACTGGATCTGACCCAACGGACACAAGGCGTTTTAGATTCTTCTTCTTATCTGAATTTTTTTTGACACCTAATAAAACTAGGTCAAGTTGAACAGGAAATAGGAAATACTGCATGGGGATGAGCAAGAACAAGTAGGACAATGAACAGGTTTGCTCCAGGTTTCCAGTGTATATGTGGTGTAAAGGGTGAAAGATGTGAAAGACTGGGCAAACAGAGCAGACAAAGGTTCCCATTTATAGTAAACATGGATGGGGTTGCTACACACACATTATGTTTGCACGGGATAGACAGTACAATTAGTTGGAACCTCTCCCTTTTCAGTTCAGGCCAGGTGAGCTCACATAGAGGTGTTTGAGTCTACTTGGGAACACAAGGTCCCACTGCTGTCAGTGTAGTTGAAACAAACAAAGCCATGAATCTGCTTTTGGATCATTTGGACATTTTCTTATATGTAATTATTAGGTTGTCAGTAATATGTTGACCTTACTGTAGTTAAAAACACACGCTAAAACAGAATAGAACAAAACTTAAGCGACGTATGATTGGCCAGTTCTTCACTCTCTTACTTACTTCAGGCATCATTTGGCACTTACAAATACACATTTTATTTGTCACATACAATCTTATACAGTGTACAACCTGCAGTGAAATGTGTTCTTCTGCAGAAGAACACACAGACGGCGCTCAGGGAGCTAGCGCTGGGTGTCTCGCTCACTGCCTTAACCACTCTGCTACCAGGGTGTGCAAGATGGTCAGAAAAAGTGTAGAAAACAGTTGCATGGAATCAAAAATAGAATAAAGAATAAATCACACTTGAGGGTCTTTACTCCTTTAGCATACTCATTAGTCAAAATGCTGTTGTCTTCCTCACTGACTGCGTATTTGTTTCAATGATGGCACATTTTTTTAGAAAACCGTTTAGGAGGCAAACCAGAGACTGACTGGTCATTGGATGTCTCTGAGGAAGATGATCTTACTACACTCCATGGAGTCCAAGCACATAGTGAGTGTGTGTGAGGAATCCTGCGAAGGCTGCGCTGAATAGAAGCAACATGTGCTCTGGATGTTCCCACCTTAAATCATTATGCCACCTGCCACCCTGCCTAATGTGTGTTTGCAGGAATTCAGGTGATAAACACATTTCTAAACAAATTGCCTAAACATTTTCATGTATACATGTATAAATTTAATATTAATATTTTTGACTTTACAGAGTTTTTATCAGCATAGTTGCTCTAATCTTAAAGTAGTGACAATCACACTGTGCAACACAGAGGGTTTTTTTGTTGGTATTGGTCACTGTGGTCTTACGGTATGTACCCTGCTTATTTGTAAAGTCAGAATTGTAGCAGGCATAGTACGTGGAAATAAAAACAGACCGCTGAATTTTACACTAGCAGGTCTGAGGTCATACTTTACCCACATCTGTAAGTAAGTAAGATGCTTAAAAATAACAAAAGATTAATATTTTTACACGTATAATTAAACTCAAACTAACTTTTTTTACGTCCTTGTTAATGACACACATTTGCTGTAAATATATTACAATTCAACATTGGCTCTGTTAAAAAGTGGTATTGGAAATGAGTGTTGGACATTTTTCTCGCACATTAAAAGTTGAGGAATATGCTGCACCTACAGGTTAAACAAGCACATTGAGAACGTGTTTATTTATACAATTTAGCAGTAGATAAGCTGTTTCTCAGCATTTTCTGTTGCTATGCTAATTTTCAAAAACCAGCTGCTGGTGGTCTGTCATATTATCCACCTTATCCAGATGCAGTGATATCAAGCAAATAATGTCCCAATTCTCTGCACCCTTTATTCCACAATTCTCCATTTGTTTAGAAAATTTAGGTTCCACCCACAGTCAGGGTACCCAGGATTAGTTGGAGTAGACGGGGTGAAAACAAACCTACATTCTGCCCAGGATGTATTTTATAGGTTATTTATACCTCTACACTCTACAGCCTCATGTCCTTCCTGCTTCTCTCTTGCCTCCTGTCCCCGCGTCCCCACGTTCTTCAGTTCAGGCCCCCAATTTGCTACACAGTAGAAGGCAATGGGTGAATGTAGCCTATGTCATCGCTTGTTCGCTGGCACTTGGGCGTGAATCAGCTAAAGAAGACTCTTAGAGGTTGAGGTTAGTGTGGCCTCGATATGAAAACAGTCGTGCTGAAACCTGAGCCCAAGACACACACACACTCACTCACTGAGAGGCAAGAGTCAGTCTTTTGTAAACTGTTCACACATTTACTCTTCTGCCATTCTGGCACCACGAAGGAAATGAGTCTAGTGACAATATTTTCATTAGATAACCAAAATCCTGTTTTTTCCCCACTTCAGACACAATTGGAGGTTTGTAATTCATATTCTCTCTCTCTCTCCTAACTGTGAGCTTCTCCTGCCTGACCGTTGACAAAATATACATGAACCATTGTTATTCAGAATCATTTAAAGCAGTTTGACCTTAGACAGTAGCTGAAGAGTGTAAGCAACACGGCTTCATGTCCCACCATCACTTCATCATACTAAATCAGCCAGAGAGGAGTGACTCAATCAAACCATGCAATGCTTTTATTTTGAAATAGCCATTGTTTTGAATTTACTGTACTTATAATTGATGTTCCCAGTCACATTTCTCAACAGCGCAATATTACATTTTTTTAACCAACCAAGCCCAATAAATTGTTGCGGGGCCAAACGACACTTGGATGTTTTGTGGGTTCAGTACTGTCTAGATTTCTTCTCATGATTTCACAGAGTTCACACAAGTTCACAGCGAAGCAGGAGGGGGAGCTTTTGGGTGTTTTTGTTGGGCATTTTCCATGGCGTGTGGTTAATTGTTAAGGGAGACTCTTAACCAGCGTCTGACACATATTCTTTGAGCCTTGAGGGCTTGTGCATAATCAAATGACAGACTATGCTGTGGTTTTTGACCATAGAGCCAAACATCCAAGCATGTCCTCACAGCAGTCGGTTACTTTATTGTGTCAGTCAGCAGCACAAAACATTGCTGCAACTGTGAGACATTGTTTGCATACTACAGGTCCAACGCGGATGGAGTAACAGCGGTTACTTCTTTCATTCCTCCATAGGAACCTATTTTACAGCAGTAATGTTTTAAAGTGCAGAAAATACAAGAAATCATAACGAGGTTTCAGGTGAATGCAGCAACACTCCGTGGTCATTTCTGGAACATATTGCTGCAAACGTTGTTTCACCTCCCACCTTTGTTTCTATGCTGAAAAGAAGATAGTGTGGGATTCACCTCTTGGTGCCCAGAGGTACAGATAGAGCCCTGGATAGGGCTAAGTAATCCTCGACGCTATTGAAGCCCATCTGTTTTGGTTTTCATTTTCTGCATTATTGGTGCTTATTGGTACATGGTCTAAGAATGTAGCCAGGGTGTTTGAAGTCAAGGAGGAAGGTGATGCCAGGGGCATTAGTTGAAGGAATGGTGACCTTAAGGTCTAACATAAGCCAGCACTCCTAACCTCCAGGAGCCTCTCCCTTGATGTTGGAATCCAAAGTCTCTCCCCTACTTCACATACCCTAAGGTAGGAGAGTGGTGTCTCAGTCAAACTGAAATGCTCTACAACAAACCCAATATTGTAGTATTTTGAATTTATAAAATACAACTTGCTCCACCTGTGATCTTTCAGTATCTTTACGTATACCAACTTTTATTTTAAGCCAGTTTGATGTTGGTGAAGTATGTGTTGTCTACCACTGCCAAACTTGTAGATACAGCATGTAACTTTATTTAAAGCATTTATTTCACTAAAATCGTGTATTTTTACCAGAAAACAACACTTTCCACTGGAAGGCTACAATACTAGTTTCCTGTAATAGGCAAAGGGAAATTCTTTATGATCACACATCCATCATGCATTACCCATATCACCTTTCAAAATACTAATTCAAACTAGATTTGTCAACGTCAAAGAAGCCCTAGATGAAAAATCAGAAGATCACCAGTGTCGTTAGGATTTATACTCTGGAAATTGCTCCGTTAGTTCTAGAGATATGTCCCACAAACACTCCGAACAGTCATCCAGCTTATGTTTACAGAAACGTCTTTGATTCAGAACGATTGAAAGCAAAGTTTTTAGTAGACAGTGTTAGGCCCTCAAAGTAATTAAAGTTCAAGCAAACATTCTAATTGTCCACAAAGTGAATTTAGCTTTTATAATCAGTGAATCCGCTCCAGGCTGTGTAATACTGCAGATCATCATTATGTCCTTTAACTCCAGCTCCAGCTGAGGATAGTTTACGCTCACACACACACACACACAAGTCATTTTTGTATTTTTTCTTTAATAAGGACCCAATAACAACACAGAGCAATCCAATTCTACTCATGTGAGAAGCGATGGGTAATTAGGAGTGATGTGTTTTCTAAATCATGACATGCACAGCTAAGTGATACCTGTGTGTTTATAATTAATCCTCGACTTAAGTTACCGTTTGGCAAACAGACAACACCAGCATTGACTAAGCAAACTTTTGTTTGTCAGCGTGCTGCAAAGCTGTGCATCGAGCCAGAGTAGAGAATGAAATCTGTCACTGAGGCACATGAAGGCAGCAATCATCATATTAACCACAAGAGTTGGAAGAGAATGTGCAATCCAGTTCAGGTTACTCAGGCAATTGACAAATTGTGTCAATAAAGATCCTCTTTTATTTGTTACTCCTCTTCTTGTTTGCAAAAAAAAGAGACATTTTCATCATTTTCCTCTCTCTCGTCTGGATTAAAAATCAACGAGGAGAAGTGTCTTCTGTCTCACCGCTCGGCTTTGAGCAGAGTAGCTGTTCACAGCAGCACTCGCAGGCGTATCCTCTGGATGCGGGGTAAGACGCAGGACAAGGTGAGACCTCAGCTGTATATATAACCCTGGATGTTTCAACACAGCTCACCTGTGAGGGTGATAAATCACTTGCAGTGTACGCTCAGAGCTGAGTGCGGACAGTAAATCTGAAAGTCAACAGCGAGTGCGGGCTAAACCAAACTGTTAGGAATCCTGTATTTGGCACACTTCCTGTTATGCACGCCCTATTTATTACACACACCTTATGTGACTCCAATGAGAGGCTTTTTTGGAAACGAGCTTAAGTCATGAGTTTGCTCTGAAAATAAAGCTTGACCTCTGTCTTTCAAGTGAAAAATTATAGAAAATCTACAGTATATTACTTTGGTTTTATTTGCTTATATAAATCACCTGAGTTTAAGTAATTCCCAAAGATCTTTATAAAACTGTAAATCAGCATGCGTTGAGTGCCACAGTAGCTATTGCGTCGGGATCATCTAATGACCACTGGGCCACTTTTGACCTCCTTGATGACCCTTACTACACTGATAATTAGTATTTTTAAAAGACAGAGGTCACCACTGATTAGACCATTTTCTTTCACATCATGAACCGGCAATAATATCACCGCATGATGACAATCCATGGTGTTACATATAAATATCATTTGTTATTCGTGTCTTTTTGTCCCCGCGGAGATGGAGCTCCACTAATAGAGCTCCGAGTTGAAGTGCATTGATTAGCCTCATGCTCTCCCCCAGTTAACAGCAGACAGTCCTCCTTTGTCCTCCGCCCGGTCTTTTGGTGTGTTTTAGACAGTTTTATTATAAGAACTAAAATGGCCCAAATAAACCGCTGATGAACAGCCTCCCCTCACTGGCTTTTCAAAAGGTTAGTAAATTTCACCATATGGATTTTTGGTGTCTCCCCCAAATGCCACGGCTTAATTATTAACTGCGGGGCCATTTTAGAGAGAGATTTGCACTTTTACAATATTGTTGTACCATTGTCCCTCCTCCATGTTTAATGAAGATGGATTTAGAGATGAAACGTTGGGTGTAATAAAGACAGTGTGACCTTTAAGGCCTTCCAATGGGTGGACAACCATGTTGATGGTTTTAACAGATAAATAATATGCTGTAAGACTTCTTGAAATGCAAACAGGTTTTTAACTGACTGTGAATTAAACTGCACGTACCTTACTAGGAACATACTTTTACCTGGATTTCATGTAATTCTTTCCCATTTCTAATAGGAAGGATCTATTGAGCTCCAACTCAAGATTATAACCAGTCATGAAAACGAAAGGTCGTGACCTCCCAGCATGGCTGTTATGAGTTAGTATTGATTACACTACAGTCAGTCGGGTAAGTGGAGCCACCAGAGCAGAACACAGCCATGTACTGTGGTGTCTTTTGAAAGGAGTAATATCTGGCCTAATCCCAGCTTCAGCCATGCCCTTTCCCCAGAAGGTGCACTTCTCTCTCTGCTGTGCATTTCAGCATGCGCACCTCTGCACCGAGCTCGGGTTTCTCAGAGCTCCTGCTTGGTGCAGTCAGATCCTCACGGCAGTGATCTGAACGGGCTCCTGAACCTCACAGTTTCTGTGCTCGGGCTTCCTCAGGGGCACTGACTGGCTGACTCCCAAGATGGTACAGCAGTATCTGAGTTCACGGGCGTTCGCCCTGGCCTTCATACATGTCATCATACTTGCTATGCCCACCTCAGCGAAAACTCGCTGTTGACTTCCTCTGCTGACAAGTGAGATGTGATCAGTTACCATGGCGCTGAGCGCTCACCACTGACTAGGGCCTTGAAGTAGGAGAAGTAAAACCCTGTTATGAAATGCTTCACCTTGCCAGATCTACGACGTAGCCTATACTGTAGCTTTCTGTATTAAACTGGCTCCTTCTAAAAGCAGGCAGTGGTGTTTGATTAATATTCAGCAGAGATGTCCATGTGATGTTTTAATGGAATAGTTTGATATTCTGGGATGTACGCTTGTTTGCTCTCACCAGCCGCTAGTGAGCTTAACCTGACATAAAGACTGGAAACAGGGTGGAAACACCAAACCTCTGTCCGCTCTGTCAGAAGATATCAACAGCTTCAATCTTTTTGGCTCTTTTAATAATACAGTTTATCTAGTTCGCATAGAAATGACAAGGGGAGTTCTGTGTGGAAATACCTTTTGGATGGAAACAGTTGTATTGTTGAGAGTTGTCCAAACACTCAGTTGAGACTTCAGGCACTATTTGCCTTCAGACGAGCTATTTCTCCTTTTTCCCAGTGTGTTTTTTTTTCTTTGTTGCCAAGCTAAGCTAACAAGAAAAAGCAAGGAAGCCCATTTCCCAAAATGTCAGACTATTGCTTTAAGTTGTTTGAGTTTACTAACATACACAGTGATAAAGAGGTTTCATTAATTCAAAATCCCAACACGTTTCCAGCCTCGCAGCAGCTGTGGTGTCAACCTTCAGACTGACAGAATGGCCCGAGTATCTTCTTTGGGTGTTTTGGAAGTGGAGGCTCAGGAGGAGGCAGCAAGCCCTGACAGAGAGCTGCCACACACAGCAGAACCTACCCACAAACCCTTGCCTGTGGCTTGCCCTTTGAAGGTGCATGCCTCTTCTTGACATTTCTTGTCAGCTTGCCTTGGGAACATTGGATTTTATCTTGTCTGTCCAACGTTTGTGTTTAAACTGTCTGGGATGATGCAGAATATACTAAACCACTTCAATGTGATTCAAAGCAGGTACAAAGTAATTAATCCTCAAAGTCAGTCAGTATTAATCAATCCAAAAGAATGCATCTGTCTGGCTTCTCCACATGCTGGTTTGACGTCTGTAGGTGATGTTCAAACGTCTTTGTGTTGGAAGATATAGATGATGTAATGCAAAACTGGCATGTTTTTGTTATGATAAAAAGTATTTTTTGCAGAATAGCTCACTATCTTTCTACCTCTCTCTCTTGTAGGCTGCACGCCTGAGCAAACAGACACACACCGGGGCTGACGGGGAACACGGCATATTTGTTTCACTTCAGCAATTGGAACAGAGCAACATTAATAGACCATGCGGGTTGTAATACAATTAAAACATAAATATGCAAAGTACACCGGGGTGCTGCTGCTGTGCTGTATCTGCAGAGACAGGTGCCAGCCATCTTTAGTGTTTATATCAAAGATCCTCCAGCAAATGCCATCATAGTGATCAGACTGGATTAGTGCGTGGTGTCTGGGAGCTTGAGTTTCAGCTCAACTGCAGCTTGAAACAGTCCAAATCAGTAAATGATATCCGCAGGAGAAGCCCTGCTCTAAAAGAAAAAATGATCTGTGTTTGGATGTATTTTCCAGATTGACCTTTTTAATGTATTGATTATTTATGTATTTATTTCTATGTTCCTATAAAGCAGATAAGTTAATGATCATTGTCTGCGCCCTGTTATCTTTGTTTGACGTCAAAGTAGGTGTGAAAAAGCATTCTGCGTGTCTGAGCAGCACGCTTTGTTTGCCCCGAGGCGACTGCAACAGAAGTGAGCATGTTCCAGATAGTGAAAGCTGACAGAGACCTGTCTGTTGAACTGATTCTGGCCCACTGACATGTCCCGTCTTCACGCGAGGTGTTCACTTTCTCTTTCATCAGTTTCATTCTCGGCGGTCTTGTGTTGAGTTTGGCTGATTGAGCAGTCGGTACCCGTTGCCGCCTGGCAATTTCTACAGATGTACACAAATTGTCAGTCAAGAAGTGACTGTTCAATAATATAGCCTTTAAAGCCTATGCCCAAGGACCTGTAGGCCATTACAGGGCCATTACCAGTGAAATCTTTGTCTGGACAAGTGGAGGGAAACTAATGTGTTGCTGTGACGAAAGGTTCTCTTTGAGAGAGGCTGCAGCAAGAGCAGGACAGGATAGATTGGATCAATTGCAAATTAAGCTGGTGGCTGTGAGTGTACCAAGTGTGTTGCTACAGCATATGGGTCTCATCATTAAAAAATCGAATGTTGTGTGTGTGTGTGTGTGCTCACCGGTTCCCTCGAACCTTAATTCATTAATACTACAGTAGTGTTCCCAAATTGTGTTGACAGCTGTATTTGTTTATATTTGTTGGGAAAAATGAATGTGGAAAAACATTTACATTGCTAATGAAAATCTCATGGCTCATAGATTTGCTTTACATGCTTCAGACTTTAGCATCTCTGATTAATGTGAATGTTAATTTGATTTATGTGTGTTTGAGAAGAAAGATTTACACAGTAGCTCATACATATTCAAGTTTGGATGAAGAAACATTGCCGTGCGCTGACAGCCGCTGACAGCTAACCGTACAATTATGAATTAGCTCATTATAAATGATTTAAGAAAGTGAAAATGTCAACAAATACCGTATACAGTTTGTGAAAACTGTCTCCACTATTTTTACACAATAGCTCTGACAACGTGGGCTGAATTTGGTTTTAATCACCATGTTGCATTTCTGTATAGTAGACAGTTTTTCATTATAGAAATTAGCCATCTAGACGACTTCATTGCAGCCAGTGTTTCGGACAAGCTTCCACATCTGTCTTTATTTTTCTATGGGTTTTAAATGTCTATCACAATGCGGTTTCCAAAACTTGGCTGGTTGTTTCCCAATGTGCCCACACAAATCTTTCCAGCTCCAATAATAAATTAGCTTTCATATCTTTTCTGTGGTTAACCTTGTATACTTTAATGTTTCTTCCAGATATATTTCAGTAAATAAAATACTAAAATATGTTTCAGTTCCTTTTGTGCGTGGACTTTTTTTTTACATTTACAGTGTGGAGCAGCTCTAGTTAGAAGCCTGTGATACACCAGTAAAATAAGTATTGTGATGCTTTAAAAGCCTGTTTCCAATCCGACGTGATCAAAGTCAGTCAAAACAAACAGCGCAGCTGAAAATCTGTCCACAAGCTAAATGACTGTGACGTGAAAGTGTGTTGGTGTTCACTCCACTGCAAGAAAGCAAGTAAACATTTTCATTTGGGAAGGGAGGATCTTGTGTCTTGGATTCATTAAGCAGAGGAACTTGCAGTTTTGGAAAGCTTAGCATGTGCAGGGTGATGTTTTCTTCTGCGTCTTTTCCACAGGGATAGGTTTGCACTCATCTTTGATAGTTAACCCATGTGACCCTTCCCTAGAGCAAGTCCCACTCCCACCTCACGATTCCTGCTTCTCATTAGAGCCTGTCCGCTAGTGTGACAAGGTCTACGAGGGCCACCACCCAGGCCACTGGTGCACAGGTCCCTGCAAAAGAATTCAAATCCTGGGCAGCTGCAGGTTTATTAACAATTAGGACAGCACTATTTTATTCAGATGTGAAAGAAGTCTACATTTAATGTCTGATGGACATGTATATTTTACTGCTTTCATATCCACTTGTTGGTTTAATGGAGCAGGCAAAAAATCAACTGAGCCAAAATTTGCCACTCACAAATTTCCTATATTACATTAAATGTCACACATGTGCAAAAACAAATGATCTGTTAATTATAATTCAAGACACAAATAGAAACTCGCAAATAGGTTGCTTTCAAACGTCTTTCACCTGCGCGATATCTGCTGGTATATTAGCTGATCGAGCTACATGAGATAAGCGGAACATTTTTTACAGTAGAGGCGACACAGTTGAAATAGCAGCTGAGTCATTACCCTGTATCATTGCTATCTCTGTGTATGTTGAGACGAGAATTTGTCTGACCTCCCCGGGGCAGCACAAAGGACTGAATTCAAAGCGGGGCACTCAGGGGCCAAGCTGGCTGTCGGCCCAGCTGAGAAGCACCAGCCAGCCACCACCTGCATACTGCTGCTTGCCCAGTCTCCCTGGATATGAACCCCTGCACTCACCCTCCCCTCCTTACACCACCCCCTCTAACCCCATCAAACCACCCCACCACCGCCTGCCTATACCCCCTCACTCTGACAAGTCTCATCTGCATCCCAGCCATATCCTACTCCCACTCCTACTATCTGCCCAGTCCATCTCATCTGTCCATCACCCGGCCCAGATTGTATGAGACAGCAACACTATGGCCTCAGCTGTGTGTTCTCATTTCATTCTGTCACCGGGCTGTTGCCGAGCTCATCTTCAAACACAACAATGACAATTTCTGTGCAAACATTTTGCTTTTCTCCCTGTGTTCTTGTTTTGTGACAAACTCTGCACACAGGTCACATGGGTTAGGTCAGTATTGGAAATATATTGCTACGCTGCTTAATCTCTGATTTTAAAACATTTTATAAACACAATCTCTGTTATAGGAAAGGAAACATAATAGAAATGGAAATGCCAAAGCACCTGTTTAAAAACAGTTTTAGATGAATCTATTTAGTCACTCTTATCAAAACAGCTTGACTTTTTTTTTCAGTAAAATACAATCTCACCCAGACATTTACTTAACAAACTGAGGGTGCTGGGTTTCTATTTCACCAACGTTGTTTCAGTCAAACAACGGCAGCTATCTTATGACAAAGTGAACCTTGACACTTTTTTTAAAACAGTGTAAATATTTAAAAAATATCCATGACTGAGAATCTGAGTTATCAATAAGGGTTTTGATTATTTATGTGCTCAGCCTAATAACAAAGCTCAAGTGTTCCTCTCTGGCTTAAAAAAGTGTGTTTCTCTCCCAGTTCAATAGTGCCCCCTGGAATAAAGCTTGTGCACTGCAGTCATCAAAGCTGGAGGAGGGTGTAAAAAGATGGCAGCCGCCTGCACAGAGTCCCCCCGTCTGATTCCAGTAGAGGCTTGGACACGAAATGTTATCATGTTAATTTTGGACAGAATGAAAACACTTTATATATGAAGCCAGACGGACTGTATTGTCTGTGTATTGAGAATTATTTTCAATAACGATGAGGATGAAATCCTTCTGATCATGATACGGAGGTAAAGGTTCTTTTCAACTGCTCTGTTTTTCTGTCAGAGTCAATCCTAGTTTAAGTCTTCACCTTCATCGCGGTCACTGTTTGCTATTCATTTCCTGTCAAACTCAGATGTTGCAACCCACATGACCCTTACCCTTGAACAAAAAACAATATCAAAACACTGAGTTAGGAGGACTACGGAGGCAGACGGGGAACACCGGGATGCCAGTGCAAGACAATGAGAGGGCAAAACGGAGTATGGTAGAAATTCTCCTCCCAGCTGTAGACCTTGTCAGATCCCTGCTCTGAATTCCTGAGCTGTCTAGAAGAGCCCTTGGGGCTGGCAGAATTGTGGGAGTTTGTCCTGTTTCTGTAAGCCCGGGCAGGGGGTCCATAGAGGGAGGGGTTGGTTGATAACGCTGCATTTCTGACCCCCTCACGCTCCCACTGTCTCTGCCCCAGCGTCTAATTCATGCAGAGACACCAGCAGCCCCTTTGGAGCTGTCTCTTAGCTTCATGCCAAGACTAATTCATGAGCTTGTTGTGGACGACAGTGTTTGACATCGTGTATCAGCTTCCAAGGTGGACTAATGGGAGAGTTCACAGAAGGTTACAGGGTTAGAGCGCTTTACTACTGCTCTAACCTTGATCACCACAGTAATTACGAGGGAGGGAGGCACTGAGAACATGCCCGGGGCTGTGTACGTAACAGAGTCGAAGTACACAACGTGTGAGTAAATGTTTATAGGTGTGTGGATGCTGTGGGTGTGTGTACATATTTGGCAGCCAGAACACAAGCAACACCCAAACGCACCACCTGAAATATTGTACACATTAACCTAGATCACACTGACAGCAATGACATGTAAGTTCAAGTAATGTCACGACCTAGCCAGGTGCTAGGTGTTTTTTTTTCAGTAGGACTAGTTAGAATAACAAACACTGTAAGGACATCAAGGACACCAGACTTGGCTGTGTGGCTTTGCTGCATTACTAAAGCAGAAAAAAAAAGCACTGAGCGGTCACAGATGTGTGGAGTTTCTCTTTCAAGTGAAAGAAATAACTTGGAAAACAAAACCTGTTCATTGCTGCTTCAGCAGAAATTTCCAACAACTGGAAGGAGCTCAACCAAAACTTGGTTGAAATTGTTGTTTTTCTTGAAGTTCTACATATTTGGTTATTATAATACAACACATAGTTGTAGTACAAGAGTGATTGGAATAGATGGTGAAGGTTTGTTGTGAAGTCATGGTACATGCTGTGGAGATTTAATAGTTACATTCTGGACCGGAGACACTGATACAAAAGAAAAACTTCGCTTTGCTCTTAATCTGTTTGAGGCTGTCATAGTGAATGAAAGTTGACATGTTATGTCATGAGTGTTCGTCAACGCGCCGCGGCTCTCCTCGGAGCGCAGCCCGCAGCTCTGTGTGCAGGTACAGTTCAGCCTCTGAGGGCGGGCGGTTCTGGAGGAGATCCATTATCAGTAATGGGTCAGGGTCGCACAATGGGGGCACTTTGTGAGATCTGTCGGGGATGCACTGCGGTAGGCAAAGGGGCGGCTTTGATCTTGGTGCGTATGTTCACCGGAGTGTGCCATGTCTGAAAACTGATCTGCTCTCTGACATTTCCCTCCCATAACCATCTCAGGATCTGTATCTCTTCTCTGGAAAGGAAAAAAAAAACAGAAGTAAAAAGTTACATGTTATATTTGAACTGGCTATGACTTTCAGGAGCAAATTTACAGACCGTGCTACTAACAACTGATGGACATAATATCTTTGTCTTTGCTATTGTCTCTCCATTGTATCAAAGATAAATGGGCTGTTAACAGCTGCTGGTGTGTGTCTGTGCGTCTGTGCATGCAAGTGTGCATCTGCGTGTCTCAAATAGGAGCCTGGACAGGGCAGTGTTTGTAGTTTTTGTAGTCCTCAGGGCCCCTGGTGGGTGTGCTCACTTTAAAGGGCCCAGTGAACTGTGAGGACTTGAGACATGAGACTATGCCGCCCAACTGGCCCCAAGACACGGGTTCACCCGGAGAATGTGAGCTGAGCAGGGGAACTGGGCCGAGACGAGCTCCCAAAACCCTCCACTCCATTCCTCAGGACAGCGGTCCCAGCTGAAAGGCTGGGCTCCCGCTTGTCAGAGGGAAATTCTACCTTACCATGGTTACTTGTTGGAATCTGATTAACATCTAAATCTACCGTCTTTTTCACAAATGCAGTGTCTTTCTGACATTTTAGCCGCACGCTCAAAAACGCTGAATCAGTCATGACTCCGTGGCTTGATTTCACCCAACGGTAAAATATCTTGTGTGCACGTGAGCACAGATAATACACTTTTTATGCCAAGACAGAGGCAGATTCAGTCAGTAGACCACAATGTGGATTTGTCTTCATTATGATGAACACTCAAATACACACAAGCATAAAAAGCTAACTTTACTGAAACTGCCGTACTCTAACTTTCAGAATCCCCAACAAAATGTACTTTTTGTGTTTGAGTTGTATTTGTTAGGTTTAACAAAATAACAGGTCATTTAGTAAAATGACAGGTATATTAATTGTTACAAATATTAACACCTTTAATGGGAAAAAAGCAACCGTTTTGGGTTTGGTCACATATTTACTAGAGATTAAATCTAGTTGGAAATGACTAATATCAGTTATTTAGAAGTGAAAATACACAGGTATGATACTGGGGAAATAATACATTACGAGAATATTTCAATTTACTATTTCAGTATCAGGTTACATCACAGCAACCTGCATTTACTACTGTGAACCATACTTTGGATAAAAAGACAGCTAATATTTCTTTCCCTCCTGATATCAGAATAATGTCTATATTTTGAAACTCCTGACACCAGTGTACTTCCTATATATGATATATTTTTACTCTTGGGGATGGTTTGAAGAAGCCCTTATACATTGCAGCCTCCCAGGAGAGAAAAACAGCCTTGCAGAAGTAAAGCGAACCCCAGCTGAGTGTTGATATCAGGTTATGATGTTTGCTGTTTCAACATGAGCCTCTTTTCTCTTTTCCCTTGTTGTTTCTTCTCCTCTTCAATGGTAGGCAGGCAGACAGAGCCCGAGGGCTGTATCTCCCCAGCTGGGATCTTAGGTTAAGCTCCAATGGAAAAAATATCACTGTTTGTTGACGTCTTTCCCTGCGTTTATCTCATTGGAACTTTACTTCACAGTACATCACATGGCTTTGTTTCTGTAATTTAGACTGATGTCGCTTTAATGCAACTATTTCCTTTGATACCAGTTCACTATAAGGTCACAGGCTATAAAGCTACTGTCAGTGCAAACGGATGACCTGTGTTCAGTTTGTGTCATATAAAGGTGTAAAGATACAATTTGGGTGAATTGCCGAAAATATTTTTTGTTTTTATCATTTTAAAACCATTGTTTTTAAAGAAGAAAGGAACACTGCAAAAGTAAACACGATTAATTTACAGTGATAAATTGTGTTTTTTTTGGATATTCAATCTATGATGGCGAAAAAAATGAGCAGTCTATAATCTAATGTCTTCCAGTGCTAGGAGAAAAAAAAACCCACACCAGCACTTTCTTTTATGTTCACAGGGCAGCGTTCAGGTTGTGCTCTGGTGAGGGCTGACTGATGTCAATTAAAGGGCTATTTAAATATTTAAGCAACAAACTTTGCAAGTTGTCCCTTGGGTGCAGTTATGGAAAGGGGGGGTAGTGCAGCCTCAGCTCTCCAAGGAGCAGCTCAATGCCAGGCAGGCAGCATGGATAGTTGGGAGGCATCAGGGCTAGTGTTACAGTGTGATTTAAAGCTGACACTAAGAAGCGCTCCTCACAATGACCTGCAGAAAACAGCAGACAAAAGAGCCTATTTTAAAGAGGGACAAAGGGGAGGTTAGTGGAGATACCTGAGCCTCGGCTGGCCTAGTCAGCGTGTCTGTGGAAGGACGAATGGCTGGTGCCGCGGGACCACCGCAGCTAGGCACAGCAAGGGAAGAAACACACTCAAAAGGCAAATTCCTGCACAGCCATAACACCAGAGAAGACATACGACACACACATGCATGTGAACGAGAATACCCCGAGCAAAAACCTCTAATTTGTAGGACATTATTTTGGGTATTAATATCACTGTTGTCAGTGGCTCAGCTGGTGGTACTGGGTTTCTTTGGTTGCAGTAACTCGCGCGCACACACACACACACACACACACACACACACACAGT
>JAUMTR010000027.1:5948669-5967568 GCA_032270685.1 Microctenopoma stevenorrisi | reverse complement strand
ATTTACCCCATAGTGAGACTCACTTAATCATGACCATGAAATTTACATTATCAATCAGGCCTCTGCGAATGACCCAGCGTGCTCATAGCAACCCCACACCACCTATGAATGCTTGTGAATTCCTCAAGAGTTTGAGCTATCTGCCTTCATCTGCTGTCACCATGGTTCTCAGCATGCTTTCACCTCCATCCTAATCCGCCACTTCATCTGAAAGTCAGGATGACAGCACAGACTCTTGTCCTTTTTCCGCCTGTTAGTGGTCACATACAATTTCAACAGCATCCAACTGCTATTGGAGCAGGGAGGCTGTAGGTAGACGGGTAGAACTAACGGTGGAATAACTGTGATCTTCATACATCACCTTTCATTTCTTTCTTTTATACAAATACAATCAAACCAACACTATTCCATCTATATTTCCAAACTGAGACGTCTTAATGGCGATAACAAAAATGGCACTCCCCTGGTTGCCTTTTTTTGGACAATAGATAATTAGCTTCTAGCCAAGCTGACAGCATCCTGGTTGAAGTAATTACCTTCCGCAGACATCTCCCTGGGTGCAAAGTGTCCGGGACGACAGCCGCATTCCTACACTGGCACTCTCAGGGTCACAGCTCACTCTGGTAACAAACTGGATTCTTCAGAATACCATTCCAAATACTATCTTTGTTTTCACTGCCACACATTCTCTCTTGACGCATTCTGAAACACAGAGGAGGTGTCACAGTCTTTAATAGCATTTACAGTGAGTGCAAAAAGCTATCCACCTAACCACTTAGACACTGTAGGAAATTTTACCTTAACACTGTGACAATAACAAGACGGTTAATGTGACTGAATGTCAAAGGAAACCAGAGGATGTGAATTTAATTTGAATATAAAAAAAGAACCATGCAAGAAGCATTTATTAATTAATTTATTGGGATAAAGTGATAATTTAACATAAATGTGCAAAAATATGTTTTTTAGTTATAGTTTGGTTGAGTTTTTATGTTAAATGCAATACCTAGTAACAAGGCACAGTCAGACAGAGCAGCTCCGGCAGGAAACCAGCAGCTTATATGTCTCCGGTCTCTACTGATTAACATGGATAACTCTGACCCACAGAACGGGTGAGGATTCCTGTCTAATTGAATTACTGTCAGTCTCCCAGCCTCCAAATATTGTCTTGAACTTATACCCTTCTGCTTTGCCAGAAACTATTTCATTATGAATGCTGATGAGAGTTTTTTCCTCATTTCGACTCAGCTATTGTAAAGAGCGTAATTGTTCCACTTTTTAATAATTCAGTTGGGGCATATATCTCTGACATATATCTGTATCTAAGAGATATCATAATGAATACATATACGACTGTGCAAGAGTCTTAGGCCACCATTAATGTTTAGGCAGTGCCATTATATATTTATTTCTTAGTCTCTTAATTATATAAAGAAAGACAGAAATGATCTACACAGTATTAAAAAAACACAAAAATATTAGCATTAAGGGGCAAGTGTTGGTAATGGAGGCGAAGACCTGCAAAAGTGTTATGGGAAGTTTCTTCCTTGAAACACCAGAGGACGTCCAGCAAGCACCTGGTTGAGCATCTGGCAGCTTCATCTAGATGCCAAGTTGATCCTTCCATAGTCAAGTAAAACTTGATCAGGAATGCTCTTTGAGAAGGGATAGAAGCCGTGAATCCACTCATGTTTTTAATTTTTAAAATGTAAAAAGTGAGATTTAAAAAATAATGGAGATTGTAGCATTGCTGAAAAACGAATCCAATAGTTGTCTGTTTCTGTTTGGATGAAAGAAAAAAGCAGGACATAGAACATAGTAGGTGTTGTCATTAACACATGCTTTGTGTTTTATCAAAAATAGTAACCTTTAAGGGCTAATGATGATTATTTTAAGTAATATGCAATTTAATTGAATAGATGAGGTCATAACGTACTTATGTCAGGAGCTCTGATGTAGCTGAGGATTTCTGAGTGTGATTCTCAGGCTTCTGTTTAAGCCAAAGTCATGTATTGTATGTATTGCACTGCTCTAGAATGAGAAGCAAAAACCAGGCCTTTCACAACCTAAAGGCAGGATGTGCTATTTTCTGTATGTCATGCACTTCACAAGAAGGAATAAAGTTGCCTGAGCATTATATTTCCCAGCAGCGAAACAGCTTGGTTCTCACTTGTTAGCATCCAGCAACAGTTACCTTATGTAAATTACATCCCCCTGAGGAAAATGTATTTGATCTGGACACCGAATGTATGATGTTCACGTATGAACATGCCTTTAAAAATGCATATTTCCATATGCACAAGTGTTTATGTAAAATTCCAAAGTGGACAGTCTAAGATTTATAGTGCCATTGACCCTCATTGCTTTGTTGCTTCCTCAAGAGAACCTGCCGGAGGCTGCGTGCCAAATGCTTTAAAATTTAAAGAGGTGATGAAGAAACTATCCAGAGGAGACAAAAACACATCAGTTCTGCCACAATAAGACTTTTCTCTTCCCTCCTCCCAGCCTCGTCTTTCCAGTTGATCTGTTTTACCCATAGCACTCATTGCCAGCCATTTAAACTGACTTTTATATCAAACAGAGCATGGAATTTTACGCTTTCAGAAAAATTTGCTCAACCTTTATTATCCATAAGGATCCGCTGCCCACGGTTTAGATGGAATGCAGACATTGTTGACTTAGATTCCAATAAACAGATGGTTCTTTGAAACCATGATAAATGTAAATTTAAAACACGGTTTGCGTAGCAAAAACGGCTAACTGAGATATTGGTATCTTCGTTAGCGCTGCTGTGCAAACAGCTTTAGCTGTGCACAATCTGCAGGATGAAGGAGGCTTGAGAGCAAAAGAACATCTTTTTTTCTTCAGGCTGTTTGCTGCAAGCAGAACACCTGCATTCTTTCCAGGCTCTCTGGAGGACTCTGAATTTGACCTCAGCGTGCAAGTAAAAAGGTATCCAACTATTTCAAAATGTCAGAATGCCACATAACTCTATTGTTTCTGACGTGTTCCCTCCACAGAGGCTCAGATAAAGAAACACCTTTCCAAAAGTGGCATGGCTGACATACCTTTCTAAGAGCAATGGAGGAAACATGAACTCCCCTATTCTCACAGCAGCTCTCTGATTTGTCCACACTTACTGGTAAACTGATAAAGTACCGTGACAATACCTCTGGAGTGTCTCATAAATGCTTTGTATTGACCTTAAAGCGTTTGGTGTCCACAAACACAGCTACAAACAGGGGGACATTTCTCTTGAGGGTAGAAGATGATTTTCCTTCAGCAGGCACGCAGGTTCACTATTTTGCCACTCTAAGCTGACCTTCTACAGACAGTAGCACCCTCAATTGCTCCAGGCCTTCAGCCTGAAAATCTCTGCTCTGTAGAATGGATTGGGTTCCAGGACCCTCTCCTCTCCTGGGACTAACCCAAGCTGGGGAACAGGGGGCTTTCATGGCAGATCACAGGTGCTTATATACAAAACGGCAATTTTCTTCTTCCATAATTCCATGTTACTGCATTACAAGATCTTATCGTGAGGCCAGTATCTCATTCCTGAGGTTTTAGACGTTAATGAAAGATGCTTTGCCTCTGGCCACTGGGGGCTAAATCAACAAGCCCAAGATTTCTGTTGGTCTTTGTGGGGGGAATACCAAAGACAGAGAGTGGTCTGAGCTGAGGTCAGGGACAAAACATGAAGCTGAAGATGGAAATGCTTTACCCAAAACAAGCTTGTACACAGTGGTCCCATTCTGTTTTTCTCAGACGTAGCCACAGAGCCCCTCTCACGTGTCCCTTCATTGACACCACCGCTTATATCTAAATGTGTGAATTCCCCCTAATTTGGATGATTAACTATTAGTTATTAGTTTTTATTCAGCTGAACTCCATTTTCAACTGGAGTAACAGTGGCTAGATGTTTTGGTGTTTAGGTAAGTGAGTCCCCCTGTTCTTCACTTCAGCTGTGAAGAGAACCAGTCTGCCTGAAAGGATTTGAACTGCGCCTGTCTCTGAATAAGTCTCTGCATACCTCTTGGGTCTGTATATCTCCATAGTCTCTGTGGTCTCTGGACTTTGGACCTTTTCCACATTTGGATACTATCTGAGTATCTGGATTAGGGAGTAGGGAAAGACTCTGGACGTTTTTTGATCAAATTTTGTGTTGAAGATGAGTTTTGATTCTGTTCAGGAACTTTTGTATTTGCTTGTCCTATCATCTCCACCATCTTAACTCCAAACAAAGTCACTTACCTGAGCAGGAGGGATAGTTTAGGCTGGTGTTTTCCGTGCAGATGCTGATCCCACCATCCGCCCATAGAGGGCGACCTTATTAAAAATTTTAAATCTTAAGTCTTATAAGACTTGTTCATTTTAATAAACATTGTTTGGGTGCCTGATCTTCTTTGAGTCTTTTTGAACAAATACCTGACAGGACCAGGAGTTAATATTGCACTACATTTGTTGCACACTAGTAAGACACTTGATTTGTTATTTGAATAAATAACAATTTTTACTTTGAGCTAATAGTTTAACTTACACATTTTAATTGTAAGGACTTTTGTACAATCTGTGTACTTTCTTGCACCTGTAGAAATGCCCTCTGCAAGGAATCTCTGATGTAGAGATTTAAATACATCACCGTTCTTTATCTTTCCTGGGGCCGGGTCACACATACTATTATGATATTAAAGTACTGGATCTATGTTCACTTTGGTATAATAATACAAAATGAATGGCACATTCTTTGCTTCAGAAAAATGAAACTTTTTAGCGTGCGCTGAAATTGGGACTAAAACCACCTCAACAATATGTGGCGAGGAGATGTAATTTCAGCCACTTAGGATCATTAAAAAGAGATCATATTGAATATCACTTCTAGAGAGGGAAAGAGAAAGCGACAAAGAAATAAAGAAGAGATTTGTTTGTCAGTCAATTCCGACCTACTCAATCTCCCTGGCCTAGAGAGAGAGAGTCGGGGTCAGCTTTCTGTAAATCTTCTGATGAAATGTTGACAAAACAGCCAATTTTCTGTAATTTTGCTGCAGCCGTCTTTCAGCAGCTTACTCACTCAGAACCCCTTCATTTCAAACAGCAGCACATTGCGACCTCTGACATGTATCTCATCCCTGACTCCTTTGGCCTGGCAGAAAGACGTAACAGTTGTGCCTTTTGGGTCAGGTGGATGCCGTTTAAGAAGCCAGTTTCATAAAGGAAGCCTTTGTTTCTTAAACAGACTCTCCTGGGCCCCAGTAAAAGGATAAGAAATGTAGTTAATAGCTCAGGAGTGGCCTAATCATCAGCTGCCATTACTGCTCCAATATCAGCCGAGATGACAGACTTATCAATAACAAAGGGCCCAGCTGAAGCCTCCGCCGCTCTGTCATTTTGATCTTTGCTCCACTAATCAGAGCTTTCATTTGAGCTAAGCACCGGGCAGCACACCTCTCATTCTCTTCATGCTGTGCCAGATATCACTCATCTTTACAAGCCACTCTGTATTCCCCCAACCCCAGGCCACCATTTCCACAAATTGGCTTAATTTCTCAGGCAAATATATGACACATCTGAGAGCTCATTATCCTTGCAATGCAAGTGATTATTGTACTTCCTGATAAAACTCTCTTAGCTTCTGAGAGTTTGTCTTTAACAGCTTTGGTTGGAGCCCAGCTGATTTTTAAAATGAAATGAAGACGTGTCAAACGGAGTGTCAGTGTGGTATATATGCTACCAGTCAATGGTTGGACACAGAATTTATCATGAAAAGATAAGTTCTACAGTTTGATGATGATAGGTATCTGTACATTTGTTTAAATATTCCTTGAAATCCTGTGCTTTTCTGCTACATTAGTCATTTACACAACTAACAATGTCTATCTCTGATATGCAATTTTTGTTCTATTTCCACTGTATTTTTTTTTTTCTCTTTCTATGTGTGTCCAAACTTTTGACTGGTAGTGTATGTATTCAGTAAACGTATGTCGCATTTGTCATTGGTGCAAAATTATTTTGAGTTATGAACTTTGCTCAATTCAAAGCACAGACACAGAGTGTTCAAACCGTCATAAGGAATCAGATTCGATGAGTATCATTATACTGCAGAAAAGCAGTGAGTCGTAATTTAAAAGGGATGGTTTCACAATGTTTGATATTGATATTTTTCTGGTTCATACTTCCAGTGAAAGCTCCTACATCACGCAGAAACTTGAGAGGGCCAGAGAGGAGCTGGTGCACCTGGACGAGCTGGTCATGATGAGGATCAGGCACTGACTGACTTAGACACCTGCTATTGGGAAATATGTTCTCCATCAGTGAGCTACAGACTATTTCTGGACAGGAGTACTGGGAGGTCATTGTTCTCCCCAGTCCTGACAGCCAAAGTATTTTGGGACTCTTGGCACACATAGAAAACAATGTTTTATTCACGTTAAGCTTAAACATTGGGCTCCCTATTCAACATTACCAAATACATTATTACAATTGTAAATATATTTCTAATTATATCATAATTAATTAACTAATAATAAAAACAAAATCTGAGAAACCAATTGATCCGAATTATTAACAAGCTAATTAATGAAATTATATTATTTTATATTATACAATATATTATATTATATTAGCAGAATCACACAAATTTCCTTATCAGAGAAAGAATAAATACATCTTTCATAATAAGCATAAGTGGTCTTAGGCTAAACATAAAACAGTGGAGCTCTTTTTTTCTTCAGTTTGATACATGATATGTGCTTTAAACAAATCATCTGGTAGCTGCTCCTATACAGTCTCTTGCAGGGGCAGGGGGTTTGTGGATTTTGCAATGTCATCTGGGATTAAAAAGGAGCAGCACATCAGAGCCCCGGGCCACACCACCTGGAGCCTCTATACGATCCTGGCGCTGCACCACTCAGAACCAGCCCCATTAGATTACTGCCAAATAATTCATGGTCAACCAAATGACACTGAGCTAACAAAGCACCTTTTCAGAAAAGATTACAACTTCAACAGGAAACCCTTTGATTATGAGTTTGTTTGAAATGTTATCAATACCGTGATCGTACCTGGAGATCAACAAAAGCGTCTCTAATCACCATACCTTGGCTGCACCTTCAGCTGTGCATCAATCTCCAGAAAAAAAAAGAAAAGAAAATGGCAGTTTGGAATAGAGAGATGACTTGTTTAACATGAAGCACGTGCAGTGACAAAGCGATTTCTTTCTCTACGTTGATCACCCAGCTGCACACAGATTAGGTCAGATATTCACCTGAGCTGCCAACTTGTCACTCACTCAGTAAAAAAAAAAACACACACACACACACACACACACACACACACAGCGCACATTCATTCCCCACCAAGAACGTATTACAAATGAGGTGCTCCTAGAAGGAATTTACTTATCTTTTTTACCAACAGAAAACCAGACACCCTAAAAATTATCAAAAGAAAAGTGACAAAATACCAATCAGCACACATGCTGTTATTAGTCCATATACTGTAGAGTGAAACATGTTCACACAATCCAATGTAAACAAACTGCTATTTGCATATTTAAGTTAACATTAAAGACAATAAATTATAGGGTATTGTATTGTGTGCAAAGTGCTAATAAATAATTAGTGCTCATAACATAGTCCATACTTTACTGTACACATAAAAGGATTTGCTACATACGCTAACTTTTGTTACTACACTGGCTCTTTTTTGTATTTCTAGTTGTAGTTGTACTATAAGAACTAAACAGGTGGTAGGACATATTACAATGTGTGCTATTTACCACCTTGGTTTTATAGTTTATAATGACTGCATAAGGCCATCTAAATGTCTGAATAACATGTTTCCTGGCAAAGCTCCATCTCAACCCTTTTTCTAGCTGTGACCCATTACAATAAAAACAAGAAAAAAGAGGTCAACTGAGTCTCTGGCGCCCCCTTGTGGTTTTTATTTAGAAGATCCAAGATTCAAAAAAACTTTATTAACCGAACTGAACCGCATGAATTCTACTTTCTTGAGTTTATAAAACAGAGTGATAATCGCTGATAATGCAGCGATAAAATATTGTATTAAACCGCGGAAGCTGCTGAACAATTGTAGTAGAGGTAAACGTGATCTGCAAAGCTTCTAATACATTCACACACTTTTAGTGGCATAACTCACAGGTGTAGGTGTGAGGTACAAGGGGCGCACTACCGTGAATACCCGACGGTGCTCCCTGTCTGTAGAGTAATTTGAAAGAAGGAGCCCATCCTCCCTCATTCAGTGTGTATGTGGACACACAATAAACTAAATACATTTAGTACGTCCCCCATTCAGTGCTAAAAAGTGTGAGCTTATGAAAACGCAAAGTTTGCGAACGCAGCGGCGTTATCTGTGCGGGATAGTTAGGGGAACGGCTGCGGGCTGCTTTACATTTAGTTTGCGCATGTCCTGTGACTACGTCGCGTATAATGAACATGATGTGTCTGTACATACACTGACATGAGCATGGGAGGGGCTGCTGCAAAACACACAGATAGAATGAATGCAAAGAGCCAAAAGAACACTTCCTGTTGATGCAAAAAAAATTGCAGCAGCAACTGCCTGACACATCTGGACTGGAGAGGGGGGGAGGCCTGGCTGTAGTGTTAGCGAACTACTGAGAGGAATGGACAACATTTAATGGTAATAGTTAAAAAGGTGAGTTTTGTGAATGCCAACATTTGTCTTGCACTAGCAGCTGTCGTGCGTCAGTACAGTCGGCGTGCATTTGCTGTTGGTTTTGGAAATGAGGAAATAATTGCCTGCGACCGTACGGTACCAAGTGACTGCTAACTGCATTGGCTAACATTGATATGCTAGCTGCTATGCTAACTGCTAGCATCGCAGCTACTTAAAATGACAGTCGACATACTCGCGTTCGACGTTGTGTCCTGTTTAAAACTATACGATGTTGTCAGCGTTTTATTTGATCACAGCTAACGCTGTGAGGCCGTAACCTGACCAGCCAATCGCCAAAACGTGACGACTCTGTAAACCCTTCGCATTTTAGGAAATAATTGTACGGTTTCAGCCTTCGTTAGCCAATAAGGCTAGTTAGCCAGTGCTTGTGTGCTACTTGATGGCTGAATAGTTCGGCCCTGTGAGCCGATGGAAAATTAACACGAACTAACTGTGTAATAACAGTGGAAATGAGAAACGTGGAGGAAATTAACGTGAAGCCAGCGTTAACGAAATGTTGGCAGTTCCGCTAGTTAGACCTCCCTCCCTCCGCTAAAGGTTCCCACAGAAAGGCTGGTAAAGTTTGAACGCCGCTGCTTCCCGGCAGCATAACGTTATGCATGTACGATGGGAGGAAGACTGTAACAGCGACCCTGGGTGTGGATGCACGCTTAGAAACTAGTCTTAATGGATAAGTTACCGTGGTAAATGTATAGCCGAGGCTGCTTAGCTTTAACTTATTTTACTTCCACTTTCCGTGCATGGGGCGGGACCGTAGACCGTTTGTCACATCTATGTAACTAACCCTTTCTTTTTGCAGAAACTGTGTTAAGTGCATAGATTTAAAGACGATGTTAATCATAATAATGTGGAAACAAACGCGTATGCAAACTAGCTGTACGTGAAGTGACAGGAAAGGACAATGTGCGCAGACATTGCAGGTTATTAACGCTGAAGTTCACGTAGGTCACCATTCTTGTTCTTCTGCATTAAAATATCAGTTTGAGACGAGCAACACGCGTTATTCCTGGACAGCTGCATCTGAAACTGGTTAAAATACTTCAACTATAAGGCGTGTCAAGTACAGGCTGGAGCCCAACCAATTATGACTTATGTACGAGTAGTCATAATGGGTTTGAACTCATTCAACTTTTCTTTTTAATAGTCCCTTGTCTTTTTGGGCTGAGCACTTAAATTGCATTGGTTTGAGCCACCAGCTGAATTTAGAGACAGAAATCAGAGCTACAAAATAAGGCACACTGGTGCTGGCTATGCAAACTGAGGCAGCAGTTGTTGAGGTAATTTTTCATTAGCAGTTAAATAAGTTAAACTCCTGGTTCAGTTCGAATGCTCTTCATTTTTTTATTTCCTAATAGTGTGGTCTATTTCATATGATTAAAAGACGTACAGGAAGAACGAGTAATAGTAATATCTGCAAGGTTTCCTGTATTTCAGCATTATGTTGTTGCTGCCTTAAATTCAGTTCCACCTTAAGCAAAACCTGACCATTTGGCAGTGATAAAACCTGTTTTGGGAACATTGCGTGAAAGTATCACTACCAACTGTAAAGACAACAGTATAACCAGAGCATAGTGGGTGTAGGGCAAAAAGACAACATAGTAGCGTGACAGCCGAGCTAATAGGTGCTGGTATTCTCTATTTCATTGAATTCCAACGTACACATGGATATTATTACTTTTACAGTTGTTTCTTCTTCGGGCTCCGCAGCACCCAAACACAGTCTTGGTTAAAGGCAAAGAACAATAGGACAGATACACATGAATTAAACCAAAATCTCATATTTAGTGTTTTATAGAAAGTGCTTTGCAAGCAGCGGCTGCGTAGACTGCCCCAGACACCAGCAGCTATCAAGGCCTGATTCTGTCCCAGTCCACTGCAGCCATCTTTGCTTTTTGCTTGTTATGGGCTCTGTCTGCCTTTAGTGATCCTCAGCAAATACAGCAGATCATGAGATTGAGATCAGGTGATTGACTCAACCGGTTGAGAATATTCAGCCTTTTCACCCTTTGGCTGTTTTGACCATACATTTGAAATGATTCTGTTATGTTCAATGCTAACATGTTATTTGTGGGTTTGACGCTAAACACAAGCAGCAGAAATTCCCCTTAAATCCACTGTATTCCTCTGCTTGCTAATGTCAGTGAAAGAATCAATAAATGCCACCATGTTCCTTTTTCTGTGAATGCAATGATGTCTGAATAACAACACGCATAACTCGAAACAACTGTATCAGGAACTTGGCTTTTTCTGACTCTTAACATTGAGCAACAGAGTTTTGCCATAAACTACCGTATAACTCTGTTAGTCACGCCAGTAACTATAACTTCTGTTCTTATGAGGGGATCTTTTGTGTCTTTTGTAAACGTGTCATGTTTTAGAATGCATATTTTGTCTGAAGGATTAAGATGATAAGGATAGGCTTAGATTCTTTCGTTTTCACTTGTGTTCGTCTGATAAGCCTTTGAATAGGCTGGAACGAGAGAGGAGTGTTTTCTTGTTTCCCATTTTTTTGCATTAAACCAATAATGGAACTTACCTAAAGAGCAAGCATGCAGTGTTAATATCTGCAGACGAGAGTAGCAGATTTCACAATACATGTTATCCTCACACCGCCGCCGCCACCACCAACATTCTAAGCATTCTTTTAACATATCTACAAAGTCCACAAACTACAGCTAGAAACTAGACTACATAATCTAGTCGGTTTTCATCTCTTTAAGAGAAATGGTTTTGCTCTGAGTTCTCCCTCAACCTTTGCTTGTTAAGCACTTCTTTTCCGGGCCCGGCCTGCCCCACAAGCTGTTTTTCTCAGTGGGCGAAATGCTGCTGTTATTGAAGAAAGCGTACAATGCTGGCTTGCTGCAATGCCCCTGCTGACTAGGATTTTTCTCTTCTATTATTTTGATTTATTTATTTATTTGTGCCAAAGCCAAAGATAGATGATACATTTTGATGTAAGGACTCTCCACTAGAATTATGCTGATGTTCTAGGCAGCTAAACTATCACAATATACACGGCATCCTTTCCACTCACTTACACGAAGCCGCTGTGTCAGATGGTTTAAAGCTACAGCTTGAATTTTCGAGATGACTTTAAACATATTTGGTTTTCCCATGTGAGCCAAGCATGTGACCCAGATCCAACATGTATACTTCAGCTACACAGCAGGCATTCTTTGGCCGCCATTCAACTTGTCTCCATATAGCATATTTGCTGTTGGCAGCCATTACTGATACATTTTAGTGTAGGAACTATTTTAGGGCTGGGAGGGAAAATAATGCACACCTTTTTGTGATAAGCTACATCGTTTCACATCCTGTGCCAAAATGAGAAAGTATGTTTTGTTGTACAGGTGTCTTGGCAGGGTTTGGCAACTGGAGATAGTGTTTATGTTCCCTGTTTCTCAAGGTATGCAGCGCACAGCGGAACACGCTTATTGGCAGAAAGGGGTAGGAGGGCGAAGGAGGTGCAGAGGGAATGATAGGAAAAAGGCAGATGGCGTGAGGGGAGGTTGAAGGGTTAAGCTAAGGAACTGATGCATAGGATTGTTTTGCATCATGAAAATATTTGCTTTCTCAAACGCAGCCTTAAAGTAGAGTTTGTGGTACTTTCACGGTTGTGGTGTTCCAAAGTATTGTGTAAGTCATTCTGCTGTGAAGACGGCTTCGTGTCTGTTAATATTTTATCACCCTGCTCACGTCAATATATATATTTATATATATATATATTGTGTAAGGGTACTATACTAGTACTGCTGCACTAATACCCTGAGAATTTTCAAGAGTGCTCATCCTCCAAGCAGAACCTGATTTTCTTCTTTCTCTGCCAAATGCATTATATATACTGTACTTTTATGGCTTTCCTCTTATCGCTGTGCTTCACCACAGTCCACACTATGTTCTAATATGCTCACAATTTTTCAACTCAGCTGCAATGGCCGTGAATGAATAATGCATAGAACACATGATGAATAAATTACTAATAAAATAAAGGATACAACATGTTTAGTGTTTGCGTAATGTGTAGTATTTTCAGTTTCGTGTTGACGGTGAAATGATAGTTATAGCCCACTGCAGACATATTGTTTTAAAACATTTCCCCATTCTCTTTTTGCCATCAGGCTGTCGACAAACTGGAGAAACATATCCAAGAAATGGACGACGGCAGCTACATCGAGTTTGATGTGCCAGAGTTCAGTAACACTGTTCTGACCCAGCTCAATGAGCTGCGGCTGCAAGGGAAGCTGTGTGACATCATTGTTCACATTCAGGGCCAGCCGTTCCGAGCCCACAAAGCTGTGCTGGCAGCTAGTTCACCCTACTTTCGTGACCACTCGTCTCTCAGCACCATGAGTGGCCTTTCCATCTCGGTCATCAAAAGCCCTGAGGTGTTCGAGCAGCTTCTTTCGTTCTGCTACACAGGTCACATGTCCTTGCAACTCAAGGATATTATCAGTTTTCTCACTGCTGCCAGTTTTTTGCAGATGCAGGCCATCATTGACAAGTGTACCCAAATCCTGGAGAGCATCCACTCGAAGATTAGCCTTCCTGTTAGTGTATGCAGCCCAGAGAAGGATGAATCGCAGACCAGCCGCAACGGGGTCAACGACAGCAGCCTCTTTGTAAACCCTACCCAGATCTCCCCCCCTTACTATTCCCGGCAGAATCAGGCAGGACATGGCCTGGGCCGGGGACGACAGCAGCAAGAGGAAGGCCAGTCGGACCGTGGCAGTAGTGATAGTGTGTCCGAGCACGATGCTCCCATGGAGGGAGAAACCGAGCAAGTGGAACTGATTGGCAAAGATGGGCAAGTAACAGATGTGCATGTGAAGGTCGAGAAGATTGACAGGCCCACCTACTCGGACAGTTCCTCAGCTGGTGATGATGGCTATCATACAGAGTTGGTAGATGGAGAACAGGTATTGGCTGTTAGTGTAGGTTCTTATGGTCCTGTCATTCAGCCTGCTGCCTATTCTTACTCAGGGCTGTCCTCCCCGTGCTTTGTCAACCTTAGCAACTCCAGTCCCTCCCGCTCAATACTCAGTGGCTTCAGAGGTGGGAGAGCAAGAGCAAAGCGCACTCAGGCCATCCCAGCAGGCGTGCTGAGTCATGTCAAGCCAGGATCAGATGACAGCGAATCAGCTGTGGGACCCACAGGGTTGCAAAATGATGTGCGAGAGCGCAGCCTGCGAAGCCAGTGGTACCCCTACAATGAGAGACTCATTTGCATCTACTGTGGAAAGACCTTCAATCAGAAAGGGAGCCTGGACCGCCACATGCGCCTGCACATGGGAATCACCCCATTTGTTTGTAAATTCTGTGGCAAGAAGTACACGAGGAAAGACCAGCTGGAGTACCACATCCGTGGCCACACGGACAACAAGCCCTTCCACTGTCAGATCTGCGGCAAATGCTTCCCATTTCAGGGCACACTTAACCAGCACCTGAGGAAGAAGCATTTGGGAGCATCAGAGGGAAGCAATCACATGGACTCTCCAGAGAGGACGGAGGGAAGTGCAGGCCAGAAGGACCAAGAGGATACGTCGGAGGGGATGGCATTTGAGGCGCAATATGCAGAAGAGGCACCGGCCAATGATATAGAAGAGAGTTCAAAATGCAGTCCAGAGGAAGCTCAAGCATCAAGATGTGATTTTTAGGTCCTGCTTCAGGTTATTATGGAAGCTTTAAGAAATGTTTATTTCAACTCAAGTAAAAGGACTGTTTGTTGTTTTTTTTTAAATCAACTCCCTCTACTATTTCTAGTGTCAAGGTTTTCTGTCATTTTGTGAGTGGTTGAACACAAGAGGGCAAATGGGTGCTTTATAGAAATTAGATTATTTCAAGCAAAGGGAGTAAAATTTAACTATTTTTGAGGAGGTCTGAATAATCAAGACCCCCTAACTGATTTCTCTTTCTATCTTTCCATGTTTTTTAAAACATATTTACAGAGTTATATAGGCATGTTGCAATAATTGATAATGTGAAAGCTCTGGTAAGATGCTTGTCATATCACCTTTTTACCTGACCTGTTTTTGCACATGTGGCCACAGGAGGTCACTTACTCACAAGGAATGATTTTTCTGCCAGTGCAAAGCTTCGTGTGACATATCTGTTCAATACCTCATGATGCAACTACATACTCATAACAGACAGTATTTTAACTTAAATGAACTCACCAGGTTCTACCTCATAGCTAAGAACCTACCAGGCACAGATGTGTTCGCCGTTTGAAATCCGTTTTAGGTTGTATGTACAGTATATCTTATTGCCAAACCCTGTAAAGAATATTCTCTCAACACAAAGCCTTGATACTTCGGGGAAATATTCCTTGCTGATTGTATGGATTAGGAACGAAGTTCTTGTCAAATGTTTCACGGCCAGCCAGGTTAAAATGATTTGATTGCAAAGGTGCTATGTTGGGAGTGCATTACATTTGCTAGCTTACATTTTTGGTAATTGCAGAGGGTGGAGTAAGGAGGGTGGCCCTGTATACTTTCAAGATGATTTTGCTGTCCTACATGTCTTCTATAAAACACTTAAGGATTTTATCTCTCATCACTACTGGTTACCTCACTCTATTGACCAAGGCATGGTTTTAGATGCGGACACCCCTGTAATGGGTGAACTACGTCCATACAGTGAAGTCATTTACAGTGCTGTGAAAAAGTATACACACCGTTAACCCATGTGAATAAAAAATACATTTCTGAAATAATGATTTAGTCTACTAGATGGGAAAACGCTGTCCAAACCTGCCGGGCTCGATGTGAAATAAATGATAGACAGCTAAACCTTAGAACTGCAATCAAGCGTCTGCAATAACTGCATTTTGGATTTACTTGGGTTATCTTTACATAATATTAAAATTAGTTTGATCTGTGACACATATGCAAAAGAACAGGGAGTGGGCAAATACTTTCATAGCACTGTATATTCCTCTGCTCCGATGGCAGATTTATACTAAACTGTTGTATGTGTAACCTGTTTTGTCCTGAGGTAGGCTTCTCGGTTATTACTCCGTGTCTGACAGAGACGGGAGCTCTCATTGTCAACTCAGCACAGTCAGAACAGTTCTGGCTCTGTTCACATAAATCAAGATGGCATACTAGTTGGAAAAATATGCAATCAGAAAGAACAAAGGAATCTCAGCCATTTCCATATGGTCTTGTTTCCATTATTGGAAAGAACTATTGGGTTGTTTTCCTTTTCTTTTCTTTTCTTTTTTTTCTTTACAATTGAACGGTTAATCTGTGATTTTTTTTGTTTTCTGCATTGATTAGGGTCAAATGCAGACTTGGAACATGTTTTCTTCATTTGTCAGTCCTGTTTTGTGACAATGACATAGAAGTGGCGTAGCTAGATTAAGACTAACAGCTAAGTGTTCCTAGAGCTAGATGGCGACCCAAAGTATCAATGCACTTTGCGGAGTTAGTGTGTGGGATGGGTTATGTCCCAGTGATGAAATGTGCTAATCTCTGTCTTAATTTTGATGCAGCCGTGTCAGAGTAGTGCTTTCACAGCGGTTATTACTAAGTCAAAATTTTAAGGAAACTCTACAATCACACGAATATGACTGGCCTGCATGTGGCAATTGTATTTTATCAATATTATCTGAACCATGGGAATCAATGATGGGAGACTGTTGTTAGTATAGTAGATTTGGCTTAATTTCTAGTGTGATTTTAACAATCTACATTCATAAGAAAGGCACTTAGAAGGCCCGATAGATTATCATGTCATATCGCAGATTTAAAGCTCAGTTGGGTGGTCTCGTCTGTGCTTTTTGCTTTCCTAATTGCCACCCAGCTGTTTAATGCCTTTTTCTGAACCCTGCTATAGGCTTTTAGTTTGTTCCATCTGGTCCGTGCTGATTTTGTGTCAATGAATTGAGTTTGATTATTTTACGGTTTTCATATAATTTTTTTACTCTTTTTTTTTTTTGCATTTAGTGGAAGAATTTTTATTGTTTATGTCTAATGTTACGTCATAAGTGCAGTCCTTTTATTCCACTGAATGTGCGGTCATTGCGTTCACTCATTGACATTGCAAACCAAAATTTATGGAATTTAGGAGAAATCAGTATAGCTAGCTTTTTCACGGACACGTTTGTTCATCATCACCCACAGTTTGTCAGCTCACAGTACTTTTTAGATGAATGTTTACTAAGTCAAGTTTATTTCTGTCAGCTGCTGCTGTGATGTACAGATTTGACAACTGATCTGACCTCACTGAAATCAGCAACTGACTGAATTGAGTCTTCATAGTGGACTGAAGTGCATATCCTCTTGCATTAATGTCACTAATTTTTTTAGTAGTAGGTACAAACAGCTTAAACAATTGTGTGCCAAGAGTTCACACCAAAGAGCACTAGGTGATTTGAAATAGTAACAGACTATATATAGTCAATAAATTGCCATTAGGAAGAATAGGTTCTTAATTTAATGTGGAAGTAGTTCATTGCTATCAGGAAGAATTGTGCATTTCCAAGCTCATAACAATCATTTGCGTAAAATTAGAACAATTTATTAAAGAAAATGAAGCAGCAAATCGCAGGTAACATAATATATTAAGCCATACAAAAGCTGACAATGTAAAAGCTGTGCAATAGGTATTGTAATAGTTTAGAGCCAATGTAAACAAAAGAGAGTACTTTAAAAAGTGGCATCTTAAACATAGTGCCTTGCCAAAAGCTTTACATCTTAGATCCTGGCACTTAGATCTCTGTGCCTCTTTCACTTCTGGATGGATTGAATAGAGAGATTGTAATTAAAAAAGGGGACACATCACATATTGTAAAGTGTTACCAAGAATTAATAGAAATGAATTTAAATCACACATGTTTTTTCCATTGGATGGACGACTGGTTTGAAAGTTTAACGGATTTTGTAGCAGATTATTACAATCCGACGAGGCAGACTTTTTCCTGCAAGCCATTGCCCCCATGTTCAGAGACTATACTGTATCCCTCCTCTTTAACCACTGAGGACAATCTTAGCAATGTACTGTAGTTTTTGGCATTTCCATGAAGTACAGAGGTGCATGAGAAACACAAATCTACTTCCTCTCTGTTCTCGTGGAACATCTGGGCAGAGTAACAGCTGCCTGGGTATTTAGTCGATTATAAACTAAATGTTTGTGGAGGAAAAAGGCTTATCCTCATATGCTGTAGCTCAATTGCACGTTGCTCAACCACAAAAGTATATGAAATTGCCAATGGTTAATTTTGTATCTTGCATTTTCTTCTATTTGTGTCAACGATTGTGCACTTAGAGTTTTTGTTGATATTCTATACCAATAACATTGGTGAAATCTAGTTTTAGTTTCTGTAGTTACCCTTAAGGGACTCAGCTATGACGGCCTCAATTCTTTTGGTAAATGGTGCTTTTAGACTGGTCGGGTTGTTTTTTTTTATTTGTGTTTTAAAACAAGTAAACAAGTCAATGTATTCATCACAGGTTTCTGGATGGGACATAATTAAATGCATGAACTGAAAAAGTCATGAACTATAGTTACCTAATGTAACATGAGTACACGTACTGACCCACCTGAACTTGACACACTCTAAACAGCTCTTAGTTCCACACCTCTGAGAGGAAGAGGAGATACATTATGGGCCACAAGTAATCAAAAGTAAGTGTTTACAGGGAAGGCTGTCAGACTACTTTTTGAAATTGCAGCTCGTCCTATTCCTTTTATAACAAACTCACTTCAGGTAGTTTACGAACACTGATACAGGCTTAGAAAATAAATCTTAAGTCTTCCATGGTTTTTCTGTCAGTTTCTGTCCACTGTGTATTATATTAAAAAAGCAATAACCTTTTTAAAAGTGGTGTATTGGGATCATCAAGCCTAATGAAATATTGGCCTGTCATATGTCATAACAAACTGAATGTCAGGGAGCTGTTCAATTGAAGTAGGACCAGGACAATTTGATATTGATTTATTTTTTTATAGATTTTCTGAAACTTTGGACAGGTTGAGTTCCTCTTCAGAAAAAAATATATGCGTGTGTGTATATGTATACAGGTCCTTTTCAAAAAATTAGCATATTGTGATAAAGTTCATTATTTTCTGTAATTTATTGATAAACATTAGACTGTCATATATACTGAAGCAGTCATTTCTGCAAAAGGATTCCCGACCAAGTATTGAGTGCATAACTGAACATAATTATTTGAAGGTTG
>JAUMTR010000027.1:5923889-5948569 GCA_032270685.1 Microctenopoma stevenorrisi | reverse complement strand
AGAAATGGACAGCACCTGAGTTAAATATATGAGCGTATATATATATGAGCGTAGTGGTGTTGCTTGGTGTTCTAAATGCTCATCAAAATCCAGTGGTAGTCAGTAAACTGCAACACCAAAACAGCACGTGGTTCAGTCATCCAACTCTGTGGCACCATTCAGAGTTGCAGCTCCAGCTGTGTCGAATCAAGAAAGGGATTTTGGGCTGTATAGCCACTGTTTGGGAGCAGGCTATCTGTTGTCATGTTGAGGTTCAGTGATCTTCTTTGGCTCCTCAGGCACTGAGACTGTAGTTGTAGTTGTTCAGGATCAGTCTCGCTATCGTTCCTTTTTCTTTCACAACGTCCTAAACTCTGCACTATAATGTCTCTGGCTAATGTATTTGGTGACAAGGCAAAAAAAAACAACAACATCTTAGAACTCAGGGTATATAGTGTTAAAAGTGATCTCACTGGACACACACCTTATGTCCGTAGTATAATTGTGCACTTCTCTTCAGGTGACAAGTCCTCAGTCAGTGGTTCCCAAACAATCAGCCTCGATCTTTCAATGTGCGCATGTTTTACCACAGAGCTGAAGCTTAAGGAGCACTGGAGACCATGACCTGAGCCATGATAACAGAAAAGCCTCAACTCCTGTTTTGTCCACTCTACACAAAACCTCACAACCCAACTGTGAACCTCAGAACTCTACTGTTTTGTACAACTATGAAGTAAATGAAGCTAGCTAGAGCTGATGTATCTATTGCCATTTATGAATTTATTTTATAGCATGAAATAAAATATATTTATTCAAATTATATATTTTACTCATAATCATTCTGTGCTGCTTCATTTTGGTTCTTAAGCTTGTAAATTGCTTTTTTATTATATAAAAAATGTCAATAGAATAATGCGTTTGTTTGCAAAATAAAGGCGCTGATTTGGCTTTAAATTGTGTTTTTGTTTTTCACAAGTGGATTGATGTATGTTACTATTTATGTGTGTGGAAACACCCATATCCCAGTTAAAAACCTTTCATGTGAACGCCAAGATGAGGAAATACTGTACTTTTCAGACAGGCTTTAATTATCTTGTTTACAAGACATCTTATCTGAGCGCAAAATGTTCTGCTGGTATTTGTGGAATTCATTTGATCCTACAGTACTGCGTTTGTGTCACACTATACTAGATGTATTTTCAATACTGTCCCTCCAGAGGGAGCTAGAGAATGACAAATAAAGCACGAAGGGTCACACTTTTTTAATGGTAAATATTGGATGAATATAAGTAGCACAATATATCACAGAATAAATAGGTCTATGTGACTGAAATTAGTATTTGACTATTGAAATGTTACTAATACAAACAGACTCTCAAGTGTGAAAATGTTGAGGACATTTGATGAATAATGAGCAATCCAGACATTAGAAGAACTTTTTGTGTCTCCTCATGAGACATTTTTTAGCTGTGATGGATTTGCTACCTACAGTGCCTGTGGAAAGGCCGTTCACAAATGTTCCACAGTTCAAGTATTAGAATATAAAACAACAAATTACTTTATTCTCAGGTGGCTGGTGATAAAATGAATTTATTACCAAACAGGCCTCCTTTCCCATTGGATCTCCAGTCAGATTATTTGCATAATCCCCAGAAGTGTTATTGCTTATGTCTCTGCAGTGCTAAAAAACGCACCCAGAGGGAGAAATATATTTGTGAAGTGACACAGCTGTAAAATCTCCTATAGGGTTAGCACCATGTGTGAGATTTTCAAAAAGCAACCAGATAATATCAGCTTTATTGACATTATTTTAATATTTTATAATTGTCCTATTACAGTCACTAATAACTCCAGTAAATAACATCATATTCTGTAACATTTTGAAAATTATATCGATGCACCAGTCAGTGCTGAATGCTCCAAGAAATTGAATAAATTGTTTAAATGACAGCATTATAGGCCTGCGCAGTCAGTTGATCCTAAAATAATAGGCTAAATTGCTCTGCTCAGTGGAATCTAAGAATAAAAAGAACCACAAAACACACAGCCAGGAAACCCGAGGTAGTGCCGTTTCCACAGGGGTCTTTAACTGCATTCTGTGGATATGATGTACTGTAACTCTAACAGTTGTGTAAATAACAAAAGTTTGTAGGTGTCTCACACATTTATTCAGGGACAACTTCCCCGAACGTGTTTCCTGTGCTGCAGTATGAATGGCATTAAACTGACTTCTGCTTTACCTATATTAAAATATAACTCCATTTCTACCTGAAGGTTTTAGTTGTTTCAGTTCAGATGACGTCATCTAGAGGAGCGTGTCAATCAAATCTACAGCCTCCATAGTGGAGCAACCCGCAGCACTCAACAGATGACATCATCTGAACTCACACGATGTCATCTGGAGGGGTTTTAAGCCCAAAAATGGAGGGTTACTATAGTACACTAAAATTTTCCCCTTAATAAATGAAACTTTTTTTTATGTTAAAGCTAAATGTACTTGTCTTGCTGTTATGTTTGCTTGTTGAAGCTTTTACTTGTCATAATACTATCTCTTCATAACTTAGATAAAGCTAAAGCTAAATAAAGTCATGTTACAAAGGATTAGCAATGCTCCTAAAAAACGAACGAGATTCTGCAAAGCATTGTGGTATATGCGGTAAAGGAGACAAACACGAAGGTGCGAACATGTCTCGGTAATTTGGTTTGTGGAGGAATTTGCTGTTATTAGGAAACACGTAACGTTAAAGTGAAAATTTAGGAAAGTTAACCCATGACCCACAGACCTGACCTGAACCATGGCTGCAGGGCGAGTGTGCACCTCATGCTGTCTGACAGCAGAAACAACGGAGCACTACAGCTAAGGTGTAAAGTGACTTTTATCTCTGAATAGCTGAATGTTGTATAATATAATATAATTATATATATATATAATATATATATATAATAAATATTATATACTTTTGTATATATATAATACAATTATATAATATAATTGTGCTGCGTGTTAGCTAAGGCTGTTGTAGCGTGATGAAATAGTTTACATTAACTGATGTTTCTGTCTGGTTGAAGATTATAATTGATACCCTGCCCAAACTTTATATTTGACATCACTTGTTACCTTTGGCATTTTGACGCGTCAAGCTGGAAAAGCACAGGTGTAAACAATAAAAATAGCTCTTTAGCTGCTTCATTGTCAGGATGCTGTTCCACACTGACTCTCTGCTGCTGTCCACCTGTGTTTGTCATGCAGAGGCAAAGTGCATGCTGTGTAAAACACCACCTAAAATCTGCCTGCTAGCCTTTGTTACCAGCTGTGAAGTGGGGGAAAATGTGTGAAAACATTTTAGAAGATAAACGAATTGGCACATGTCTCTGTTTCTCTTCCCACCAAAAAATGTATGTTCTGAGCTAAATCTCAAAGGATGCTACCAGTGAGCTAATTAGTGAGCTTAAAAATAATCATTAAGATTTTACCATTGTGTTGACGTAGACTAGGCTGATAAAATAAAATGACCTGTATATTTCCCCACATTATAACACCTGTAGTTACTGTAGGAGGTCTTACCTGCTCAATGGAAAAACTTTTGGGCGTTGCCTTTCTGAGTTGACATGACATGTTAAGCTAAAGCCCAAATAAGAAGAAACATCTGTGAAATACTCAGAAACCACTCCTTCTCCCAATATAAGCCTTTTCATGTTGTTCATATTTTCCTTTATTAAAACACAGCCTGTTGTGCTAGAGCTGGTTCATGTTGCTGTTAGGCTAATGGGTTTAGAGCGTCCTCATGTATTGCAGTTTTTTTTTTCTATTGAGT
This sequence comes from Microctenopoma stevenorrisi, assembly GCA_032270685.1. Lineage (NCBI taxonomy): Eukaryota > Metazoa > Chordata > Actinopteri > Anabantiformes > Anabantidae > Microctenopoma > Microctenopoma stevenorrisi. Next base: position 5,944,775 of record JAUMTR010000027.1, on the reverse strand, counting down.
ACATATTAATCTTTCAATGGCAGAAACAAGTAATTAAACAAGTTTTTTTGTTCATTTTGTTTTTTGAAAGTTAAATCAACTTGTTTAGTTTTATAAAAAAAATACATTTTTATTTATGGCAAAATAATTGTAAAGTTGTAAAACCACTTTTGAGTGTTGACCCTAGCATTTTTATGTTTTATATGGGATGATTACTTGTCTGCTCTCAAAAAAATGACGTGGTCACACAGCAGCACCTGCACTGTTTTGGCCACTCTATTTACCAGCAGTGAAATGTAAAAATACTTCACTTTGAAGTATTTGAACATTTTGGCACACTTTATTTGGTCGTTTTTGGTTTAAACCAAAGACTGATTTCACGTCATTACAGCTGTGTTAGCAAACCAATGGCAGTTAACTGTGAAGGTTAAATGTCTCTGTCCAGCGTCTGTGTGCAATTATTGATAAAGAGAGCTGCAGGATGGAAATGCTGAGTGAACAGAGTTTGAAAGGTCACGGGCTGCACACGGAAAAAATTTTACATGTACCAAATTGCAGTATTAGGTTCCCAGAGTTGCATTGTATGGAAGATTTTGACTAACAGTAAAGATACATTGCTTTAAACCTTTGGCTGAAGCAGTGAAATATTGCAACAGTGGGAATAGCCTGTAACACAGTACCATACAAAAGAAAAATTTCCATTGTGGTAAAGAGAATTCCTAAAGCGATTTCCTGTGAGTTGCTTGCAAACGGTTTGGAAGAACATGAAACGGTGGTCGAGGCATGTGACTGTAAAGCTATAAGCAAATCTGCACATCTCCGCAGATGGAAATCAACTTAAAACGCTGAGCTTACGGAAAGTGAAAAAAATACCCAAATTCAGTAGTTCCACTATGTGAGTAATGAACAGTGAAGTGGCTATTCTCTTAAAGTGAAACTTCATCATGTTATAACGTGTTTCTATTTCTGTGTAACTAATAACAACTATGTGCATCACAACAATTTAGCAGCAGCAGCAGTGGGCAGAGGCTTGAGTAAATGAGAAAGGAGATGCGGGCTACCCTTTATTACGCAGCATTTATCTTGGACCTCACTATATGGTATTCCACTGTGTTCAGAGTGGTGCTTTTGCTGACTTGCAGCGTGGCATGGACACCTCAGTGGAATTCTCCATTACATAAATATGACAGAGACACAGAAGTGATCCAGACACTGAAATGATAGTGTAGACGTGCTACCTCAGTGTGTCTGTGGTGAGTTATGACAGAAAGATGCAGTGATCTCATTGCAGAGGAGAATGGAGAGAGGAAATCATATGACAAAGATGGATGTGAATTCATTTTGCAGACAGTTTTGATGACTGTTTCTTTACAGGAGGAAGGGTTCTGTATAAAAGCTTGTTAATCACTCTGTGTGATTATTATATAACTGTGTTTTATAGTTGTGCTGGCTTGACTCTGGTTTATATCCATTGAAAAATGAGGATGGAGTCCCTAACCTTTTTTAATTTTTTTTAAATCATGCTAGACATCAGCATTTGTCCTGAACACAAGCTGAATGATTCTCAAATATAATAATAATGTTTTGTTTTTAAATGTGATTAAGTTGTGTAAGCCTAGAATGCATATCCCAGTATGCGTATGGTATTTGTAGAACCGTTAATAATTGAAATGAAATAATACTGGAATAATATGTGGCATGTCAAGGTACTTAGTGGATGCCCATGTTTTGCCCATTGTGAAAGCATTAAATGTTAGTGGTTAAAGTCTGAATGAAAGTTTGTGCAGCAATTTCTCATGGCATGACCATGTTGGATTTGTGGGAGCACAGGAAAGTTAATTTCTTAAAAGTACAAGGACATTGACTTTTACAGATGTGAAACAACAATACAGGCCAGTTTGAAGGTTCAGGTTTGAAGGCTCAGGAAATGTGGTTCTCTTTGTGCTGAGTGAGCAATGTGTCAGTGTATGGTTTTCCATGTTGGTTGAGGAGTGGGGGCTGTGCAGGCCACCCTTACTGAAGGTTTTCCATCGTGGTGAGTCCTCAGACATACACAGCATCCAAGGTCTGTCGTCTGTGTTTATGGAGACGATGAAACATGGTCCTCTGCTTTACCACGATTAAGGTTAATTGAGAAAGCAGACTTGAAGTGGCTTTACAACGTAGTTTTAGTTGTGAAAAAGTGTTGCCCAATCTGGAAAGACAAGGATTTGGTACAAAGTGTATTTTACTATTCAATTTGTCCTTAGTAACAACACAGTTGAAAACTGAGACAGTCACAATTATGAATGTCTTCCAAAGCCTCTTTGTTATATGGAAGAAAGCTTCCTAGCGTTTGACTTATGAGCCAGTTTTAGCAACTAGTGTTTGTCAGTTTTAATGTTCGGCAAGTGTGCTTTGGCTACTGTCACATAAGCATCCATCTTCACTTTGACAGCACAGAATGCTAACATACTAAATTAGGTTTTCTTCAGAGCAAGGGATTTAAACATACACACCGGGTTTTGCTCTGTTGATAATTGTTCTTAAAGTTTTCAATGAAATTCATATCAAATCGATTTCTCAACATTCAGCTTAAGTGTTGTCAGAAAATATGACATCAATATAGCTTATTTCATTGCAGTGTAAAGTAATTTTTTCTTCGTCTTTGGTAATCCCATTGACATAATAGTGAAGTAAAGGTGATTTCTGCTGTCAGTGGAGGGGCCTGCTGAATGCATTAGTTTTACAGGCCTGTCACGTTTCATTTGTCACTCCCTGGTATACTGGCTCTGTGTTTAATACAGTTCTCATAACTTTACCATTTCATATAGTAAGTCATAATGTAGTGTTACTTCTTACTCCACATTAAAAACAGAAATGTCTTTTCTTCGATTTCGCTGATAAACTACTTATTTGTGCAAAATGTTATGTGAAAAAAAAAAGGCACTTTCTTTGCGGACAGAAATAATTTAACCGCTGTGGTTGCTGCATGGTGAAAACATGTTGGAATTCATATTTGCATTACTCTAACTGTTTTGCTCATAAAAGCAGAAACGGTTTAAAATTACTTTTAAATGTAAGCACACTCATTTATAAACAATCCATTTTGAAATGTTTTGCTCAGATTCATATTTTATACATTCAAAAAACAAACATAAAAGCTGTACATATTTTATTGCAACTTAATAGTGAAATAACATTTTATAATACATTATATTACAAATATCTTATGTACAGACGCAATGTGGTGGAGCTATTGACATCAACAAACCACTAAATTTATACAGTAAATACAGTGCTTGATTCAAACAAGCAAATTGGTGGGTACCTGTTCAAGCAATTCAAGATTTTAAAGAAGTAAACAAGCAAGCATGACTTTAAATAGTGTACCCTCTAAAATGTGGCTGATTTTTGTTCTCAGATCTGTTGATCTGTTAAAGGTTGCATAAACAGTAAATAATCAGATCAGTTATCAACAGTTTTGGTTTTACTCTAGATGTGTTATGGAATAAATGTTCCTATAAATTACACATTGGAAGAATGTATTTAGAATGAAAGTAATGTCACTGGATATATTTCCTGTGTCAGCTGCATTTGTTTGCTAATGGAAACAAAATACTTTACATACATACGTAAATATATACTGTAGGCTTTTGATCTCAAGTGACCAGAATGATTGTAATCTTTTCATCTCAGATGATTAGGTTCATATTATCTCACTGTCAACTAAGCAGACTTCTGTTTTAACAAAACAGTGTATTTAAAAGTCCTGAGAAATGAGCACATTCTTTATAAGTCATATTTAAAAAGAAAAATGGTTCAAGAGAGACAAGAGAATAGCAATGCACCATCTAGGGGAGGTATCGGTATCTATCGGTCTAATGTTCTTAGGGTTAGGGTTAGTCTTTGAGCTTTGTTGGGCTTGTGCAGTTCCATTATCATTTTCCACAGCAAAAATACTGAAGTTTGCACAGATGTAAAAGGGCTCCAAAGGTTTTTTCTTGTTGAGATATACAGTACAATATGTCTTCCTTCGATGCTTAGTGGAAGGTGTTTGGGTTTGGACGGATCATCATGACCACTCTCTTTAATGAATAGGCTCCTCCTCTGAATTCAGCCCAGTAGACTCCATCTTGGTAGCGGCTGCGGTAATGTCCTCCTCTGTACCAGACTCCATTCAAATTTGAATGGGCACAAGAATTATACCACCAGCCTCCCTTCTGGTAGTGCGCACAATTACCTGAAAAGTCATGGAAAGTAAAGAAATGTTTGTCTCTTCATTAAATAAACTTTATTAAATCATTGGTTCAATGTTGCAAAGATGTGCCCTGTTTTATATTTGTTCCATTGAGGAGTTTACCTGTATATGCATCATGGTCTCTGTCCAGAGTTGTGAACTGTTTGCCATTGTGCCAGGTGAGGGAATCCCCAGCATTGCCATGGTAGCGGCCCACCCTTAGCTTGTAGAAGTCGGCTTCAGGCTCAACTCTGAAGCTGGCATATTCTGCAAACACCTTCCTTCCAGACCAGTCCTCCAGGGTGACCAGCAGTTTGTAGTTGCCCTGGTTTGTCAGCCAATAGATGTTCTCCAGACCCAGCCAGTATTCACCATCAATATTGCCAAAACCTTGCTGTGAAATGCAGTGATAAGGAGAACATCATCAGTACACGTAGGAAATTCTTTGTGAATGCTCTTTAAAAAAGCTTTGGAACATTTACTTTGGATGTCTGGGGATGATTCGGATTGTTGCTTGTGATCTGGAGGTAATTATGAGTTTAGTTCTACTATGGGGTTTTTTAGCGTCAAGGAACATTATTTTAAATGGACCCTCTGAGTCAAGTTTATAGCTTGCATTGAGGGTCCAGATTTCTGTTACTGAAAACACAGCAGGATACAATGCACGCCGTATGAAACCTGACATACTGGATGCTGTTTTACTAATTTGTTCATTCTCTGATGTTGGTTTGTGGTATAACCTACTATTTACAAGCTTTAATTTAATGGAAACACTCCTTTCTCTTATGATCTCATATTGTTTAAAGGTTTTTGCAGGGAAATCGTTCTACTGATGTTGTAGCTAAGATTTAATCAGTATTTTTGTAAATTCTTGACCTTCAAACACATGCTTAGGGGGAACTGTATCTCCCTTTTGATGGGGGTTTCTCATTCAAAAGATAAGGAAAATTAGTTTCCCACAGTCTTTTCTATGTATCTTTTCTTATCTTCTCTTTTCTATGTGATTGTATTAATTATTCAGATATTAGGGATAGTTACACAACTATGCAATGTGACATTTAGGTCCAGCATTCCTGAACAGACTGGTAGTGATTCACTTTACTACATTAAACATAATGAGGGCTTAGTCTGTGTATTCATTACTTGTTCACATCTGGGCATTGTCAGAACAACCTACATAGGCCACATTCTTCACCTACAAACTGTTAGGGTGGTAATTTGGTGTGAGATTCTCGCACCTTATATGTCTCCCAGTTTCTGAAAAAGTTGACAGAGCCATCCACCCGTCTTTGGATAACAGTCCAGCCACCTGGATCATGTCTTTGGTCACACCACACTTGCATCAGGCGGTTGGCATTCTCTGGTTTCACCAGGTACATGCCGTTGGCAGTGTGTCCTTCCTCCAGAGCCTGCAGGCAATCCTTAAATGGGCCTAAACAGAGCAATAAAAAAGTGACACCAATCTGTAATATTCAGCTGACAGAAGAAAAAGCTCTTGTGACGAAAGTAATTATGCTCTGCCATAGGGAATCCCATTCTTCAGGAGAGGCTCTCATTTTAACAGTAGAATTGACTTTGGCTGCTCCTCTCACAAGGGGAAATGACTTCTGGTTGTGCAGCCAAAAGAAATACTGGCATGCGGGCAAAGGAAATCCTGACTACTCAGCGATGAAACCACAGCAAAAAGCTTCGATCATCTATGAGGCATTACAGAACTAAATTATTATTATTTTACACTCTTTAACTTTTGTATTTTGTATTCTAGAGATTTTTAGAAGAGGCACGCCTATCGAGGCGTGACGTCATGTATTTAAGTGAGGATTTCTTGAAGTAAACTAATTTAAGGACATCTTGTAAATTCTAGTCTAAAGCTGCACTTCTCTGCCAGTGAATCTGCTGAAATCTGTTGCATTATTAAAATAAGTGTGAAGGGAAATTGTGTAATGAATATGTACTTATTGTTTAAAGCTGGATGTCTGTGAAATTTAATGTTGATTATTTTGCAGTTCCAGCCCTGCAGAATTGTGTAGCAGTAAAATTCAATCTTAATGTTGTGTAAACCCAAAATTGTTTTATTGATACTGAAAATTAAAACTATATTAATATTCCCCTGGGCCCTTTTAAGTCTACCCTAAATTACGAACTTTTTTGATATGTAAAAAACAAAGAGGCAGCTTAATTCCCTGATAAAAATGACTGTGAAATAGTTTTAGGTTGTCAGATTTGCACACTTGTGTGGTTTGCCAGCTGACACTGAAGAGTCTTTAGAAAGAAGGTAAAAGAAATAATAGTGGATCACAAAAATGCAACACCAGTTTGAAGACAGAGAAAATGGATTGCATAACAAACAAAACCCAATAATTTAAAAAACTTCAGTTGTTCTCTGTCCCTTCTTATGCAACTCGAATTGAACGTTGGTCAACATATATTGCGAATACCCACATGTATTTCGTTCAAAGCAACTCATATTTGATTTTCTAGAATATATCTATCTGCCTCCTGGCCCAGTCTCAGCAATCCATTTACTCCCAGGAATGTCTCTAAGCAGATACAAGCCAGAGATCTGCCCGACCCTGCCCTGCTCTGTTCTGCCTGATAAAGTGTGCTACTTCTGTGGAACATATTATTGGGTCTTGCCTGGTGCAACTGGAACAAATGACATCATTGACTCCCAGTATCTCTTTCTGTTTGTACTTTGCCCCTCCCTCCCCTTTTTTTTAAGACTCATCTCTTTGTTCTCTCTCAGGTCGTTTCCCTTCCATCTATTCCTCCATTGTTTAAAGTTCTATGTTCGTGTTAAGGGTTTATTTAACTTTTTGGGTGTTAGTAGCATGGCTGTGGGCAGGAAATTACTTGCCTCCTTTCAGACATTTTATACAAAGGCTACTGTTCACATGCAGTCTAGTGGAAATGGCAAGCAGTAGCACAAAATGTCAATGGAAAAAGCTTTGATGCATTTTTTCCACCATTTTGAAACTTCTAATGAAAGTCAATGGTAATAGTCTACTTGTTGATGACACAAAACCTTGGTTTTAATTTAAAATCTTCATCAATTGCTAATATGTGTTCAATAATCCAAAGAGCTTGTGGAGGTTAATAGACTTTTTGCTTTTGTGTTGGCTAAATCTTGCTGATTAGATGATATGCATCTCAAATGGTGATAGACAACAGCTTTTTTGTTCTTACTAAGAGCCATTTTCCTGGGGTATGTTTTTAACTTTGGCTCGAAGAATGGGTACTTGGTGTCGAAATAAATTATTAAGAGATTTACAATATAGTTAGCTAAGGAACTGAATCATGTGTTAGTAATATTTAGTAGGATTCCATTAGGTTAATACCATATGGGACTTTGTGGAACTTACCAGAGGGTCTGTCAGTGGTGGAGGGGCTGTGTGTGCCAGTGGGCATTGTTGGTAGAACAGGTGGTATAGATTTTTGGTCACTCTGGATTTCATTGCTGATTGGGCTGTTACTTCGTGGAACAACAGGTGGCTGATAAGGCTTGTTGAGTGGTGGTGATGGTGGAAGAGGCTGCGACCGTGGCTGAGGAATGGGCGCATGACGAGGGGGAGGGCGACTCTGACATTGCTCTTCCAAAAGGGCAATAAGAGCTGATTGGTTAGTGGCCAAAGAAGCCAAGTGCTGGTACTTATGCTCAAGATCTTTGTATCGACTAGTAAGTTGCTGCATCTCAGAGGTTTGGTTGAGGATCTTGTTCTCCATCTGAGCCAATTCCAGGGCATTGTCTCTCTTCCTAATGATCTCATGGAGCAGTTGCATGTACAGCTGAGTGACTCTGGAGTTCATGTTTCGACTCTCCTTCCTTAGAAGTTTGACCTCATTGACAATACCTCCATCCACCTCTACCAGTTGCTGCAAGGTCTCAATCTGCCTCTTTTGTTTCTGTAGCTCTACGTTTAGCAGCTCTAACTCCTGTTTGTTAACTCGATTCTCCAGCATTGCCTCTGGCTCTTTGGAATTGACACAGATGGCTCCGGTCACTTTTTGTTGAGGCACAATGAAAGTGTAGGAACACTTGTCCTGCTGCTGGTCAGCTGGGGAGCGTTTGCTTCTTCCAGCATAGAGAAACTCACTCTCAATTTCACCCTCACTACTCTCAAATTGTTGAGTCTTGTCCTTGCCATCTGATGGACTCTCTTGTGTCTGTAGAACACCGAAAGCTATTCCGTAAACAAGAAAAAGCCCCAGCAGGACCATTGAAGGGGCCTCCATGGGTTTGTGTTAAACTCACCAATATCTAAAGAGAAAAAAGGAAAAAAATCAAGATCATGGTTTTATTGCAGTGAAAAACTGTCATATCTACATTTTCTACTTAGGTGCAGATATATAATTATAGAATGGCCTTAGGATTTGGCTATATGTTTACAACAGATTCTAATGTATTTAAACTTCAAATTAGAACCGAATGTCAAATGGAAAGTAACCGTAGCGAGAACTAAATCTCAGTTCTTAATTCTGTTCTGTTTAAAGGAGAAACTTGTATAGCTACAGAGTAGTAAGGACATTTGTGAAGAAAGGGCTCCATCCTTTCTTTGTTGTCAAATCTCATTCATGTAGCAATAGGCTTGGTTGATAAGCGGAATTGATAAAGTTCAAACCATGCTCAACACTTCTGAGAATAAATGGCTTTCTCTCCTGCTACACTGGTACATGTCTGTGCCTTACTGCTCCAGGCACAGACATTCTGGCCTGGTAGCTCGGTGGTTAAGGCAGAGGGCTGGTAAGCAGAAATACCCAAATCGATTCCCAGCTGAGTCACCCAGCCCATCCCTCATACCAGGTGTGTCCCTGAGCGAGACACTAGCTCCCCAAGCACCACCTGTGGCTGCTCACTGCTCCTCCCAAGGGGGGATGGGTCAAATGCAGAGAATAAATTTCATTGTAACATGTGAAAAACTGTATCAATGACAATGAAATGGATTCTTCTTCTACATGCATCTCAACCTATGCAGGAATGGCGTTCATTGCAGGTTCAAACACCCCATGATTAACATACTGGACATACAGCTACTGGAATAGGCTCACACTGCTGGTTATTTAATTGAATTTAACTGGCCTTATTCCTGGTTTGTTTAAATCTACTTTCCACTATCTGTTGCTAATTGAAATGTGCTAGTCCCCATAAGAAATGTGCTGATTTCCTAAGTTTGTTGCATTGCTGTTAAAGGAGTGTTTGCAGTGCTGGCTCAGGTCCTCTTTGGGCCACTGCCACTGCTTGTCCTTGACACACACAAACACACTATCTGCTCCCTTCTGCAGGTCTGGACATCTTTGCTTATGGAAAATGTGATGCTATTCATGGAACCTTTTTAAATGTTTTATTGTGTTGCATCAGTCCTGTCCTAGCTTTGTCCACAATAGGGAAATGAGGTCCTTTGATACATGTCTTCTTTTGTTTGTGTGAACGTGTGAACCAAAAACTCAGCTATGCCGTGGAATCTAAGAGAAGTTACATAATACCAAAAAATAATTTGCATCAGTTTTAATTTCGGATTAAATCTAAGATGAACTCTCCCAAATGATATTTCCTCCATAACTGGACCATGTGGCACAACCCAGAGTCAATCAGAACGAAATGCTTAACTGAAATGAGTGCAGGCAGTTTTTGAAGATGATGTGGCGTTATTAGATGAGGGGAGGATGCAACTAGGTCCTGAGGAGAATGCAACTCTTGTATAAGGATAACAAGGCCTTGAACTCCTGGGGCACCTTAATTGAAAGCTGCTGCATATTGGATTACAGAGGGGTCCTGTGTAACACCTCCCCAGAGTCAGGAGGTGCCTGTCTAATGAGAAAACAGTATAGAAAGGCCTATATTGGTTTGGTTTTGTAATGCAGTGTAGTGTGCTTCTTCACACATTTCTTATAGGTTATGCCTGCGTGAAAGATAATCTACCATTCAATGTTGAGCACAAAATTGAGAAGTGAGCAGAAATGTTTTTGTCTTGTTAATCTGGGCGTGCTGCCAGCACATTAGGTTGGAGACATGGAGAAGAGAAATGCAGCGCTTTCCAAGAACATGACCCTTGGCACATTCGACCCTTTTGGCTTTATCTGTCTCGAATAGAATGTGTAAACAGGTTTTCTTACTGGGATAGAAAAAACTTAGAAGAGTGCCTTTTGCACACTGTGCTCTTGCATAACCTGTCTTTTGTTTTGTTTTTTTAGTTTACACCCACATAGTACACACACACACACACACACACACACATATATATATATATATATAGTTACTAGACCTCATGAATATATGATTAAACATCTAGATACATAGTTAACCTTAATGGCGAGTGTAGTGTCTGTTGCAAGTTTATAATGTCATATCAACTGACTGATGCAGAGAATGTAGTGTGAGGTATTATTGACAAATAAGACTATGGAAAGAACATAAGCAATTATCACTCAACAGTTTTTTAGTGTCAGAGAAATCAGCCCTGAAGAAATCATTAATAATGGCCTAGAGGTCCATACCGAGATAATAGAGAAGCCCAGATCCTGTCCCCTGTAATGTGCTGATGACTGTATTTGGCCAGTGGCTCCTGCGGTTTCTCCCCTGGAACATGAGCTCTGTCTCTGAGAAACGCTATGTGATTTGCCCCCACTGTGGAGGAGTCCCATGTTAGTCGTTGTTAGTCCGGAATCTCCTGCTCTAGGCTTCACTACACTTCAAAGCTGTGAGGAAAACGTTTGCAGCTTGTGACGAAATGTGGATGTTTGTGGGGAGTGCATGTGATATGTGTGTGTCTCTGAGTGTTTTTCTGTTAATGTGTGTTTTCAAATAACAACACTTGTTGGGCTCAGCCTCCCTGGGGCCAGAGAGAGTCCCATCTGCCCTGACGGAGACAGCCTATTATTAACCCATCCACAGTCTGCCAGAGGGAACAACAGATATTTTCCTCCTGCAGCTTTTCTGTTAGCAGCCCTCACGGCTCATTATTGTCCTAATATGAGTTCACTCAAACAAGCTGCCTTTGACCTGCCAATAGCGTTGATAAGCATGATAAATGTCTACTCTTCCCAGGGCTTAAAAGCGAACGACTGTGGTGCAGTAAGTAAAGACACCTCATCTATTTGATTGAAAGCTCCTTTTGGTGAATTTCTTCAAGTCTGCTTCACACCAAGATGTTTTGGTTTTACTGTCTTTAGGTGGTAAGTCTGTGTTTACACGACTCCTCGTTCTTGATTTTACTCCATGTTAAATCAAGTGTGATAGACGGGTACAGCGGGTGGGTCGGCGTGTGCTCCAGACTTTTTGGTCATGCTCAGCACATATTAATTAGAAAGTGGGCAGCCCCTGATGTCTCTCACCTTAGCCCTTCTCATTTCAGCATGAGCATGGCATTCTTCACATTCTTTGTCACCTCATTAGAGTTAGCTGCCATACGCACATGGAGAGTCAATGGCGGTGGCCAGACCAGAGAGACGTAGACTCCATAGGTGCAGGACCACTACTCCTGTTATCCTAGCCAGACCTGTGTTTGCTGACCCAATTTATTCCCAGTGTCCTACTTTCTGTGTGAATGCTTCATAATCAAATCATCATCATCATCCACAGCAGGAGAGCACAACACAACCACACAGCACCTAATTTGTCAGTAGCTGAAAAGAGACACTTTGCAGGAAAGCTTTGTGCTGCATGTTCAAATTAGTACTAACTCTGAGAACTGGCAGACTGTCTTTCATGACACCTAATATAAGTTGGATCAGAGTCAAATTTGATTTTCTCATGGTAATCTGCACTATTGCATTACCTTGAGGGTGACCTCATTCTTTCCTTGGCCATGTAATCTCTGCAAGTGTGTAACATGACATTTGGAGCGATTAGCCTTAAATACCTGCTCTGTCTCTGGCAGAGGACAGTTTGTTTTGAGCAGGAGAGTTCAAGTTTTTGGTCAAATTTAGGTTTAGCTGTGTGTCTCTTACAGAGTGGTGTATCCTTCCATACCGCACTTGTGATCTGAGTCAAAGAGGGAAGCAGGGGGTCTCTGAAATTGTTTCGATAAGTTCCTGCATTCTACCTCAAAGCCCCCTTATCCAAACACCACCCTGGCAACAGAAACAAAGACGGGATTCAACCGCCTGGTTCTCTGTCCTCTTGAGTTCAGGGGAACATCCTGAAGCTACAGACTGCTTGACACAGCAAGGTTATATTTCCCCTTTTTTAAAAGTGCCTGGTATGCTTTAACTTTTATAAAAAAAAATCTCTGTCAGCGCATATATTTTAAGGCTCTCGCTGTATTATCATCTGCAAGCTCTCTCTCTGCCCATGTGCCTTTATTTTACACCTTTAGGGTCCAGTGTTTTGACAAGCTTTAGAACCACTTAGCCTAGAGGTCCCACTCACCAGTATCTCCTTGCGCTGAATCAACCCCCCTTGACCAAGTCTAACAGTCATTAGAAAATAGAATAAAGCTTGCCAACCAAACAGTAAGTCAGGTAACAGCTGCTGCATGATAAATCCAAGATCAAACAAAACCATTATGTAAGTTTAACAGTGAACATCCAAAGTCTGATTTCAGTCAGCGCAGCGAGAAGTGTTTAATCATTACGTTAAAAATATCACTATGAGTCAGTGTGCCACAAGGTCATACTTTGCTTTGCAACATTACTTACAAATGTGGATGTTTTATTAGCACAGTGTAATGCCTGCACACATGTCCTTTCTTTTTTGAATAAACCAATGAATAGAATAAATAACTAAATAAATAACCTAAAATAAAATAATTAACTGAATAAGTCAAAGGTTTAACAGGGCTTACGAATTAACTGTAGAGTAGGGGTGAAGCTCCCTCAGTTGCTTTGCTCTGCCAGAGTGGACTGAAGTTTCTCCTGGTAGAAAATCATCCTAACTGTTTCTGTGCTCTGCACATCTAGTTTCTTAACATTTGTCACCTTGGTCCGTTCCAGGAATGGAGAGGTATCTGTGTTTGTAAGCCTGTTGTTAAAAGCTTGTCATTGGCTCGACAGAAGCTCAACTTGTCAGACACTCTTGAGCAAACATTGAGTAGACTGTTCCAAAATCCAGTTGAAAAAGTTGGCCCACTCTCAAGAGACTACCGACAGCTTCAGGTAGGTGGTGAAGGTAGTTTCCTGATAAATGGTTAAAGTCCACAGCAAGTTGTGTACTGCCTATGGCCCGCTAGAGGAAGACTGTCACTTTTCTGTGGGCTGAATCCATCACTTCTGCCTCACAGCTCTAAGAGGCTGTCTCTCTCAACTGCACCTCTCTCTCCCTACGTATGTCTCTCCCTTTCTGTCTCTCACTCTCTCTCTCGCCCCTCACTGGTGATTTTAAAAGAGGAAAACCTCTCTAGCACTTAGGCAGACAAACTAAGCTTAGAGTCTCCCCCTCACCCTTAAAACAAATGCATTCTTGTTTAAAGCAACAGCTTCTCTACCCCTCCTCCCTATGGCACAAAGATACACTCACACACACACTTCTCAAATTTCCAACCCCCTGCCCCTAAGTCCACCACCGCTATTCCTGGCTTGGACTGCATGGTTCATCTGGTGGTGGACAGTAGTGACGTTACATTTCTCACATCCTAACTAGAAGTGTGAATGGACACTCGCCCCTGAGTGAGACGGAAAGAGACCGTCACATAAGAGGCAGATCCAGGTGTTTGACTTGGACCATGTCTGGTTGGGCGTCTGCTGACTCCGGTTTATAGCCTGGAGGTGAGATGTCTGAAGAGGGCGGGATCTGTGTGGAGTGTAACACGCATCTCACCGTGGGATAATTATGCAATTTCTTCTAAAGCAGAGGTGTATGTCTGTGTGTCCATGTGTGTTGGTGGACAAAAGGATATGAAACACGTTGTCCTGTCTGAGTGTAGACAGTTCTGCCAGTGATTCATACATTTCTGTAGCAAATACTTGGCTTTGGAAACTGTTGCCTTGGCCGTTGTCTGTTGTTTATGTGTTGTTGTCCTGTTTTCAATAAAAGTACGCTTTTGCCCAGTCAATGATGTTGTCATTAAGTTTTCCGGTTTTGTAATTAATAGTATTCAGATCCATGCGCATATAAACATCATACTAGCATATCCACAAGTACGTAGTTACCGAATAATTTACACATGTCTAACAGCTGTTATGATCATTTCCTAATCTGGTATTAACTACTGTTTCAGCTATTGCAGAAAATTGTTGTAAGACCATATAGGCGACTATCTTAATCAGTCAAGCTCCAGTACAGTCATGCTGTAAAAATCTCATACTTGTATTACCTTTTATTGTAGTTTTGCATTTAGCAAATGTAAAAGTGCAGCGTTGGGGTTTATTTTATATGTACAGGATGTGTGATTCTCTCATCTGGAGCATAAACATGTTACAGATGGTGACTAACTTTAATGTCTGGGTGTGTATAAAATAGAAAGGAAAGGGAGAGAAAACTAATTCTCTCCTGGGTGCAAGGTTTAAGTAGCTTTTTGGTTTTCCACAATTTACACAAGTACTGATGTGCTCCTACTGATATGTATGATACAGTCAGTGTTTTCCATTGTACTATTTCCATGTAGAAATTCCACAGTGCATCTCTGAAAACTATTTTTTTGTACAGTGTGCATTTGTGCTGTTTTATTTTTTTTAATAATTCTCATAAAAGTACTAGTTCAGCTTCAACAAATGTTCCCATTCACTATAAACCATCCAGCGTAACTGGAAAAGCTATTTGCAACAGGTAGCGTTTTATCCTTTCCAACAGTTGCATAACAAACCGTGGTAGTACGCTCAATTAAAGACGTGTCAGTTAAAGACACGGATTACTGTGGTTCACAAGTATGAACTATACCAACCATCGATCACAGTTCTTGTGTGTGTATATTGCATAAAGTGTTGTTTATTTGTATGATTTCTTTGTTCAGATCATGTGTGGGTTGGTATTTAAAGGCAGGCGGCCATTGATTTCTTCCATGGTTCATTCAGTTTCTTCCTTAAGTCAATGGAACTGTCTTAATGTTTCCCCTGATGACAGCAAGAATGTACAATTTTCTTTTATGAGACCAAGTTCCTGGCAGAAGATGTTTGGCATGGACAAATTCATTTCATAACATCCCAGATTAAGCCAGACTACAGGACCAGTCTCATATTTGTTAAACTAATCCCTTAAATTGTGATCAAAGAAAATGTGATCAAACCCTTCTGTGTCACATGTCATACTGGAACGGTCTAACTCACCAGTTTTTACCCTTCTTTTCTTTCATCTCCTGAATGACAACTGCAGCTGACTTTGCAGCCAACTGGTCTTACTCAGCGGCTGGGCAGCTGAACGTCAAGTGTTTGGAGTGACTCACTGGGTTTCATCCAAAAGCATGGTGTTGGTACAGTGATTTGTTCTCTTTCCAGCTCTAATCGTCAGCAGGTGGGGGCACACCGGATCATAAAAATGTCAGAAGGAAAATGTTACTCCCATATTGAAATAGTAACCAATCAAAGCATTTCTAAAGCTGCTAGCAGCACACGTGGGAGATCATGGAAAGTGCCTTCACATTGGAAAAGCTTCACAGATGGGCTTTTATGTTGGTGAATGAATGAGCATGTTGAGAAAGTTTTTGTTAGTCCACTTTTAATTTAAGAGGAATGTTTGGTAATAATAGCATCAATTCTAATATTGCTTTTATTCCTTTTATTCCAATTCATGACTTAATTGACTTAAATAACTTGTAATCACAGCTAACAGCTTCTGACCTACAACAAAACTCCCCTGGTCACATATAGAAGTACTCCAGTGTACTCACTTTTCTTACTCTGGAGTACTTCTACACAACAGAATCTTGCAGCAACTTGCATGAGACTTGCTTTTTCATCACTGTTCAGGTCTTTCAGATATTTAAATAATAAAAAAAACAATATAAACAGCAACGAATAAACTGCCCTCATGTTGATTCGTGTTATACAGTGTGCTCAAATAATACTGCTGTACCATTCCTTAAAAAAGAAAGAAGCGTAGAGCAATTGAGTAACTGATTTTCAGAATAGACTTTCTTCTGTGAACTAATGTTTATGCAATATGCCTTGTTTTTTTTAAACTTACCACTAAATATATAATATGGAAACGCATACATTACAATACATCCCACTTTTTCTGTGGACTGTGGCGATGTAATTACAATTAGGGGGACTGATTTATGTAAATAAAAACAATTTAAAAGTAAGGTAAGTGACATGTGGAAAATACACTAAACGTAGTGACACAGGCATGAATGGAGTGATTTATCTCAAGCTTTGTTTGATATTGCCATAAACATGTTGTGCAGCTAAAATTCACCACAGTTCCAATGTTTCTGTAGTTTAATATAAACTCAGTCATATGAATCAGTAGTGTTTACTGTGGGGCTGTGTTACACTATTTAGCTATGTTTTCTGTTTTCGTGAAGGGGATCAGATGTAATGAAGTTGTATAGTGTCTGTCGGTATTTAAACATGGGTATGTACGAGACCAGCACGTCTCCCAGTCTGCCATCTATGATGGATGGTGCTCTGGTGACCTGTGTTGACCTTGTCACCCTTGGCCTACTGTTTCACGTGCACTCTTGATTGACACGTTTATTACAACTATGAATTCATTTTGTGCCATGCTTATTCTTTGTGACCGTATTATGAGTCAGATTGTATGTTATTTACAGATTTATCACAGTAGAAATGTTAATATTTTTCCTCTGTGATGTGGCATGGAAATAGTTTCTTTGCTTAGCAGGGCTCACTGTGCCTGGTGGCTGTAGCTACAAGTTTTATGATCTGAGTGGAAAGAATGGGACTGGCTCAGGATTTTGTCAAGCCCCTTACTCTCTCACCCCCCCCTCATCCCAAACTGTTGCAGAAACCACCAAATGAGCCCAGTAAATATGGAACGTGTGAGAATTCAGAACAGGATTTCATTCAGACTTCATTAGTCTGATGTTGAAAGCTTGAGCTGCCTGTGTGGCCTTTTCTAAAATTCACTTGACAATCACTCATGCAGGGATTTAACAACATATTGCTAATGGTGCTGGAGCTGCAAATGACATTGGAAGGTCTGACCACACATGCACCACGTGACCTGCTTTTATTTGTCTAATCCCTGACAATTAAAATAGTTGTTGCTTCTGTGCAAACTACCGCCTGTTTTTTAACAAGTGTTAAACCCTTAACTAGCCTTTGTGCAACAACATTTCAGAAAAACGTAACAACAGTTAACATGTAACAACGAAAGAGAAAATGCAATAATGTTTTAGAAAACATGACAATAGAATCTCAAAAAAAGGTTTTATCTAAAGCAACTGGACTTGTTTGGTTTCACCCGTCCATTCCAGATAACCATGACCTGGATGACTGAGAACCTTCACAGATATGACAATATACACATAAAGTCACGCACACACACTTCTATGAAACTCACAATTTCAGAATAATTGAGTAATATAGTGTCTCTGCATTTTACTTTGAAAGTCCCAGGGGGTGGTTCCATCTCCTCTGCTTCCTTAATTACTGTTTAATCCTCAAAGCGTGGGAAAGAAAAATTTGTGAAGCGTCATCCACAACTATCAGTTTATAACTACTTAATGTTCAAATGTCGAGTTTTCTGGACTGATTGCTGATGTGTTTTGAACCTACAGGACACTGTACTAAACCAGCTCAGTATCCCACATGTAGTATTCTTATGTCATTCCTTAAAAGCATGTAATTAAAAGATCATGGTTACAAAACGTATTTGTCACTGAGTGCTAAAGCTTTACAGGTTTCCAAACACGTTTTACAAAAGGAACGTCTGTTCATCATTTGGAAAGAATCTAAATGAATGTGTGCACTAGGTGATGACATTTAGGATCCATGGAACCAGCAGAGAACATGAAATAAAGGCCTGTCATTTTGTCTTGAACATATAATAATGTGTGTTTGTGAGGAGTCTCTGTCGCCCAGGTCATACACCATTATATCCCAAAATCGCTGTTCTTGACAAAATATCACCTTCCATCAGTTCTGACTGCATGATTTGAGTTGTAGGTTTATAGACCCTGTGGAGTCATCGAGTCAATACTACTTTGTGGTCACCTATGGGTTGATGTTTTTTCATGTGTATTACTGTGACCACTGGAGACACAGTGTGAAACCAACCGTGTAGTGATGAAAGAACTACATTGGAAGCATTTTCAATTCAATTCAATTCAGCTTTATTTATATAGCGCCAATTCAATAGCGCCAAGGCACTCTACAGTGTGAGGTTTAAGACCTTACACATATATAAATATATATAGAAAAACCCAACAGTCCCTCTGGAGTAAACACTGAGGCAACAGTGGAGAGGAAAAAACTCCCTTAAGGAGGAGGAAACCTCCAGCAGAACCAGGCTCAGGGTGGGCGGCCATCTGCCTCCACCGGTCGGGGTTAGTGGAAAGAGGAGAGAGAAAAGAACAGCAGGTAACATAGGTCATATCAACAACAAGTAGCAGCAGACGAAGCACCGGACAGGCCAGGTGGATCAGAAACTACAGCTCCAAGGTCCAGGATACCTGAGGAGAGATACAGAGAGAGAGAGGACGAAGCACAACTAGGGGAGAGAGAAGAAACAAAGTTAATAACATGCAATGATGTCACAAAGTGGACAGAGAAGGAAAATGAGGAGAGGAGCTCAGTGAGATATAGAGTCCCCCAGACTAAACCTGCCTCCTATTCTTCATTTAGGAACCACAAGTAGACCAGCACTCTGAGAGCGAAGTGCTCTGCTGGCATAATAAGGTTCTCAGGTCTTGAAGATATGTGGGGCCTGATCATTTAGTGCCTTCTATATGACGAGAAGAATTTTAAACTCTACTCTAGATTTAACAGGGAGCCAATGGAGAGAAGCTAATGTAGGAGAAATATGATCGCAAAAGTGTTGAAAGCCGCACTAAGATCCAACAAGTTTGATAGATAATGCCTTAGACCGCTGTTTAATGAGGGTCGTCCCTTCTGACTGGACAGCGATGAAGTCTTCTGGATTAAAAGTGAAACGTGAAAATCTACACAAACGTAAAAAAGTCCACTTGCCACTGAATGGCAATTCTTAAGAAATGGAAAAAGGAAATGGCAGTTGTTCTCATATTGCTATTACATAAATTTCAAGGGGGCAAACCGGTGACATCAAAGACCCACGATGACTGAGTAGTAATATAACAGTATGTAGTTCTGTCATCAGGGGAACTTGACAAACTCACCTCTCTATGACGTTTTTAGCTTTTTTAGGGATTATGTCACCATATTTTTTGGAGGAGTTAGGACTTTTTTTATAGCACTGTACTTCAGTCTAATGCTCATTCTATCCTATAAAACTGTCATACTGTAAAAACTCCAGCTTTTTACACAACCTGTAAAATGCATATGTAATTTCTCCTTTGTGCCTAGATTTCTTTGTGGGCTCTATGTTGTGACAGGTATGCGTTTATCAGGCTAGCAGAAAGGTAAAAATCACACTTGGACCACATCATATATGATCAGTTTGTCAACGTGACAAGCTGGTTAGGTATCAGCACTGATCAATCTTTAATGTTGTTGAAAAATGGACATTAATTTAGCACCACTATAAACCAGTCGAGACATAAGAGTAATGCCATGGCACTGCAGGGATGTTGGTCTGTTTCTCTCTGGTTCCAGCCACTGGACTGTGAAGAACGAGGTGTATTCTGTAGCTGTGTATTTGGGTTCAGGTCTGCTAGCTTTAATGACTAATGTCCTGGGTAAAGAACAACCTGGGGAATAATTGGAATGGTAGCCTGGCTCAAGTAGACCACAGCTCATTTTCCTGCTGTTTATGGAATTACTGAGGGACATCCTACTTTAAACACTGTTACTACACAGCTGTAGCCTAGTGTCTGACTCTAAACTAATCAGTACTTAAGGTCTAACTGACACGTGCAATACATGTAATGCTTTCATCCTGAGACTTTGATTTCAAAAGTTGTATAAAATGGTAATGTGTTTGTCAGAAAAAGTAAAATATTCTCTTTACCACATGATGCTTATTTTTGATATAAAATTGTATCACCCCCAGTCAGTATGATTCTTAATGAACAACTTAGTTTATGTTATGTAAACAACATAAACAACACAAACACAAATCAAAACTGATCCACAAACTGTAACTTTTGTTCTTGTTCTAATCAAATCCATATTTATTTTTTATGTAAAAATCTCACTTAATGAACTTCCAAGTGAAAGCCATTAAACTTCCAGGGAGTACTTGCTCCAGTTTATGTGACCAAATTCAGTCCAGTGTGGTCTTTTACATAATTGTGTTTTAACAAAGCATTTGTGTTAGCTTGAACCAATTATAAATATTAATCCCTCTGTGAATATTAAGTTTTTTCTGTTTAAAACATTCAGCTTCTCTAGTAATGAGTTCTAAACTCAGAAATTTTAAGTCACAATAACTTTTTTTTTTCCCAGGGTCTTTATTTTTTTGTCAGCGGGTGAAAGATTATAGTAGAAAAGCTGGTAAATTTCACTACAAAGTCTTCAGGACTGAGCCGATGCTCTAAAAAGCTGATTTTGCATCTCAGTTGTTTTTCTCTGTTCACGTCAACCCACAACCCTTTGTTGTTTAAAGGTATACAGTATGTTTGAGTAAAGTTAACATTTAAATAATTAAATAATTCTGTTTAATTTTTATAGCACCAAATCACAACATAAATATTCCAAGTTACTATATAGCGTAA
>JAUMTR010000027.1:5910683-5923789 GCA_032270685.1 Microctenopoma stevenorrisi | reverse complement strand
ACTATTTTGTGTGGTAGACTATGATGTTGCTTCCGCCGAAGTGTTGCTTGACGGATTCTTTGAAGTAGTTCCTGCCGCGGACGTCGAATTAATAGCAGATGAAGTTGCAGTTGTAACAGTTTCACTAGTGTTCGAATCCGTTTGGTTTTGGGACGAGGTCGTCGTTGCAACAGTTACTATACTTAGTGTGGATGTAGATGAAGGTGTGGTTGAAGCTGGTGTCGTGATTGTAGTTGATGTCGTGGTTGTATTAGGTGACGTCACTGTGGCTGGTGTCATGGCTGTAGTTGATGACGTGACTGTAGGTGATGTTGTGGTTGTACTTGGTGACGTCACTGTAGTTTGTGTCGTGATGATAGTTGATGATGTGGTTGTTGTTGTTTATGATGATAATGAGTGAGGGGTGGTGGCAGTGACATAGGCCAGTTGTTGTATTATTTTAATACATTAGGTCTGTGATGGAGTAAATATGTGAAGTCTGTGAGTCTTGAGTTTTGACAAGGAAAAGGCACCGGAAGAGAAGGGAGAGAGTTCTGACTCCTGAAAGCCTGATGGGAAAAACTGTTGCTCAGTCTTGTGGTACTCACCCTTAAGCTCCTGTGCCTCCTTCCAGATGGCAGGAGATTGAAGAGTTCGTGCAGGGGGTGGGTAGAGTCCCTTGCAATGCTGGTGGCTTTGCTAGCTAGGCAGGAGTTGTAGATGTCCAGAAGGGAATGAAGTAAGGTACCAACTATCCTCTCTGTAGCTTTCACTAGGCGCTGCAGTGCAGCTGGTGTGGATGCTCTCGATGGTGCCCTGGTAAAAGGAGCACATGACGGGTACTGGGACTTGGGCTCTTCTTAGTTTCCTAAGGAAGTAGAGCCGTTGCTGGGCTTGTTGGCCAGTGTTGTGGTGTTTTTTGTCCAGGAGAGATCCTCTGTTATTCGCACCCCTAGGAATTTGGTGCTGCTTGTTCGTTCCACTGCAGTACCGTTGATAGACAATAGGCAGTGCTGGGGGTGTGCTCTCCGGACGCCAATAACAATCTCCTTTGTTTTTCTAACATTAAGAAGTAGCATATTAAGGTCTTGGATTGGCCTAGTCAGTCTCCAGACCTTAATCCCCTAGAAAATCTATGGAGGTAGCTGAAGGCACAAGTTGCCAAACATCAGCCATGAAACATCAATAATGACTTTGAGATGATCTGCAAAGTGGAGTGGGAAAAAATCTCCCCTGTGCAAGACTTGTGGCCAACTACAAGACACATCTGACTTCTGTGATTGCCAACAAAGGCTTTGCAACTAACAAGTATTAAAGCATGTGTTGCAAAGATATCAAATACGTATTTCCTTCATGAAAATGCAAATTATAAATAACTAAGACGCCTGACAAAAGCATGGACTAGTTTCTCAGCATCACTTTGAGACAGAATGTTTCTAATATGAATAGCGTGCCTATGGTGGAATAAGGACGTTTTGGATTTATTTTTTGTGGGAGGTTATTTTTTGTCCTGGTCAAATATAACTCCAAGATTCCTCACAGTAGCATTCGTGGCCAGTGCTATATCATCTATGGTAGCAATCGGACTAGATGAACATGTTTCTGTGGTTTTTAGGCCCAAATAAAATAAGTTCTGTCTTGTCTGAACTAAGGAATAGAAAGTTACAGGACATCCAAACCTTTGTATTTTAAACAAGTATGGCTGGGTGTCTTCTGCATAACAACAGAAATGTGTTAATTGTTATATGTAATAATATTATTATCATTATATTTTGCCCAGTGGAGACATGTATAAAGTAAAAGCACCGAACCCTGAGGAACTACATAACTTACATTTGTGTGTGTCTGATAGATGACATTTCAACCAGCTTAGTGCTTTTCCTTTAATCCCAATAATATGTTTTAGTCTATGTAATAATATATTGTGATCTATAGTGTCAAATGCATCACTAAGCTCTAACAATACCAGTACAGAGAGAAGCCCGTTGTATGAAGCCAAGAGAAGATCATTATTGTCTTCATCATGTGCTGTTTCTGTACTACGATATCTTTCTGCGTAGGTGGTCACATAGCTAGCTACTTTTTCAAGGATTTTAGAGATAAATGGCAGATTTGATAATTGGCTAAAACTCCTGGATTAAGAGTAGGCTTTTTGAGAGGAGGTTTTTACTACAGCTACCCCAAACGCCTGTGGTATGTAGCCAGTGACTAAATACTGATTGACTGATCAAAGGTAAAACCTCTTTGAGCAGACTAGTCGGGATGGGGTCTAAGAGACATGTAGAAGATGTAGGTGAATTCATTTTTTAAATTAACTCTGCTTGATTTACTGTTCTTGTACACTTGTATCTTCACAGATTTAAACTGTAAGGTTTTTGGTATTTTCAGTATATAATCTACTGTAGTGGAACTTTTTTCTCAATTGGTGTAGTCTAAATTATAGTAAGTGTTACCAGCTTCCATGCAGTGGTCTCTTTGTGTTTCCCTAGCTGTATATACAATACCAGTCAAACGCATGGGCACACATAGAATTTACCATGTTTCTATCTTTATAATTTAATATAATTTTATTAGCAAACATAACGTTCTATTGGAAGTACTAAAGTTTACATTAGTAGACATTTTTCATATTAAAAATATCAACACTTTATTTCTGATATAATAGCCTTTTTGTCTATTTTGATTCCTCTGCATGTCCAAACTTTGGACTGGTAGTGTTTATGTTCCTGTAAAATTCCTATTTATTAGTTTTTGGTTTTATATTTATAATGATTATGTTAATTTTACTTCTGATTCTGATAACCTGGAACAAACACAATAAGACATGGTAACATGAGACTTCCAGAACAGGTTTAGGGGATCAAAAAATCCACGGCTGAAGAAGTACCATTTGGTTCTATTCTTTTTCAAACGTGTTTCATGTTCTGCCATGTTTCAGACGAATCTCCATGTGTAGCACAAAGGACTGAGTCTTTTAGACTCTGAGCAGTGTTTGATTTAGACTGGCATTGTAGAACATCTCTAAATGACCTCACTTTTTTATTATTATGTATTTTCAACAATTCATCCCAGCAGGAAGCAAATGAAGATTTTCCATTTACTGACCCTGTGGTCAGTTCCTTAGACAATAGCTTACAAATAATTTCTTATAGCTTCCTTTTGTCAAAACAGTAGTTAATCTGTTGCCGGAAGGCTTTGGCTGTCTCAATGTCAAAAACAGAAGGGGAATCATTGCTTTGAAGGAAGACTTGCTCCATTGGTCTTCATGTTTTGATTACTTCTCCATGTGTGAGAGAACGTCCTTGACTGAACAAGCAAAGCTCTTCAGGAAGAGCACTTTGACCATACCAGTGTCACTCACTGCAGTGCTACTGGCAGGAGGATGGTATAGTAATCTGAAAGGTCAAAGCTGAATGAATATTCATCCTTTAAATGATATGGAGCAGGTACAATTTATTCTAGTGCAGAACAGCTCACCTTAACCCAAACTAAGGGAGGGTCCTGAGGGATTTCTGCTCCCCCTGATTGGCTCTTCAGCTACACTATAGAAGTTATTGAGCTGACCAAGACAAAAACCCACTTTTTGAGAGAGGTGGAAAAAGAATAGTAAAGGATGGGAGCCAAATGGGTAGTTGTGGTGAGCTAATACTACAAACTTAAGCAAATCAGTGGTTGAAAGAGGAATTATCTTTGTGTTATTGTTTCCCATGTTCTTCCATGCCCAGTAATGTTTTCCAGATGAACTCTGCTCCTTGCCCTTTCTCTCACGATGGACCTCAGTTTTACTAAAGAAAACAAGACATTGCTTTTTTCCACTCAATGTGAGATAATGTGGTCATGGGTTAAGATGCCAACCTAGAGAATTACTTAACATTTTAAAGGTCAGTTTTACAGGGAACCAAAGTCTGCTTGGGACTCGAATAATAGTTTCATTTCAGTGAGCTCTAAGAAACTAGCTATCAGTGGAGAAATGAAGGTGAAATCCTTGTATAGTTTATTGGATTTGCTGTAATGTAATTTTATGTTTTACAGTTAATACCCTGAGCAATAATTTATATGGGTCTTACATCACAGGTCTTATAGCATGGAGAAATCTGGCTACAATTGTTACCTGCTATAACCTAAACATGGCTTAACTGGAGCAGTGAGGCATTTCCTGTACCACATCAGAAAACGAGACGAGCTTAATAACCCCACATTTCTGAACAAACACGTGTACATCCAGCATCCTCTCAGACTGCTTTAAGGGCCAGTGATGAGCTCATAATTTGGCAGACTATCTGACGGCTCTATGCGCTGCAAGATTGATGAGTACACTAGGTTAACAGTAAAACACTTCTTTGGAAATTAGCAATCTTTCTGTAGGTAAATTGGAAATTTACCTGGAAAACACTTATGAATGTGCAAAATCAAGTCTGTGAGTTCTTCCAGTTTTTTCAGTGCCAGCTGTGTTAATGAAAGATATTTCTCCCCGGTTTGGTTAGAGCAGTTGAAGTGAATAGACAAGACATTGTCTAGACAAGTGAACGTGTCATTATTTGGTACGTCCTACGACAGTAATGAACGGTAAACCACTTGACACCACTTGAACCAAAGCCTGGGAAACCTATCCCGGTCACCTTTCACCTTTACCTATGGCAGCTTAAGGCAAATGCACATTCTTCAGTGAGACATACTGTAAAACCTGAGTCAGCTGTGAACTGTTTACTCCTAAAAAGCCCCCTGTGCTACTGGTCCCAGTGCACACTTTAGAGTGTCAAGTGTTTGATTTCTTAAGTGGGAGAACACTTAGTCATAATTATCTTCTATTCCACAGATTGCTGTAAATGTCACGTCATTGCTGAGGACCTGATGCTGGGACATAAATTTCTTCCCAAAACCACTAAAAAGTTATGTTCATCTGGCAACAGCAATCAAATGAAACATTCTATTAGTTTCCCTTCGCTAAATTGGCAGCTAGCTTTGGAACAATAAAGCGAATTGTCCAACTTAGCTGCTCGCTCAGCGCAGAGCAACCGATTTCATTTCCAGGAGCTCTGTTCTTGTACCCTTGTCTGGATTTTTTGAGGGTAGAAGTTTGCTTACTCAGAACCTTTTTTGTTCTTTATGGCATTCTTTATGGTGTTTTTAGAACTAGTATGGTTAATACTGGGTTACTCAATAACAGAAAAAGGGCTAGTGAAATATTGTCCTAAAGATTATTATAAATACAAAGCACTATGCTTATGTTACAGTAGCATCAGACACAGTCACTCTTTATACTTTGTGGTGTTTTATTTTAAATGGATAAAATAACCATTTAGCTAATAATTCCAACTATCACAAATGTATTTTATTGTATTGGAACTTAGTTTTAAAAAGCTACAATGCATGTGTGGCTTCGGAACAAATATCAGACTGTCCTGTGTGTGTGTGTGTGTGTGTGTGTGTGTGCGTGTGTGTGTGTGTGGCCCAGACAAAGTCTCATAGAACACGTGTGGAGACATCTGAGGATAGCAGTTCACATATGCTTACCATCCAATTTGATGTTGCCTGAGAGGATCTGCTATGAAGCAGGGCATAAACTTCCCAAATGCTGGTGTGCAAAACCTGTGGAGAATTGCTCTCAAAAGTACTGAAGTTATGGTCTGGATACTTTTTGTTAAAAAGAGATTTCAGATTTAAGTTTAAATACATTTGCAAAAATGTTGAAATGTTCAAATTTTCACTTTGTCATTATGGATAATTGTATGTATACTGAAGAGGAAATGTTTGTATGTACTTTGAATTAGATCTACAACACTGTGTAAAAAGTAAAGGTATGTGCAGATATTTTTCTCTCTGTCTAAATACCTAAAAATGAAAGAGGAAAAACATGGTTATCTAATGTTTGTCAGTTATAGCTTCCTTCTACTTTAAGCCAGTATTCTGTCTTGACAGTTTTGCCATTTTTCCACCCGGTCTTTCCACTGGCCAGGCGATGCTTTGCTGATGCTTTGTTACACAAGTCTGTCTGTCCAGTCACCATGCGTCATGATGTAAACTGTGTTACAATGCTGAGATTTACATCAACAAAGTGTGATTAGACCTAAAGCTAGCGTTGCCATGTAATCACTGTGGATGATGTCTGACTCCTTTCTGCTTAGGGTAAATATGAAACAGATAATGTCGGACATGTGCCATTAAACCTTACAGTGAAGTCCAAAAATCACTGAATATACCTAATGTGACATACATGAGTTCATCTATGTAATGCTGTATGTATTCTAGTTGCCTTAAAACAAACACAGTATGTTTTGTCTTTTTGACCCAACCGAACAAAAACACTTACAAATGTATAAAAATGATTGTTTAGAGTGATATGCATCACATTCTGGTTATGCTTTTGGCAGTAATAGTAGCTCAGTGGTTAAGGCAGAGGGCTCGGATGCAGAGATAGCAGGATCAATTCCTAGCTGAGTCACCTAGCCTATCCCCCATACCAGGTGTGTCGCTGGGCAAGACACCTAGCGCTAGCTCCCTGAGCGCCGCCTGTGGCTGGTCACTGCTCCCCCCAAGGGGTGGATGGGTCAAATGCAGAGATCAAAATTTTGTTGTAACATGTAACAATGGATTTAATGATAATAAAGCGGATTCTTCTTCTTCTAAAACATTTTCTAACACACAGTAGCTAACCTTTTAGCTAGGATCCCATTGTGACTACAATGTTATAAGTGTGTAAGGTTTCAGAGTATATACCAGAGTAGTACGAGTTGTTACAACCTATTCTCTGCCAAGCAAGCTACCAATGGAGGTCACACACTGCAGGTTTGAACCTCAGACATGAACAGTGAAGCCAGAAAACTGATGGAAAAGCCATCTCCACTGAGACAGATTTTATTGCTTTCCAGGCTTGCTGTCCCCTATGAGGTCATTTTAGTAGAATGTCCCCCAGAGTAAAGTAAAAGCCAGGTCAGAGTACTTGACCTGTTTGTTTTGAGTCTTACACCTAAATCTTTCCATTTCTTTTGACTCACAGAAAAGCAGCTTGAATTTCCTCACTTTATGCCTTGTTGGAGCTGGACTTGGTACCAACCAGAACAGAGCTTGTAAAAGAACAAAGCATGTGTCAGCACCAGTGGTTTGTATATAAAATGACTGTGGAAGATCTAGCATAGAGAAGGGCTTCATTAGCCTAGCAGGGGATAGCACAGTATTTTCGAACCCTGGCTAAAGGAGTTCCATGTTAGATTTTATGGATTTACTGAACTGGATTTACTGAACTCTGGATTTACTTTCATGATTCTCGGTGAAATCTAGACAGACGATGTATTTGCCAAAAAGATTGTAACCCTAGTAAATTCCTTTTCAGTACAAAAAGTAAAGATGGAGAACAGGGTCTGTTCTGATTTAGAAAATGATTTACCTGGACCTGGGCGGTTCGACTCTGTCAGTCGATGTAACTGAAGTTAATTTTATTATATAATATTGTCTCATCTCCAATCACGTTTGGAGGATAGTCCATGTTGTCTAAATCTTTTCATCCATGATCTCGCCAAACCGCTGTCGCTGTAGGCAAAAAGTCACGCTAAATAAACAGTGCAAGCTTCCTGCTGTCTGTATTTCGAAGTTCTGGCTAAATTGCAAACATTCTGCTAAGGTGCTGTTGCTGATGAAGCTCAGCAGTCTGAATTAACTATGGGATTTTTAGCAAGACATGTCTGGAGTATGTGCCATGTGTGGACTTTTGTAATGTGTAGTTTATGTTTCAAGCACCTTTAAGGCCCATTACCTATTTTGGGGAAAATAGTTAATCTTACACAGGTCTCCATTTTCTTGCTTTAGTATAAAATTATCTTCTGGAATTAAAATAAATTACAGTCCAGTTTTCTTCTCTCTCTCTAATCTGCTCATTCGCTGTAATTACTGTTTTCAAAGGAAGTTGCCTGAACAAATATTAGACAAATGATTTTAATTTTATTAATATGAACCGTATACCATGGTGTGTTCATGCCTACTGTTAAGTGGGTGATCTTCAGCTCCTCCAGTAGCTCTGTGAGTAAAGAAACTTCTCTTTCTGTGGTGAAAATCACAAATACTGTAAATCTTACCAAAACAAATTGATCCTTTAGCTTTCAGAAGGGGAAGAGTGGATTTTTCTTTAGCACTTCTAAACTGTTTTTTGAGCTATTAAAATAAATAATTTAATAAACACAAATATTTTGTATTTATTTTGGTATTTGTAATGAATAACCTGCGTGTTATGCACTGGTTATTTGTTTATTCATAGGGAGAAAATGCCACTTTTATGAGTCATCGCCAGAATGGGTTATAATGGCAATGTGCTGTTTATGTTGTTAGTAAGATGATAATGCATCATGTAGAAAAAAAACTTACCAACACACTGGATAATAAAGAGCTGTGTTCGAGTGGTGGAAGTGGTGCTGAGCTGACCTTAATTTGCCATAGAACTGATGAAATGTTCGAGGTGCAAGTTATGTCAACTGGTTCTATGCAAAAGTCATTACCACAGTGTGTTGTTTTATTATTCACAGATGACTTCCATTAATCATTCTTACTTTAGTTGTTCCCCTCTGTGGTCACTTGCCCCTACATGTTTGCAACCATAACAGCAAAGCACATCCAGTTTGTTGCCATGGACTGTAGTATTTCACTCAACATTCATTATTTTTTACGTTTTGGGCCTTTGTGTTGTAGACTGTTGGGTGGACTAATTGTGAGAAGGAGCTAAATGTATGTGTGTATTAGATTTCAAGAAACATGAAATAGTGAGTGCTGAGAGGAAAGCAAGAGAGAACACAGTAGCCATGCTCCATAGGTTGTCCCAGGGCACTGGCTGTGATGGATGGCTGTCAGCCCCTCTAGTAACTACCCATTTCCTGGGGTCACACTGCTGGAGGTTATGTCTCCAACCAGCAACTTCCAGGATGAGAAACTGTGATGTAATATGTCCTACACACTCTCATAAACTGTCAAATTGAGCCAAAGCAGATAATGTAATAGCTGGACTGTTGATAGCTAAATGGTTCTTGTGCCAACACAAACAGTTTTCCTAGCGTGGGATGCTGTCTTTTGGTTTCCTTCAAAATTTCTGCAAAAAAGATATTACACTTGCAAAGTCTTAGAAGTGGTACATGTCTTTATTGGACTTTTTAGTTTCACTGTGGAGGCTCATTCTTTTGCTGTGAGGTAAATCTAAGTTTGTAGTTAATAGGGGGCATGTCCAGTGATGTCACCCTGCTATTTGTTTCACAGATTTCTTGATGATTTTTGTAGTGTCTGCTTTTCATTTTTGTGTGTTTTTTATTGTTTTTCCCAACCATACAAGTCTGTACCATCCTGCTATAGTTTAATATTATAAATTATTAATTCTCATCTTGATGATGAGAGACAACGTGTTAGTTCCAAAGCACAGTCAGTGTGTTCTTTGAATCTCCGGATCTGGAGTTTCAAAGTTGTTTTTGGCTTTGCCAATACCTCTGTGTTGCAAAGATATTTATGACTATGATATTTCCACCTCATCCCACTCCAGGCGTTAGCACTGTTGTACTTTATTGGTATTGCTGTGTCAAAGGTAGTTTGTGGATTGAAGCTGATCTCGGCAGTGAGAGACGCATGTCTGGCAAACTTCCACAAATCTGAGAACAGCTGTCAAAAACATTTAAAACAAACAACTTAAACTTTAAAAAGCCATTTTACAACCGTATGATTACAGATATACACTGTGGCGGAATCTGACTTAAAATGGGAAACACAAGTGTGGTCCGGCGTTTCACTTTTCACTTTCATAAGTGCTCTAAGCTTTGGTTGTGTGGTTTTCACAATATGTCCAAACATGCTTATTCAGAGCACTACATATGGAATATATTTGTAATTATATTTTAGGTATCCACAAAACATTTTTTCCCTATTACCTAGAGAGTTGTCCTTAATTTTAATCTAATATTCTATGTAACGAGGCAACGGTTCTGCTACTGAGCATGGTTTTATTTTAATCTGAGGCGTAGCTTATAACTAGTATCCACAGTGGTATTTTTGTAAATGCCCCGAGGTGTGGAAATGGGCCTCCCCTGCCAAATGTTTAGCAGTGAGGGTGAGGGGCAATGTGTAGACTTGTCAGTGCAGTATTTGGGATGTTTGGCCATGGGGACCGTGAAAAAGCAGTTATAAACACGACACTGACGTGATACTCTAAGTCATCTATGAGTGGGCGTGTTTCAATAGTTTTTAATATGGTTAAATTTTTAAATAAGAACTGTTCATCACTTAGTAATTGCTATTAATTTGGCAGCATATCAGCTCTGCTACATATTGTTTATCGACTCTTTAGCTGCTCAGTGCTTCACTGCCTGCATTTGCCTGCTCTTGCACCAGCAGGGTTGACTGGATGTTAACTGTGGGTCAATTCTTAGTGTTATTCTTAGTTTCCACACTGCAGCATTGTAGTTACTAAATTATTATTATTTAAATGTTTATATAATAGTTTCATTTGAGACTGGAAAGTAAGTTCGTTTGGAAAAAATGTGAAGCGTGAGGAAGAAGGAAAATCATCTCCAATGCCACAGCTGATATGAACGATATTAGAACCAAACCCAAAACAGTAGCTTTGAGATTTTCTTTGGAATTCAACTAGACAGTTGTGCATTTCTACATTTCCACCTCTTTCCATCGGTAACTACAAGTGTTAGGATTTCTTTTTCCCCTATCATCTGCAGTCCCAGAGAGTCCTGGTAGGAAGCAGGCCTTGGCTCACAGACTGGGAAGCAGGATGGATGGAACTACTGTGGTAAGCATTGTGGTAATGAAGTCAGTGTCTGGCCCACATTAAACCTTAATCAGGCACATGAACTCACACAACAGCTACACTCAGGCCAACATGTTAAGAACACATGTTGTTGGAAGTGTTATCTCAGACAGTGACGAGCCAGTGGATTTATGAGTTTTTTGTTGCATTTTCTGCAAATAATTATAGAAGGAAGGAGGATCGCGTTGTTTGGCAGAGTCAAGTGGTCCCTATGATGATATAATTGGCTGCATATTCTATACAAACAGAGACATGAAGTATTATACAGTGTTTGTAGGAGGTAATCAGCAATCCAAAACTTCTTCATGTTTTCTTTGGCAAGCGGACCACTTACATGTGCAGGAAATGTCGTCAGGGTGGCTGATAACAATGATGTCAGAGAGAATACCGCACAGTGTGCTCGTTTCCTAATAGCCCCAGTGAAAGATTGCTTTGAGGGCAGTGCGTCATTTAAACAGTGCTGTATTTCATGTTACAGGCATGCTCTAGATATCAGCCTCTGTGAATATAAATGCTTGTGTAATGAAACATTTAACAACTCAAATGCAATATTGGAAAATTACCTTAAAGGATCCAATTATTGCCCTTTTCTCCACTGATTTAGTTTTTCTAAAAAAAAATTACAGTATATGTATAATTCACTGCTACCATGGTGACGGGTAAATATTACCTTCACATCCTTTTCATCTGTGCACAAGCGGTTCCAGCAGGGAATAGGGTAGGAACACAGTGCATGTGCACAATATGTTGATTATCACATTTATTGGCATTAGAGCCATATGAACAGCAGAATGTAAGATGTCATCTGGAAAATACAGTTTCGTAAATGTACCTCCACGCAGTTTTAAAAATGTATTTGCTTTTAAATTCATATAAAGTCACCGTAGTGTGCTGCCTGCTTATATTTTCATTACATCCTGTATAAATTAATAAGGAGACAGGGCCCAAGCTTCCCTCATGCACAAATGGAGGTGCTTTAGGGATTAGACTAGAAAACTTTTTGTCAAAGTAACTCAGACATTATACTACAGGAAAACACTGAAAACTCACTGATACAAATACAGTGATACTCAGTTTTTGTGAAACACAATTCAATTCAATTCAATTCATCTTTGTTTGTATAGCACCAATCATAACAAAAGTAATTTAGGGCACTCTACATAGCAAGGTTTAGGACCTTGCAAAAATATAAGTGTATATATAAACAAAAAATTACAAAAACCCAACAGTTCCATTTGAGCAAGCACTAGGCAACAGTGCAGAATACACCTGCAGAAAGGTATAAAGAGAAAGAGAGACAGAAGGACGAAGCACAACTAGGGGAGAGAGGAGACAAAATGTTAACAATGTGTAATGATGTCATGGAGAGAGAGAGAGAGATAGAGAGAGAGGGGGAGAGAGAAGGAGACAGGAGGAGGAGAGGAAGCTCAGAGTGCCAGGAATGTCCCCCAGCAGACTAAACCTATAGCAGCTTAACTAAGAGATGGTTCAGAGTCATCTGATCCATCTCTAACTATAAGCTTTATCAAAAGGAAAGTTTTAAGTCTAATCTTAAAGGTAGAGAGGGTGTCTGTCTCCTGAACTTTTACTGGGAGCTAGTTCCACAAAAGAGGAGATTGATAACTAAAGGCTCTGCCTCCCATTCTACATTTGGATACTCTAGGAACTACAAGTAGACCAGCACTATGAGAGCAAAGCGCTCTGCTGGGAAAATAAGGTTCTATCAGGTCTTTAAGATATGTGGTGGCCTGATCATTTCGCGCTTTATACGTGAGGAGAATGATTTTAAACTCTATTCTAGATTTAACAGGAAGCCAATGGAGAGAAGCTAATGTAGGAGAAATATGATCTCTCTTGTTAAGCCCAGTCAAAACTCTGGCTGCAGCATTCTGGATTAACTGGAGGCTTTTTATTGAGTTACTGGGACATCCTATCAGTAATGAATTACAGTATTCCAGTCTAGAAGTTACAAAAGCATGGACTAGTTTCTTAGCATCACTCTGAGACAGGATGCTCCTAATCTTAGAAATATTCCCGAGGTGAAAAAAGGCAGTTCTGGAGATTTCTTTTATGTTATGGTTAAACAAGAAATCTTGATCAAAAATAACACCAAGATTCCTCACAGTAGTGTTTGAAACCAGTGCAATATCAGCTAAGGTGGCAATTTGTTTGGATAGCTTCTCTCTCAGACCTTGGGGACCAAATAGAAAAACTTCAGTCTTGTATGAATTAAGAAGTAGAAAGTTACAGGGCTTTTAGGCCTCTAAGTCTTTTAAACATGCTTGAAGTTTTACTAGTTGATTTGTTTCATTAGGTTTCATAGATAAATATAGCTGGGTGTCAT
>JAUMTR010000027.1:5850346-5910583 GCA_032270685.1 Microctenopoma stevenorrisi | reverse complement strand
GAAATATGCTAATTTTTTGAGACAGGAATTTTGGGTTTTCATGAGCTGTATGCCACAATCATCAATATTAAAACAATAAAAGGCCCTGAACTACTTCAATTGTGTTTAATGAATCTAAAATATACGTACTGTATATCAGTACATTACAGAAAATAATTAACTTTATCACAATATGCTAATTTTTTGAGAAGCACCTGTAGGTTTGACAACATCTACCTTAAAGGCCTGTAGTACATAGCTTGTTAAAAAGGAAATGTTTATCTGACCTAATATAGATGAGCTGATTAGAGGTAAAACCTCTTTGAGTAGTCCAGCCGGGATGGGGTCTAAAAGACAGGTAGTTGATTTAGATGAATTGATTGTTGAGATTAACTCTGCATGATTTACAGGAAGGAAGGTTCAAAATTAAAATTCTGATCAATTTTATCTCTGATATTTATGATTTTATTTATGAAGAAGTTCATGAAGTCATTACTGCTGAGATGTGGAGGAATACTCGGTTCAACAGAGCTATGACTCTTCGTCAGCCTGGCTACAGTGCTAAAAAGAAATTTGGGGTTGTTCTTATTTGCCTCAATTAGTGAGGAATAATAAGAGGTTCTAGCTTTATTAAGCGCTTTTTTATGCGTTAATAAACTATCTTTCCAGGCTAAGTGATGTTCGTATGAATTTGTGGAGCGCCACCTCCTTTCCAGCCATCGTGTTGTCATCTTTAAGCTACGGATTTGTGAGTTATACCACAGAGCTCACTTCTTCTATTTAACAACTTCCCTTTTTAGAGGGGCAACAGTATTGAGCATCGTAGTTAGTGAAGCTGCAGCATTATCAACTAGATAATGAATCTGTACTGGAGTAGGATTAGGAGTAGGAAATTAGGATTACTGCCCTCTGCATATGTAGAAAGGCAGAACAGGTGGTAAGTGAGCACCTGACTGCAATCTCTACCATGAAGGCAGCGTGGATCCCACAACTGGAGAAAGAATGGTCTCAGTGGGAGGAAGAGAAATCCTGCCTCACAGCTGACCACCAGCAGGAAATCTCCAGACTGAAGGCAACGTGGGACCAAGACCTGGAGAAAGAAAGGTCTCAGTGGGAAGGAGAGAAATCAGGTCTCATAGCTGAACATCAGGAGGAAAAACTGAATTAGCAGGTGCAAAGATCCTTCTTCCATAAGACTTTTAAGAACTTTGAGATGTGGTTCAATGAGCTGAAGCAGAAAGAAAAATCAAAATCTGCAGACAAACTGCTTCATGTAGAGACTCAAAGGGAGGAGACTGACAGGAAAACCAAGAAGAAGAAATCCATCAAGAAACGGATCCTCCAGCTCTTTAAGTAAACTGAGGAGGCCGCAGCCCTCTGCAACATCTGACCTACTGTCACACTCCTTCAACATCTGCACAGACCATCATTTCCCACAGGGTTCTTTGCTTTTTCGTCTAGTTGAAATTGTTCATTCATTAATAAAAATCTAGCCTGGTTTCCCGGCTGCTCGGGAACAACTGCCGGGGGGCGGCTAACGTAGCTAGGCTAGCAGATGCTGAGCTAGTTGGCTCCACACCAGCTACGGGCACCTGGCTAGCTGGTTTACTTTCCATGGTGCGGAACCGAGTTTCCAAATCCACCATCCTCGCCTCTAAGGCTGCAAATAACTCACACTTATTACAGATACCGTTATCAGAAAATGAGGCAGAGGAATATGAGAACATATGACACAAAGAACAGGTCATAGCGGGAGAAGAAGGAGAGGAAGACAGGGAAGCCATAACTCGCATAAAGAGTGGGTACTAGCTAGTGGTCACTGACAAAAATTAGCAAAAGTTGTAAAAAACAAGTGCTTGAGTACAAAAGTATGATTTAGCTGTAGCAACAAACACGCAAAAGTCAGATAATAAGAATGCAGAGGGTAGTTCAAGCAGCAAACAAAGTGTTACTGATCGATCAGTGTCGACAACAGGAAGTGACAATTACGCCTACTGTGATCAGGTGATACACACAGAACCTCAGGGCTCAACACAAAGCTCCAAAGCTGTTCTTTTGACCTTGGTCAGGAGTCCTGGAAAATCCTCCACTATACTTTAACTAGTTCTCAGTCACTACATCATAGTATTACTCAGTCTTCCCACACTTGGTTACAGACAGCAGAGTTATGTCCATCTGAAGCTGGTGCATTACTTATGTTCATTACACATTTGTAAACCAGTGCAAAAACACAGTGTTTCCTTTTAGTGACAGTGTAAAAATAAAGTAAATCTCAAATGTTTTTTATTATGTAGTTTGTCTTCAGAAATGGTGATATATAAACATATAGTTACGTTATTATATGTTCACTATTTTCCTTTGAACTGTTGTATTTGATGCTGATCAAGTAGTATTGTGCCAAAACAATCAAAACACTGAGCTGAACATATAGTACATGTATAATAAAATAATGGTTTGGCTAATGTCAATGCATAAAATGTCGAATGTTTTCTACCGTTCTGACTTTGTTTGCAGGTTAAATGATGGCTGTGCTGCAGTGTTCTTCTTACTATTGAAAGAACAGTAAGTCCTCATTTCTTCCAACATTCTGGCAGTGTAAAGCAGTGGGGAAGATGTTACTAGTAGCCTCAGCATTCATTTCCCACTGAATTTGTGTTTTATAGATATAAGGAAAATACCTCCGGCCTGCCTTGCAGTATACTACACATGCTGCAGGGATAATTACAGAGCTTTATGAAACCTCACAGCTTCCAATTTGGTGTGCAGCCCTGCTGGTTTTCTCAAAAATAATGCTTGTTTCTTTTCCCTTTTTCCATTTTAATGCTATTTTACCACTGCTTGTGTATTTACAGTGCATGTATCTGTTAAAGTCCTAATGGCTCTGCTTCTTTAGTTACTGCCCACGGTTCTGAGATATTAGACAGAGCTCAGATTGTTTTAATTAGCTCCACATGTACAATCGCTAAAAAGCATCAAGCTTAATGGCTGTTTGTTTAGAAATGCAGTTTGGCTGTTCGGTACCTCCAGGTAACACATAATTTAGAAATGAATCTTTGCCACATAGCATTTGGAAACTAGCTTCCATTAGCTGATCGAGTATCTGGTGATTTACTAACAACACTCAGTAACATCAACTGTTCTTTCACAATCATCAGTAATTCCTAACATCCAGAGTAAGCTAATGACAACATCACAGAAAAAGCAAAAAGCTAAATGACTCCAGGCAACCGCCACACACACACACACACACACACACACTGACACGTACACACAACAGTGGAGGATCAACAAGCGCATTTACTCAAGCTCCAGTCAGCCGTCGTTGACCCTCTCTATTAGTCATTACAGGAAAATAAACAACAAGAAAACGAAGTGCTGTATTACAGATGAGTATAGCTGTAATATGATCCACGTCAGTATAAATCACAATCAGGATGCAGAAGGCACTGTGAGTGTGTGTGTAGGTTTAACAAAAGAAATAGAAAAGACAATGATACAATAATAAACTGTGAGGCTACCCTGAAATAAATGTAATGTCCATTTCTGTCACAGCAGCAGTGACTGAAGTGAGCAGCGGGTGGTTTTGCTGCCTAAAGTGTGGACTAAATGTTGTACAACTTAGGAAGTGGAATGAAATACAGTATTTTAGTAAAAGAACATGGCGTGTGGTGAGCATGTTAATAACACATGGTTCTCAGTATAAAACAAATGACAAAACACAGATGTTCAGTAGCCTTGTCATGTAACAAAATTATACAGACAACTGTCAGGTTATGTTATATCATCTCCTGAATACACTTCACAGGGTATTACTGAACAGATTAGGTATGTAAAGAACCAATAGTTTAGTGAAGTTAAGTATGAACTAAAGTAATAGGAAAGGATTGTATTTGGCTTTAAAATATTCTAAAGCAAAATTCTCAGGATACCTTGACCTGAACCCTGAAATGTCCAGAGAAGTTCTAATTATTTAGTGTTTTTCTCCTCAAGTCTGAAGAACAACAGTGAAGCATGTGTGAGTGCTGACAGTGCCGCAAACGACTTCATCTAGAGGTAAGTTTGAGAAGAGAACTTTCAACCTGCTCCATCTACTGAGCAGCTGAGGTATTACCTGGTAAAACTAACTTTCTTCAACAGGAAATAACCAGGACTGACTGGTACTGTATTATAGTAAGAGACAAATCTAAAGTGGTGTTCATTTTATTCATATACATACTTGACATTTACACCAACAGAAAAAAATATTTCTTCAATCTTCAAAAGCTGGGCAAATGTTTTAATGCCGTTGAGAGCATTTGATATTATTAAGGGTAACTTCCCTTCTCAGATCTGTACGTACATGGCACATGTTTAATTACAGTTATAAACTCCACACTTTCCCAAAGTTGATATTAGACTATTAAAATCTTAGGTATAGCATCATGAGCCAGCACCACTCAAAACACTTGAGTAAATTTAGAATAGCACCTTTAAAAAACAGGAAACAGTACAAAAACACACAATAGATAAACCATGTATAGCTACAAGCAACTGTTAAAATGTACCACTGAAGGTTTGTTATAGCAGGAACACCAGCAGATTCTTCACGCAAACCTTCTGTCACAGGAAGTTGTTTAAACCAGTGGTTTGTTCAAATGATTTCAATAAATTAATCTAAAAGGGGACATTGTACATTTTTAGACCTGATACAAGGCTTATTACATACAGGCGCCAAACATTTTCATATGAGAACAGTTGAAAATTCTATATGTAACATGTGAAGCCAACTTACAAAACAATATAAAAATATCTGGCAGTATATACTAATGTCAGTGCTTGATGTGTTGAACTTTTTGGTATTCAGCATTTTTCCACAAATAGAGCAAAAAAAAGTGAGCAAAAAAAGTGGGTTCTACTCTATAATTAGTTGAATAGATCCTACTAAAGGTATTGTTTTTTCCTATAAAAAAAGTCTTCTCTTACAGGACTTTTTCTTCTGCGACACAGTCACAGAATGGATTACACATCTTCATCAAATCCGATTACTGGACTTTATAAAGCCACCTTCTGTGGCCGAGTGTGTCCAAGGCACAAAGTTTTGGGGAACAGTCCTTTTGGGTGAGAGGCAAAGTCAACCGCCAAGCAGCACAGAGGCTCAGTAGGGGTATGATGAGATGGAGATGTAAATAATGAAGATGCTTTGGTAAGTAATGCGGCCCTGCACCGAGATGGTGGTGGCCTGCACCCTGAGCCGCACTAGTCCTGGTTTGTCCAGAGCCTGCAGGGTGAAGATGATGCCTCTGCCTGCCTCGTCTCTGATGCCAAACACCTCTCCTATCACACCCGTCTCTTGCTCAATTATGGTAAAGGAGGTACGCATTTGCAGGATGCCCGACTCTGAGAAGGCAGACAGTCGTACCACGTTGTGATTGGCTGGGATGCCCGAGGGAAGAGTGAGCAGCTTGTACTGCAGGAGCAGGGGGGAGCCCGTGGTGCAGTCCAGAGAGCAGGGCCTGTAGCAGGTCCTTTAAAAAATGGAACAGAGTGTCATCATCATCGTAACAGATTCAGATTCAGATTCAGATTCGGATTTTATTTGTCACATGCACAATCATACACAGTACAATATGCAGTGAAATGCTTGTACGACCTCCGAAATGTAAAGAAATAAAAAGAAAGAAGAGGAACACAAGTAACACAATAAATAAAGAACACAATAAAATAATAAAAAAAAAAAACAAGTCAAGACAATGTTTAAGTAACAAGGATAGATGTTTAAATAACGAAGATGTCTAATTGCCATTTAACAATGGATGCAGCAATGTGCAGTAAAGTGACTTGGTGCGTGTAGTGTAGTGAAATAGTGCAGTCGATTGTCAGAGTCTGGGGGGATGCTTCGGGTGAGAGCAGTGTATGGGTCACACAAGGTTATGTTATTCATCATCTACAGATGATGACGTACAGTATCTAAACACTATACAGTAGGTTTTAGTGGTAATTTACCCAGGGCTTCCTCCACTCTGATAGGACGCAGGGCAGGGTGTATCCAGACACTGGTATCCTCCTCTGGTATTAAAACACATCTGATTTTGTCCACACTGGATGCGCTGTTCTGTACACTCATCAATATCTAACGGTACACAGGATAAGAGCTTAGTTGTAATCATTTAAAGGAAAGGAGAATATTACTCTATGTATAATTAGAACATTTATTTAGATGAGACTCTTAACCTTTACAGTTCCTGTCATTGGGTGAGAGCAGGTAACCTGGAGGACAGAAGCACTGGAAGCTGCCTACGGTGTTTCGGCACTCATGCTGGCACGGCTGCTTAAGTGTACATTCGTCCACATCTGTACAAAGAATAATAGGAGAAGTGTGAAACTGAGCATGGAAATACAACGCTGACTTTGTCGCTTTTGATGCACACTCACCAACACACGCGCCGTCTCTGTTGGTGTACCCCACAGGACAACTCTGCCTGGTAATGCGGGATACTCCGTGAGAACGAGAAAGGATCGGCCGCCCTACAGAGGACACCAGCTGTGGATGGAGTCTCGCCCTAACTCTGGTGCCATTGGTGAAAGTTTGGCCTCTCTCTAGCCCTGCACAGGAACGCCTGTCCCCAAGCAACACGGTGCCAGGAGGGCATAGGCACCTGAAGCTGCCAGGAACGTTACGACACTGGTAGGCACAAGGATTAGGTGTCTGCAGGCATTCATCAATGTCTGAAAGTAAAACAAAACTCAAGTTAGTCCAAATATATAATATATATAAAATATATATCTCAGTTAAAGTTTCATTCAGACATACCTAGACATGGGAGGCCCACTCCCTGTGTTCGGTAGCCTCGGGGACATACACAGCCATAGCCTCCGACTGTGTTCTGACAGATCTGAGTGTAGCGGCACATGTGACTTCCATCGTGGCACTCATCAATATCTGGAAAATATGCAGGTAACAGTCGCATTTAGGCTGGATTCTGCATTTAAACACATCTGCATCACAGGTTCTTAACAAATTATATCAATATTGTAACATTGCTTTTCCATGTCTGAGAGCTGTGAGTTCAGTCGCTTTGATGATGTGAAGCCTCTGCTATCTGTGATGATGCCCAGCTCTTCTGTCGCTGGTTTGTTTTCAGCCAATAAAGAAGCTAAGGTATTTTTCTCTGGGACTTCCTTTATCTTGCATTATGACTCAACTTAGGTTACATTTGTGTGCCATCATATGTATTTATATAGCGTGTGTTAAATAGTACATTTTAAAGTGGCAAAGAAATGAAGCGTGACAGCCACTAACCCTTGCAGGCTCCGTTCTCCGCTTTGGTCATGCCAGCAGGACAGCTGTCAAAACACTGATATCCTCCCTCGGTGTTACGACACTGCTGATGAGCCGGGCACACATTTCTGATGCACTCATTGATATCTGAAAAAGTGCAACCATTATTATTATTTCAAGTAGTAATCAATTTATGTTTGATAAATGTCTTTATGACCCTTGTAAGCCGTCTTTAACCCATGAACGTGTAAATAGCCATGTGACTGACCAATGCAGCGATGACCTGACAGCTGGTACCCTGGGTGGCAGATACAGCGATAGGAGCCAAGTGTATTGAGACACTGCTGCTGGCAGGGGGAGAGAGCAGACTCCTGGCACTCATCTACATCTGAAACATACATCATCAAACATGTGTGACACTGGAAATCTGATTGCATAACACTGTTGACCTGGACGAACATCTCAACAGTGACTTGCCTTCACAGCTAGTTCCTGTGACACTCGGCTTAAATCCTGGGCCACACTTGGCTTGGCAGCGATATGTGCCCACCGTGTTGACACACTGCTGGTTGTAGTGGCACATGTGTGAGCCTTGGGAACACTCATCAATATCTGCACAGTATTACAAGAGAAACAGAAGACGAGCGCTGAAACTAGTTTTTCGTTTAGTTCCTTTACCGGATGAGGACCTTACCACTGTTTTCCCCTCACCTTGACATGTATTGGTCTCTGTGGAGATGGTGAAGCCAGAGGGACATGTGCAGGAGAAACCTCCCATTATGTTGTTACAAGAATGAGAGCAGGGAGACTGGAGTGTGCACTCGTCTTCATCTAATGAGAATATATTTGATCGTAAGACAATGTAACATCTTTAACTGTACAAAATGTAAATGACGGCGAACGAAGA
The DNA here is from genome assembly GCA_032270685.1 of Microctenopoma stevenorrisi. Taxonomy (NCBI): domain Eukaryota; kingdom Metazoa; phylum Chordata; class Actinopteri; order Anabantiformes; family Anabantidae; genus Microctenopoma; species Microctenopoma stevenorrisi. The sequence goes on along the minus strand of JAUMTR010000027.1, from coordinate 5,902,439 downwards.
AGGCGGCAGTCTACCAGCACAGTAGGAGGCTGGATCAAGAATGAAACCTTTGGGGCATGTGTCTCCATAACCGTCTGCAAACATAGTTCAGTCAGTGTCAGCTGTTTCAACATTCACAGACAGTATTTCATGTGATTTATGATTGTTTTTACATAATAAATCATTATAGATTTTGTTGTCCATACCTGGTATGAGAAGGCTTGCAGTAATGTGGAAGTCCAAAGTGAGAGTGAACATATTGTAGACACTGTTCATCCCATTGACTTTGAGCAGCTGGAGCAGAGGGCCCTGGCGCTCCTCCTGGCCCTCATAAATAATGGTGTGATTGCATCGCAGAACCATGGGGTTTCCTCCTTTCTGGTGGGTCTGTAATGACCACGAGTACAGCTGCCCTTGACCCGTCTGCACGTATGACTCGTCAAACTCCTGCTGGACACACAAGAATTCAGGTCAGAGAAATTAATGTATCAAATTCTCTGGTGACGCGTGTTTAATATGTGACGAATTTACCTGAAGGTTCAGATGAGACGACGTTAATGAGAGAGGCACAAATCCATTAATTACTATGTCTATCAGCAAAACTCCCTCAGAATCCAGGCCTCTGGCAACATGGGTCAGACGAAGAATCTCTCCTGTTTTAAAAAAAAACGTAAAATGATCATTAACAAATTCAAGAGAAAAGGAAATCTATCCTAAAAAGCCATCAACCTCAAGTTACTGATGCCACCTGCTGGTTGTCTTCTGAGTTACAGAATGTGGGATTGATCAGTGGTCACAGCTATAAATGTAGTTTTTTCTGCATGTTAGCATGAATGGTTATGTGATATATAACACAGAGCATGTTGTATGTATACAGATTTCAAATCTTCTTTTGGGCTATATACTGTAAATCAAAGTGGCTTTGATTTGAACGTACCAGTCTCAAACTCCACCTGAGACTCCTGTCTGAATTGACCCTGGGTGAAAGAGTAGCCATTTCTGGCTGCACCATTCTGCAGCACAGTAGTCCAGTACATGGGAGCAAACACGGACACCAGCACCCGTAGCAAGGGACCTACAAGGAAACATCCACATTTCTTGACCCACACTCTCTATTGTTCAACCAAAGATCATCTCACAATAACAAGCAGTTAACTGAATAAAAACAATAATAACAGAATATAATTTGTGGTCACTTACCAACACTGGGAGGGATGTTGTCCAGGCGCGCCTGCAAAGTGCTGCTTCCCTCCCCTATGTTGTCTGTAATATTAGCCTCCATGAAGGACACCCCAAACTCTCTGTCGTTCAACATGCCTATCAGGCTGCCCCGGGTCTTACGAGGGGTCTCTCCTTCACCAAAACAGACAAATATTGTATTTACACATTCTTGTAATTACTGATTTAAGACAATATAGCAGGTTTTGCTTTCCTTCAAAGAACATTTACAGAGTTCATCTACAGAGAAGAAATTAAAGGAAGAACTCGGATAAATGACTTGAGTTGTACCTGGACAGAGACCAGCCTGGCATTTTCTAGAGTCGGTACTGGGACCGCTGCACGAACGGCCACCGTTGACTGGTTCGGGATTGTTGCATAATCTGATTCGTTTTTGGAGGCCTTCTCCACAAACGCTACTACATGAACCCCATTCCTCCCAATTAGAGTAACCTCCATTGACTTTGTTAGAGGAGAGAGGAAGACAAGAAGAAACTTCAGACAGAGTGAAATGAGACACTGCATAAAGTACTAACTGTATTTTAAATTGTCAAGTTAGTATGTTTTTACCGGCACTTTGGTTTTGTTACGTTTTCTTTTTATAAATTTAAAATAAGCTCACTCTGAACTCGGAGAGTAATGGTCCTTTCAGCCTTTCCAGCTTCACTTTCAGCCACACACTGATAATCTCCTTCATCTGCAGCCTGTAGGTCAAACAGGAAGAACAGGAGAGTTAGTCTTAATTGGCATTTTGAATAACTATTATCCTTCCACAGAGCCACAGACCTTTAGGACAAAGCTGTGTTTTCGATCGCCTGTATTTTTATGGTAATAGAAAGGTGAAATTATGGCCCAAAACACCAACATTTTCTCGATGGGCAGTTGAGACTTTATTCCATTGAGCTGTTTGTCATAATAGATATTATTGGAACAGGGAGAGGACATTTCACATTAGAGCATGCTGTGGGAAGGACAGTCATCTGTCTGTGAGAAAGTCTCAGCTGCAGGCTGTGCAATTACAGTCGCAGTTAGAGACCTAACAAGGTTACAGCCTTAGGAAATTGGGGAAGAGTCTGGGAACATCCAGCTCTCTGTTCATCTCTCGTCTCTGTTGCTAATGCTGTTAGCCTTCCCGACTGAACTCAATCTGATTTAGGTGAGAGCCGGACGCTGCAGGACTGTCGCAAACTGTTTTCTACTCGAGGGGACTGCAGATGAAGCTTGGATAGGATGAACACTGCTTCTTTGTTCTCCAAGACAACAACAATTTATCAATGTACAGTTTCTATCTTACTCAAAGAGCCTTAATCATTTAAATCTGAACAACTTAGTTTGAAAAACTTGTCTGGAGAGGGGGTCATTGCAGTACATTTTAGGAAGCAAAGTAAACTTTGTATTTACAGTGATGCTGTAAATGATCAAGGATCCATTGTGAAGTGCTTGCATTCGAGGAGAGCGGAGTAAGGGTTTTGCATCTTTGAGCCAGTGGAGAACAGGGCTCGGGTCTCCATGAACTGGACAGTCGAGCATAGCAGGGCCTCCATGGATGACTGTCAGAGACATCTGGGCCTCACCCTTCAAAACTGGAGGCTCTGGAGACGCAGCACATGACACAAGTCAAGTAAATATCATTTCCTGTTGATAGTTACATGAGTGGGACGGAACGCTCGTTAACACAACGCTCACCTCTGATGTAAATAAATGCGAGTGCTCGGATGGAACCCACACTGTTTTCTGCTATGCACACGTAGGTTCCAGCATCACTGACAGTCACGTTGTCGATGACGATGGAGCTCCTGCCAGCCTCATCTACTGTGGCACCTTAAATGTTTTAAATAAAAAGGTTTAGTTGTAGCTTCATTTCATTTTACCATCATGATTAGCGCTGGAAAAAGCAGGTGATACCTTGGTATGGACTGTTGTTGACAGTCCAAGAGATGAGAGGATTCGGTGTTCCCAGAGCATGACAGGACAAAGTCAGACTCTGCCCTTTGTTCAGTGTTACGTCAGCTGGCAGCTCCTTGAAGGCCGGCCTCATGTTGATGGACAGGCGAATGTTTTGTCTCGCGGAGCCTGCTGCATTGGTGGCAACGCATGTGAACACACCAGCATCTCCTGGCTGCGTGAGAAAGTAGTCAGATATACCTGCACCTGTGGCTCTAGTCGTAGTTCAGAATGCAATGAAGGCAGCTACGTGTTGTACCTCAGCTCTCTCGATGATTAGTTCTCCTGATCGCAGAACAGTAAATTTGCCTGGAAGGCTGGGGACCATGGTTCCGTCCTTTTCCCAGGATACTCTAGGTTCTGGTGTACCCTGAGCAGCACATGGCAGTAGCGCCTGAAATCCTTGAATCACTGACAGTTCCGTCTGTGCGGGAGGAATCATCGGTGGAACTGAAATGAAACACCACTAGTGTAAATGTCTAAATGTGGAAGGAACATCGCAACTTAAGGGACATCTAATGACTCACCCTGAACAACCAGCCTCACATCATGGCTGGCCCTCCCAGCAAGGTTTTTGGCTGTACATGTGTAAAGGCCTGCGTCACTGCGCTGGGTTGAAGAGATTGCCAGAGTGCCATTGGCAAAAATGTGTACATGAGCACTGTCAACCACAGGCCTCCTGTCTTTGTGCCAAGTAACCTCGGGTTGAGGCTGCCCATCAGCTACACACTCCAGACTCACTGGCTGCTCTAGCACTGCAGTGTATTCCACACGAGGAACACTCAGCACTGGTGGAACTGGTGAAACATGCCGCGGACTGGTGTTAATCACAGACAGATGTCAAAGACAGGTTTCTGGAAATTACAACCAACCAGTTGGAATATTACCTTGAAGGACTAGTTTGGCCCTGCCCACAGCTACACCAGCATCGTTCTTTGCCAGACACTGGTAGGTGCCCGCGTCACCGAGTGTGACACGAGAGAACTTCAGAGCTCCGTTCGAGAGCACAGCCAGCCTGTGACCTGCAATTAAATCATAGAATCACATAAATACGAGAAATCGATCAATCATCTCATTTATTGTCACTCAGGCCTCCGCGTGGTAATTTCATTTTCATAATGATTCTAACATGATTAGGTTAAGTGAAGCAGTATAGATAGGTGGAATATAACAAAAACAGTGAGTTTCTAAAACCAGGTATTTATGTAGTGTTACCTGCTGCTATGGGAACTCCCTCTCGTTGCCAGGTGATAGTTGGTCTAGGAAAGCCTTGAGCCTCACAGGGAAGGACAGTCCCATGATACAGCACCACCTGTACTTCCTCTGCCATTGGCCTGATCTCTGGAGGCTCTAAATGCACGCACAGACAAATAAGTTCTATGGGTTTCTATTTTCATGAATACAATAATTGTTTATTAAAATTTGCTTGCAGCCAGTACACGAGAGCCCACCTTGAACTATGAGAGAGATGTGTTTGTGAGCCACACCAGCCAGGTTCCGGGCTGTACATGTGTATCTGCCCGAGTGACTCGGCAGAGCAGTGGTTACTTCCAGCACACCTGTATTAAAGAAACTGTTAAAGAGGAGTGCAGACACATGACAACATGAATATGATGTCACATGAGGCACAGGATGGATGATAACATATGAATTGTCATGTGTTGTTACTGGTCATGTAGGTCATAGTGGATAGCATAAAGAGCCATAAAACCCGTACAGTTCATTAAACATGCGCTATCACCTGTGGGAAGAACACGGTAACTTCCTCCTCTGGGGCCCAGCTTGGCCCCAGCCTTGGTCCAGGTAACAGTAGGCTGGGGACGTCCTTGTACGTGACATGGCAACACCACAGGAGACATTTTCACAGCTGTAACTGTTGTGACATCGTCTTCGATAGATGGTGGGACTAAAAGAAATGTTTCAAAATCACAGTTTCAATCGTCTGATTTAGTTTGTACCATCTGTTTATTGTAGAAAATTCTGAATACCTTGTAGGATGACCTCGATGACCCTGCGCTCCTCTCCAACATCATTGATGGCAGTACACTCAAAGTAACCTTCATCTTCAGTGGACGGTGACAAAAGAACCAGGGACCCAGAGGAGAGTAACCTGGACAGAGAAGCAAAACTGCTTCAGCACTAAAGCAGCCTTAGGAACTGAACAGCTGTGCGAGTTGTGGACCAGATTCCACCAGAGTGCAGCCATCGTCCGTACCTGTATGCACCAGGGAGCTGACTGACATCAAGTGGAGTGCCATTCCTCTTCCAGGACACTTTAGGTGGAGGTATAGCTGTAGTTTCACAGCTCAGCACAGCCCTAATCCCTGTGTTTACCGTCACATTGAATGGACCAGGACTGATCGAAGGACCCACTAATAAGATACAAAGAGGTTTCTGCTTGAGACCATGTTGACCACAGTGGGTGTATCTGCCGTAGAGCATTACTGGTTATATTGTAATCAAAAGGTGCTGAGTCACAAAACGTTTTAGCATTCTTTACCAAATACCCGGAGGTCCATTCCCCTGTGATCTGAGCCAGCCTGGTTGGACACTGTGCAGTAGTAGCGACCGGCATCGCCCCGCTGAGCTCCGTGTACACGCAGAGAGCCCTCTGATAACACGGTGTACCTGAGTCATATTCACAATTAATAGGAAATGAAATAATAATAAAGTATAATATTACAAATACATGTTGATCTTAAAACGGGCATACTTTGTGTTATCCTGGGACAAAGGGAATCCATCTTTCCTCCATATGACTGTAGGAGAGGCGTCCCCTTCAACTTCACAGGGTAAAACGGCATCCTGGCCAAGATGTGTGGTCACTACTGAACTGCTCTCCTTTATTACTGGTGGTACTATATGAGTAAAAGGTGATATGTCCATATAGTGACTTGGGTTTAGCACGTTGACTTATTTTAGCTTCTTATTGATAAGTACACTTACAGAGAATCTCCAGTGTGAAGAACAGACTGGTGCTTCCAGCCATGTTAGTGACCACACAGCTGTACTGGCCACTGTCTTCAGGCTTGACTTCCTGTATCTCCAGGTACTGACCCCCTGCTAGCCACTGGATACGACCACCCAGCTGATTTAACAGGAGGAGGAGAAAAAGCGTGTGAGAAAGCGTAACTAAGTTGTCTTGTAGGTAAATACCAGTTCCCCCCCGATGCTGTACCTGCAGTTTGGTTTCATCCTTGTACCACTCTATGTTGGGAGGGGGGTCACTGTCTGCCAAACACTCCAATGTCAGGTGTCCATTAACTGGCACCGTCAATGTCTTCACGTCATCAGAACCAAGGAGCATCGGGGGGACTGAAACACAACCACTGGTTATTAATTGATTGGCCTCTGAAAACCATTGTCCACTAACTGATCCCGTAGTTCACATCCACAGAGTGTGTCAGTGCTGGGAATATTATCTGTGACTTGATTTTCTTTTTACACTGCAGGTGGAGAAGTGAATCAGTCTGTGTCTCATCCATTTTGCCGTTGGAGTGATAAAGCGGTAGCATAGGAATAAGTAAGAATGCACCAATACAAAAATAGCTCGTTTCACCTTGGACTCGAACCCAGTGGTTCTTCCCATCTTCTCCAGCTAGGCTGCTGGCCAAGCAGGTGTACAGTCCTGCGTCGCCAACCTTTGGAGAGAGGACATTAATCAGTTTGAGTGGTTCTTGTCTGGTTGGAGGAGGACAACATTTCTGTCTGTCTAAGAAATAAATATATATACACAAATAAATACAGCTTTTCTTGCACCTTGACATTTTTAGATCTACAGTAGGCTGTATATTACCAATGCAAATACCAGGTTAAAAGAGGAAATGAAACAGTTTAGCTTTGTAAATGACTTTTTAAATGCAGTTTGGCAGATTACATCAGTCTGAACAGCTACAGTGAACGGGTCTGTCCAGTCGTGTCTTTTGCATCTTTGCATTATTACCTGAACTTTGCTTATCCTGATATAGTGTCCATCCTCCTGGACAATGTCACTCCCTTCCAAGGGATGACCATCCTTGAGCCAGCTGAGGGTGGGCGGTGGGACTCCTGTGGCTGAGCACTGCAGCTCCAGTGGACTATCTGCTGCTATGGTCACCTCTTCTGGAGAGCTGGAGCTGGATATCTTTGGAGTCTCTGATTATAAAGAAGAATGTTTTGGATCAGTTGTGAAGCTAATTTTTTTACAGACTAACTTGGAACTAAATAAAAATTTCAGATTACCAAGCACAGTGAGGTTGAAGCTCTTAGTACTGCTTCCAGCCTGGTTACTAGCCACACAGCTGTAGAGACCTGCATCTGAAGGAGCCACATCCGGCAGCTGTAGCCGTGTCTCCTGCCCGTCCAGGAGCAGGTTGTGATGAAGGGACAGTGGCTGGCTGTCCTTCATCCATGTTAGTGTGGGAGGAGGAACTCCACGAGCCTCACAGGTTAAAGTCACCAAGGATCCTTGGACTACTGTGACGGGCTCCACTGGCTCAACGTGGTCTACACCTGGAGGAACTTTGGATTATACACATATGCATCTGTATGAAATCCCAGGCAATCTAGACTCTCTGGGTAAAATCAGTGGATGGTGCTGTCTGTTGTAATGGTACCTTGGACCTGGACGTCATAGCTGAGCTCTGCAAGACCAGCTCGACTGCGTGCAACACATGTGTAAACTCCAGAATCAGACAGCTGCACAGGAGAAATCCTTTTTTTGTGAAGAAAGAGGACATCTGGCATTACCTCACCCATAAACATCTCTTTGCAGGATATCTCTGTTTATGTTTCTCTGTCTAAACTGACCTAAGGACAGAGTCACCAGCCAGGAGGCGCGTGCGGGGGGAGAGGAGAAGGGGATGACCGTTCTTCAGCCAGTTAATGTGAGGCGGAGGGTTTCCTGCTGCCACACACTCCAAAGTCACACTGGTGTCCTGGCTGACATGCACCTCTTTGGGGACACTGGTCTCTCCATCGATAGACGGTGGGACTGTGACAAGTCAAACAGATTGAAACAGCAAGCAACTAGCAAGACAATAACACATCCGACACACATTCACATGTTGAAACTCACCTAGTACAAAGAGGGTGTAGATTTTGCTCTCCTTTCCAGCTGGGCTCACAGCCAAACAGGTGTATGTCCCAGAATCCTCAGGTCTCAGGCTCTGTAAGGTTAGAGTACTGCCATCGGGTGTCAAACTACCAGGTTCAAAATACAAAATGAAAAACACCACTTATTATATTTTTCTGTGTAAAACAGCATGAATTAAAAGTTCAGCCTAGTTCTGAACCTGAGGATCACTTTCCCATCGTCACATCATCATCATCCCACAACTTTCTCACATTTGCTTCCTCTGGCTGATACTGTTCCAGTGAGCATAGAAATTGCTGGACAGCTGCTCGTACTGTTTGCCATGATGAAATCGGGCAAAGGGCAACGAATGACTCCATTTGTCTGTTAACTTCAACGACTAAAAGCTGTGATTTGTTGTAGTTTCAATATGTAAATCTCCATTAAATTGATCACACTGTTACTTCCTGCAGTTTTGTGAGCTGTGAACAAACTGTCTGTGAAGAACTCACGTGATGTGACGCATGTCCGATCCAGCTAAAGCCGCTCCGTCCTTCAGCCAGCTGAGGCGGGGTGTAGGGACTCCAGTTGCTCTGCACTCCAGGGTTAGATCCTCCCCCACGGGTGCACTCACATCAGACGGGTGGTGAGAGTTCATGATGGTGGGTGATACTAAGTTGGACAAAGACCGTCCTTAAATGACACTTGACGGCATTCTTTAGTCATAGCTGAGCTTCTGCGCACACAAGTGGATGAACTGTAAACGTTTCTTTACCCTGCACTGAAAGGGCGTAGTCCTTTTGTGTTCGCCCCTCACTGTTCTTGGCCACACAGGTGTATGTTCCAGCGTGAGACAGAGTGAGAGGCCCCAGCTCCAGTCGGTTCCCTCGAACAGACCACTGCCACTGGAGACTGCTCTCTGGACAGCAAACATATTCACTCACACTAGCTGTCAAACTGTCAGGTCCACTAATGTAAGTACCCGTTTTATTGCATTCTTCTTACCGATAGGGGTTCCATCTTTCAGCCATGTGATGCTGGGCACAGGGATCCCTGTGGCCTCACACAACAGGGTCACGTGGGACCCCAGGGTGTAGTTTAGAGACTCGCGGGCAGGCCCAACAAGGACAGGTGGAACTGTGGGAATATGTTTGTACAATAATAACACACTATATGGAGCCAGTGAAAGGTGTTACTGTGAGACTGTAGCAGAGTTATCTCACCATGAACCATCAGCCTGAATGTCCTGTCCACCTGTCCTGCCACATTAGATACTTTGCATGTGTAGGTGCCACCGTCTGCTATCTAGGAACAACAACAAATAGGTCATTATGGCGACAGTCGGTGGCACAAACTGGATCTTGGCTCCTTATGTTGACAGATCGTGTATATGTTTTGGATCTAGGTCAGACTTAAAACAGGTTCAAATAAAGGAAAGAGTGGGTGCTGTGTCATGGCACATACTGTATGAGTATGTGTGGAATATGTGAAGGTTACCTGAGAGATATAATAAACTGCCTGGACATACACACACACACACACACACACACACACACACACTAATAATCTTTGCTTTGCATTCATTTGTCACCACGACCTTGTGCTAATGATCCATCCAATTTTCTGCAGCACTTCCCCAGGATCCTTAGTGGGGTTAAAGTCTGGACTCTGAGTAATCTGTGTAAATTGCGTAAAGCACTTTCTCACAATTTTTGCCAAAGGAATTAGGTTATTGTTAGTTGTGTGCTAACAGGGAAGAGAAAAACCTGGTTAAGTGCATTCAGGTAGAGACCTAACGTGAAATATATTACTCACTGCAGTAACTATTTAGTGGCAGGCTCTTCTTATTTGCTTAATAAAATCCTGGGGGGCACTTTGTACATGCGTTGTATGTTAATGTGCAAAGACTTCAAATCAGTGCAAGTCCTGCCAAAAGCCACTTTCAGTCCTTAAACACATTTGTTTGCACCCTCAGACATGCATTATGTAATAACTCTTTTCCTGACCTGAAGTCCTATGATCTCCAGCTGGTGATGATCCATCTTCAGTCCATTGCCTGCAGACAGTTGCAGCCCATTCTTGTACCATGTGATTTCAGGCTCAGGAACACCATGGGCTTCACACTGGAGGGTGACAGAGGAGCCAACTTGTGGGGTAACCATGGGTGTCTCGGCATCTAGACGAGGTTTGAGGGTGGGCGGGGCTGATGCACAAAAAGAGAGGGCATGATGTCGGTTTGATTCACCCAGATTCGATATGATTCATTCCCGAACTATCTTCTGTCACAGATGGCTTTAGGTAAACATCTCTTGCTTAGACAATGTCCTGAGATTTGATCATCTGTGTATGTAGTTGACTTGTGCAGAGGGGTCACCATGTGTCTCCTCACCATAAACACTGAGTAGAATACTTTTCTGGTCCTGGCCTGCTGAGTTGGTAGCCGTGCACACGTACTGCCCCGCATCCTCCAGCTTCGCTCGGGGCAACTGTAGCATCTGCCCACCTGTTAAACAGATATTATTTTATTATTAATTATTAATTATGTGGGTATTGCAGCTGGCTGAGGCCTGACCTGGCAGAATGTGGATGCCGGTGCTGAACTGGAGGATGTGTCCATCTTTGGTCCAGGAGATCTCTGGAGGAGGGTATGCTTGGACATCGCACAGCAAGGACACCATGTGGCCCTGGGTCACACTAACCTCCTCCTCTTTCTGGCCAATTATCATCGGGGGTACTGGAAGACAAAATGAAAGTTGTGTTGTGGTAGAGAGAGTCAGGCAGCGAAAGCCTCACTGACACACTTTTCTTACCTCGCACTGTCAGACTAAAGAGTTTCTCAACTGTTCCAACCTTGTTCTCAGCCACACACAAATACCCAGCCATGTCTGACACCTGCACACTGAGGATCTGAAAAACAGTACTGCATCGTTACCCCTCAGTACAATATGTCACAGTTGGATCTGTGTAAACGCTGGTGTCTGTCCAAAGTCAGTGACTAACCTGGAGTCTCCCATCCTCGCTGATGTGGTGCTGTGAGTCTGTGTGCACTGGCTGTCCATCCTTCAGCCAGGAGATGAGTGGAACGGGGTGGCCTGTCACATCACAGTGGAGAACCACAGTGCTGTTGACCACTGCTCCCATTTCTTCCATAAATTCCTCCGATGCTCCCTTGATCACAGGAGGCACTGAGCAGGTGAAACACAGCTGAAACACACTGCCCTAATTCCTTTGTTTCTTCATTTAAACTCTCACTACTTGCTTACCTAGGATCTCCAGTTCGAAGTGCATGTGGTCCTCTCCAGCCTCATTAACAGCCTCACATGTGTACTGTCCAGCGTTGTCTTTGTCTACTCGTGCTATTTGTAGCACCTGCCCACCTAAGATGACAAACCCATATGTGAACAGCAAATTTATGTGATCCGTTTATTTATGCAGCATTGTACACAGCGGGATTTAGTGAGACTGCACAGGAAGGAGTCTGCTCTGACCTGGAAGTAGCACCACGCCGTCAGCAGAGGTGAGTTTCTGTCCATTCTTGTACCAGCTGAGCTTGGGTGGGGGGATGGCATTGCTTTCACAAGACAGGCTGATCGGATGGCCTAAAACCACCTCCCTTTTCTCTACCATGTCCTCATTGCTGTCCTCGTCCATGTGTTCTAAACCCCAGGCTGCTTCCCCGTTATTCACCCGTTGGAAGACCGGAGGAACTGGCAAGACAATAGCATCTTAGAGTCACGACGTTTTCTATTCACAGGACAAATGTATTTAAAATAATCCTTACATTTCTCCAACAATGTTACTGAAAATAAGTGCATGCACTGTAACACACCCTGAATAGTGACATGGAAATCTCTCTTGTCCTCTCCTGCAGAGTTAGTGACCACACAGGTGTACTGCCCCTCGTGGGACAGCATGGCATTCTCTATGTGGAAGATGTGGCCACTGTCCTGAAGGCCAGCGTGCAAGGTTCCACTAAGCAACTAAAGAAACAATACATACATTACTGAATCCAAAAAAATGTTCTTCTTCTTCTCACACATCCTCTGTAGAACATACCAAACACACTGCAACGTTTCTGTTGCACTGAAAGAAAATTATTGCTGTATTTATTCATCACAAGAAATGACTGTATTCTTCCTCAACATCTGTGCTATAAATAAGCAGAAGAGGATATAAGAGAAGAGGACACAATATGAAGAGTGGAGGTGGTTTGTGTCAGATGATGTAAATCCTTCGGTACATTTTGTAATTCTAAATGGCTGCCAGCAGAGGCTGATAGAAGAATGAGCCTGTTCTGTTTAAAAAGATGTAGAGCCTGGTAGAGTGACACACCAACCTGTCCGTCTTTGAACCACTGAACACTGGGCTCAGGGAAACCTTTCGCCTGGCAGGAGAGCGCTAAACTCCCGTTAATCCGTACTTTCTCTTCACCGCCAAATGCCACTGATGTAGACTCACTTTCAATCTGTGGTGGGACTGATTAGAAGAAGAAATATATATGAAAACATTAGGTTCTGTCTAAGCGGTTTTTATTTGTATGTAGTAGAGATGCCTCTTACCCAGAATACTCAAAGAATAATGTTTGACAGCAGTGCCAGCTGGATTTGTAGCCCTGCAGGTGTAGAGACCAGTGCTGTCTCCTTGTGCTGAGCCAAGTCGCAGAGCCTGTCCACCACGGGTGTATGTCAACTGGGGGCTGGATACGATGGGCTGGTTGTCCTTTAGCCAGGTGATACTCGGCATGGGAGAGCCCTCAACATCGCACAGAAGGACTGTAGGGAAACCCAGGACCACTGACACATCTGAGGTCTCAGTAGGACCCTTGATAATCGGGGGAGCTGGGGACAAAACCCCAAAAATACATATCACAACACCCAGTGAGCTTTTCTAATGCAAAGGACAGAATGTATGGATGCACTAGAGAGTGGCCTCTTCAGTAGAGACTTTAACACTTAAAAGTCATGTGCAGAAACTTGGGCAGTTATAGCACATTCTCTTCAGATGACACAAATATCCCCCTGAATAAATGTGCTCTTAAACCACAAAGTGTGGTGGAAGTGAAGTCATCAGTGTGTCAGCAGAAAAGAAGAGACCTTGCACTGTGAGTCTGAACTGGCGCATCTGAGTTCCCGCGTTGTTACTGGCCAGACACTGGTAAAGGCCCTGGTCTCTCAGTCTTACTGACTTCACCTTCACCACCTGGCCATCCTCCAGAAACTCCACATGGGGATCTCCATCCCGGGACAGAACCCTGTGCAGAGGAAGGAACGGTAGACCAAATCATCCACCGTGTACTGGGATGTATCAAACTGTCAGAGTGATGCTTACTCGCCGTCGCGGCTCCATTCTACTCTGGGTGCTGGTCGCCCCATCACTTTGCACTGAAACTCCACTTCCTGCCCCAGAACCACAGTTAACTCCTGCATTTGGGATGTTCCTGAGATCACTGGAGGAGCTGCAGCAGTACAGACATACACCAGAAGGGTTAGATTACTTACTTATTTTAGTGTTTAGTATTTAAAATGCTGAATGACATCATGAGCAATTAGTGGCATTTTGAGCTCACCTTGCACCACTATGTTATATTCTCTTCTGGCCTCTCCAGCCACGTTTTGTGCTGTGCAGGAAAACTGTCCCGCGTGTTCAGGCTGCACTCTGTAAATGCTGAGCAGCCTATTCCCATTCTGCAGATACACCCCAGGAGTGTCCACCTACATGATACAGACAGCAGTTTAGTGCTGTAATGAGAGTGATTGCCACTTGGTGGCGTTGTACAGCAGGATATAGAACAGTGACTCTGCAGAGGAATGCAGTCACACGCAGCCAAACTCCCACAATAAATGTAACTGAGAATTTATGGTGAAAAACTCACGAGATGACCGTCTTTAGTCCAGGTGATTGCTGGGGAGGGAATCCCAAAGGCATCACAGCCTAGAGTGAGAGGTTGCTTCAAGGTGACAGTGAGGTTCAGTGACTGGCCATCGTCTTGGATATCCGGCGGGACTAAACCGTCACAGGCAAAAATAGCTTATGTATGTACTGCGCATTTTGACAGTGTAATAAAAAGGAGTCCTAATTTCTTACCATGTACTTTTAGCCTTGTCTTTCTCTCCACTGAGCCCGCCTCATTGGTCGCCACACACTTAAAGTCTCCACTGTGGCTCGCAGACACTGAGTTAATTACAAGAGCTCCATCCCTCGCCACAGAAAGCTGCGATTGCTCAGCGTGAACCTCCAGGCCATTTTTGAACCAGCGTACTTTAGGATGAGGTGAACCTGCAGGTGCAGGCACAAGAAAGGATTCTGACTGAGTATAAAATGAGCTTTATTGATCATGACTGACAGAAAGAAAAGTTACTTCCATCTCTCCGCTTCGCTCTAGGAGAACTTAATGGGCAAGTGGCCCAGAGTAGAGAAAGCCAGCGCTACATTTATCTGTTGGACAGCATGGCAGCAGGGAGCACTGAGCCAAAATTGTTAGAGTCCTTGTTGCCTGCAAGCTTGAGATTTCAAGGTCAGAGTCACATTAAAAAAGGACATAAAATAAGACACAGTATGCTGGAGAGCTGAAAGATTTAAAACACTAGCAGAACGATTTATTACCCAAAAACTAAAGGTGAGCAATAAAGCTAGTGGTTGAACAAGCAGTGGTACATATGTCCTGTGGATCACTGGGTGGAAAAGCTGGAATATGGAAACGGTGGAGCATTTTAGAAGCAACACAAATGACTCTCAGGACAACAACGGAGAAGCTGAGGAGTCGCAATGACACATGATGAAGCGCAGCACACTTCCACGGTTCAAAGTAGTAACCACAGGAGACAACTACAACTAAAGGTAACGTTATCGTTGCGTCTCTGAACACATGTTTAGAGTTAAGGAGCTCCGAAGCAAATTCATTATCTCATTGCTGGGAGGAAATGTGTACAGATGTTCTGTTTTAGATGTGAACACATCTCATTAGTAGAGTTTGAATTTATTTGCTGAAGTCAGAGATTATCTCTTCCACGTGTTTCCCAAATAATTACCTCGATCAAATGCAATGGGCTTGTTGGTGAATTAATAATATCCTTCTGGCAGGATGTGCTTTATCTCTCTCATACAGATAGATCCCAAGAGTACAATGAGGGGATGCTTACTTCCGGCTTCTGGCTAACTCTCCAGGGTAACAAGAGAATCAAGCCTTTGTGTCTGAGCAACTCTGAAGCCTAGTAGCCTGCCTGCCTGCCTGAATGGAAGGAGGGCTAGTGTGGCTTCAGCCTTCTCCTCTTGTGCTTCACAGAGCATCTTAGACTTCCCTGTCCTTTATCTGCCAGCAGCAGCCTGTAATTAGGACTCCTCTCCCAACAGGCCCTGACACACAGGAAAGCAGATGTGGCTCACCGAGGCAGCAGGCAGACTGATGTTCCAGCTGTTGCTTCACATTAGACACAGTCCTCACCTTCTCTCACAGAGCTGGTTACTATGGCACTGATCCACACAAACAATACCTGTTTGGAAGGGCTATCAGAGGATTGGTATCAAGTGTCCATCAGTGCATCTGCAGACATACACCAGTCTTGCAATGGAGCAAAAGATGCTCCATTGTTTTATACAGATACCACGTCTCTTTGCGCTGTGGTAAAAATACATTATGAAGCACCTCCTTTTAAAGTTTCCTCTTGCTGTAAAAAACTAACCTGAAAAAAACACACATTCGTTTTAAAGCCACCCTCTAAAGTTGCTCCTGAACTCCAAATCTTTCATTGCCCTATTTTCGGCAGGATAATCTGTCCACGGCTGACTCGTCTGTGAACCACTTCATACCTTCAGCGGGGCAAGGGATGATGACCTCACTGTTCACTACTTTCTCCATGATGGCATCTCCAGGTTCTGCAAACGACGGGGCCTCTGTGGGAACAGAAAGTGTGATCGATGCAGGGTCAGATAATACCGTGGGCATTTATTTGAACGTGTAGAGAGGGTTTGTCAGAGTAAAGGTTTCAGCATAGAGGCCTTTATGAGTCCATGTTGTACATGGAGACTTTCCAACAAACACCTAAAATCAGTTTGTGTCCAGCGTTCAAATTAGACGAAGTGTAACTGATCATCAATCGTGTTTGTTTCAGGAGAATTGATTCTCGTGCTCACAGAATGACTTAGCATCTGACCGGCGTCTCTGAGAGTGCCGAGCCTGCGTCAGCTTACACAAGTTGATGCAGTCTGAAGTAACCAATTTCCTGCAGTTTTCTGAAACCAAGAAAATGTGACATTCACACCCCTTTCATGGTGAGGTTTGCCAGCTGTGCAGAGGTGAGACGGGAGCCACAGTTTGAATTTCTCTCTCCAGCTGTCACTTTGCATTTTTGTGTTCTGATTTTGATGCTTTTTCTGTTTCAACAGCTCAGTTCCACATTATGAATGCGTTATTTTCCTCTCCACTCTCTTATATCGGTGCATATACATTTTCATATAGTCACTGCTATATGTCTGTAAACAGATTAAGACAAGCATGAGTCACAGTACAGTGTATATGCTGCAGAGGTTTCTTAATTTCTGCATCTTCTCTGCATCTGCAATTGGCACCACAGTGAACTGTTTATATTTACCAAGAATGTCCAGCTTGATCTCCAAGGTCTCCTGACCAGCGCTGTTCTTGGCCACACACTGATAGGTGCCCTGGTCAGCAAGGCTGACCTGCAGGATCCTGAGGGGTGTAGTGTTCTTGAGACCAACAGGAAGGCCATTGTGAAACCAGCTGACTTCGGGGCTTGGCTCACCCTGGACCACACATGGCAGAGTCACCGTTTGGCCCATCAGTGCTTTTAAGACGGAGGGTGCTGGCTGAATCCGGGGCTTTGCTGAGGACAAAATAAATCCTAAATGCATGTCTCATCACATCTGTTACACACCTACACATTTCATTTTAAATACGGTCTGTTATATGATGTATTTATGTGCAAGGTATCATCATTTTTAAAGCAAGTTTTCAAAGAAGTTAACTTTCTAATCAAGACCCACAGTTTTACCTTGAATGTGCAAATTGTAGCTTAGGGACACGTTGCCTGCTGGGTTTTCTGCAGTGCAGGTGTACAGCTTACTATCAATCAGACGCACATCAGTGATCTTCAGAGAGCCTGAAGGCAAAACAGTGAACCTGGGGAGTGTTTAGGGGTCAAGGGCAAAGACATGGAAAAAAACACAAAGCTTGTGAGTAATAAAAGATCTACAGCCGCCGCGTTCTAGGAAACAAGGCGATTACTTTTTCTCTTGTGTCCTATTTACATAGGACAGCATGTATCTACACAAGTACATAAATAGTAAAAATATTTATGAAGGCTTCATGGTGTTTATAGTATTGCAGTCCTATAGCCAATGGGACTGCAAATCACTAACGTACGTTTGAATATCAACCAAAGAGGCATGTTTGGCTTCTGTTTACAATGCCAAGATCTGATGATGAGTCTGTTTCTGTGAACAAATCCAACCTGTGAATTCCCAGTGCAGCGTCTGCCAGAGGCTCACCATGCATTCAAATAACAGAGAATGTATTTTCTACTCTTAAATGAATTTGCTGAGTTTGGAATCTTCTTGTAAGGTGTTAATGGCATCGCTGTTTTTGTTGTTAGATCATCGATGGACAAATGTTCTGCACAAGAAGAGGACACTAAGTGGAGTCTCGCCCTTGTAATCTCCTCAGTGACTTGCTGCTCTCACATCTTTGTCATAAGTACATTTATTATGCAACGCAGCCAAAGGTTGACCTTCCACTGCTACTGTGGGAAAAGTTATGGTCCCAAAATCAATGATGATTTTTTTCCTGAAGAGCACGACGACGACCCTGACAGCACAACTATATGGACGTTTGTGCAGGTCTCTACAATCAATATGTCTTGTTCTCCTGACAACAACAACAACGTTGAAAGCAGTTTATAGAAAACCAGCCATTTGTTTTAGAAATGTTACAAGCAGACAGATGGAGGCGATCACACACGCTAACCTCCCCTCCAAAAAATGCTTTACAGCAAAAACAGCCGCAGCAATTACATGTAGGTTAGAGTAGCTAATGCGTCTTTGAAGGGGAGTGTGCACTAGAAGCTATCCAGCTGTAAACGTATTACATATACAAACATAAACACACCTCTGTAATTTATCTGAGATAAGAGTGTCTGCTAAGCAACCGAATTCTAACAACAGCATGTTCATGTAAGTGTAAGTGAGCGGGAAGCACAGAGGCCTCCGTCTCCGCTGTCCATATGGTATAATGCTGAGATGTCAAAAAGCCTCAGGAGAGGTGACTGCATTCAGCATTGTAAGCAAGTGACTGCCTCTGCGTTGTTGAGTCCAGGCTCAGAAGTATTGACGCGAGCTCAAACACACGCCCTGCTCACCCATCCACCACGCCCCACCTTGGTGTCAAACCATGTGCTTTCACAGTCTGACACAAAGTGTAAGTGGGACAAATTGGCTTCATCAGGATGCGATCTGGAGTGAACAAATCCACTGAGCAAGTGTTGAGTAGCTCCCTTCGCTCTTTCTGCCTTTGGCTAAACACGCTGCTACTGCCAACTGCTTTAAATGACTTCAACAACCAGCACCCCCTGGTCATTTCCTTTGACCCACTGAGTGTAGCTGGAGAGATGAAACTCCGTTTGCACAGCTTGCCTGTGACCATGGGTGCTGCATATGCAAAGTATGGGCTGATGTGGGGGTTGTTCACAGAGATGTGTTATTCTCATCAGACAGCACTAGTAAAGACTCTGAATGTTGTTTTACTGTTGAGGCGCCCTGGGGATTCTGAACATCAGGCAGACATGGCTTGTATCTCTTCCTCTGTCAGTTCATTTTCCTCCCCACTTCCTGGCAGACCCCCCCCGCTCCTCTACACCCCCACCTTTTCTTTCTCGCTGGGCCCACACAAGTCTTCCTATATCTGAGTCACCACAGCACCACAAACCCCCTCTGTCGTTCTTCGATTTACCCAAAGCCATTCGGTGTGTTGTCTGTCCGCCATCTATCCACTCTGTGTCCTAACTCAGTCGGCCTGTCTGCAACCAGAGTGACCACACATGAAATCACTGAACTGTGTGGGACCAGATGTTTCTCCTCAGTTTAGCCAACATGTGAAGCCCGCACACAGCTTTGCAGCCTCGTGTCTTGCTGCCCTTCACCAGGCATTGCTGAATGAACTCCAAACACTAGCTCTGAATGACAGCCAGCTTCAGTCAGAATGAACTGAAATGAATGTTTTAAGACTTCCTCTTACCCAGCTATGACAGGGGGAATGGGATGCCCATTTCTGCTCCACGTGACCAGTGGAGAGGGACTCCCATGGGCCTCACATGGGAGAACAACCTCTGTGCCCACCTCCGCGGCCATCTCGATGATGTTGTCATGGCCGCTCACACCCATTATCTTAGGCATGGCTTGAGGAAAAAGGGAAAGAAGTTGTAAGAAAACCATGTAGGTTCTTTATTTAACCTGCTTTAGATCTGAAATCAGTCACCGTTTCACCAGCTGATGCTCTGACTGAACATTAGTTTGCCTTACTGTTAACACTAAGCTGGATCTCTCGGCTGGCGTAGCCCACAGGACTGGTGGCAGTGCACATGTAGATGCCTGCATCCTTCGTAGTTGGGTGGGGGATGCGGAGGTCTCCATCAGGTTCTGACCAAAGAGAGGAGTGGTCCCTTGGCAGAGGCTGCCTCCCCTGGTGGAACAGCAGGCACAAGACCAGATAGAATATATTGCAGATAAAAGCTGTCCACAAATCAGGACGGGGAGGCAAAGTTTAGTTTAGAGTTTACGGCCCAACCTTTGATGTCTAATGTAAGCACAGAACGTCTCTCTCCCAACACACAGACCACAACGTGGCCTGCTGCACACGCACTTGCTTTGAACATCAAATTGCTTTTACAGATTCGGTTTTATCTGACAAGAAAATAAATTTACTAGACTCTAGAGTACTAATCTCAAAATGTTTTGGGGAAAAAAACTTAAGGAAAAAAAGCCTGCTCAGATCTTCATCGTGTAGCAAACAACAGTAGTTGACTTTATTCAGTCGTGCTGATTTTACCTAGGTTATGTCTTCTGGGTAAAAGTCAAATCACTGCTTTTAATTATTTTGTTAAATGAATCACACACTCTTCTATTAATGCCCATTTGGGATAATAGCTGCCTGTATAGAAGTGATGTGATTGGGCCTTGTATGATCATTTTGTAAACAGGTAGAATGGCTGCAAGTATTCTACGAGTCCTGTTGTTCCTGAGTGGTACTGAAAGGTGCTACAAGAAAGGTTTGAAATGGATTTCTATGGTACAATAAAATTAGGAGTGAGTTCTCAGCCAAACAACACTATGATAATGTTGCCATGGTTGCATCCCTGCTGGTCAGGTTAATCAAGTCTTGATTGCAGTATAAACAGTTATTGTTGTTGGAGTTTCTAAAGCGCTCTGGAAAATCGGAGAAAAATAAAACCAGGAGGTGAAAGTGTTTCGTTAGATGAATACAGCAACAGAAAAATGATAATGATCATTTTTTTAATGTAAAGTCAATTGATTTGAGATATCACTGAAGGCAGTGTGGAGTGCTAAGGGTGTACTGAAAACCCGTTTCATTAACATATCAAAGGGGGGGCACCACTTAAGAGAAAATAGTGAAGGACTGTTACAGTGATGAAGATGAGTACTATGATCATTACCATCATTATGTAAACTTACATTATATTAATAGCCCACTTATGGTCTGGTTCAAACTGAACCAATTTGAACTTAACACTGCAGAAATAATCTGCATCTTATCACCACTGGATGTTGATCTTTGCTTTTATTTGTCTGTAACCTGTTTGACGTAGTTCTGGTTTCGATAATTATTTACAAAGTCCTAATGATGATTCATTTTAAGCTGAATGGATTCCAGGTGTGATCCTCGCTATATAATTCTGTGGGGACCTGAGCTAGTCAATTAGTCATGCATGAGTTTATTGGATGCAGCCATAGCAATCATTAAGACAAGGAGATTTGGGCTGTGTGTGACATCCTACCTTGGACCAGACAACATTTGGCTTGGGAACTCCGCTGGCCTTGCAAGATAGCATGACGGCTACACCCTCATTGGCAATGTAGTGATATGGACCAGCGCTGATCTCAGGGGGCACTGTGAGAGAAGTAGGTCACAGAACACAGCTGGCCATGAATAAGTGGGCCCACAGCATTGTCACTGGTCTTAACCTGCCAAAAGGATCAGCGCTCGAGGCATTTTCTCATTACCAACCGATGATGAACCATAATCTTGCCTGTCTGTCACTACACACCAATGAACAAGACGAGCCTTTCATCAAAGCGTGCAATAAAGGACGCCTCTCACAATGATGACAGGTGGTCAAGTCATTGAGATGTCGTTGTTTTCCATGCTGAGTCAGCACATTGCCGTTGCCTTGAATGTCCGAGCTACAATCTCTGGTCCACACCTGCCAGGAGATATTAGCTTAGCACAAACTCAGGAAGAAACAGCTAGCCTGAAACTGTCCAGAGATTAAAGAAGCGCAAAGATCACATGAAATATTACAAAATTTAATCTTCAGGAGTCGACAACCCTGATTGGTTTTTTCCCATTTCCTGTCCAACCCACTGCTGATTACTGGATCAAGTGTGTTCAGCCAGGTAGAAGCTAAAAGTGCAGTGACAGGGACCAGTAGTCAGGACCAGGATTACCCCCCCCATCTTAAACCCACTGTTACACTGAACTATGAACACGTTTATATATATTTTTTTCATTATTCTTTTTATTAATGGACAAATGAAAAGGTAAAGTAGTAATAGGTAAATTGTTAAAAATTAAACTTTACTGGCCATTTTACTCAGAGTTACTGGCTTACCGTGGACCTCCACTCTGACTGTGATGTTAGTGGAACCTGCTACATTCACAGCAGTGCAGACATACACCCCGGTGTCTTCTGGGACGGCTTTTTCAATGTGCAAACTGCCATCGCTTCTCAAGAACATCTTCCTGTTCAGCTGAATCTGTTTATAGTGAGAGAGTAAAGACTGCTGTGATGCAAGCACATATACTGTGTGTGATCTGTGTTTGAGTTAGAGAAGAGGCAGCCTTACAGGTTTTCCATTTTGGGACCAGTGTCTTTCTGGTAGGGGTATTCCCTCCAACAGCATGCAGGGAATATTCAGGGACTCGCCAATGCTACTGGTGATGATTGGGGCACCTTGGGCCAAGAGAGGGGGTTCTGCAGGAAACCGACATAAATATCAAGTAGGACTAGGAAGCCAGTGTTTTTAAAAAATCTGAAGTCAAACAGTACGTGCTTGTTAAAAAAGACAGAGGACTTTAGACAGGCCTACCCAGTCCAGTGACAATAACTCTGGCCTCAGATTTGATAGTTCCAAACTGGTTCTTGGCCTCGCAGATGTAAAGCCCGTCATCGTCCAGCCAGACACCTGTAGTCAAACACACAGTGAGACTGCACTCTCTTCATCTTTAGAAACCCATTACACTCTTTACATCTGAGGCAAGTGGGCTATCTGCTCTCACTGAGAAAGGAAACAGTTGACAAATAAGGCCACAATAATAACAGTTAAGTTCTCTACTCAATAGCAAGTGGTATTATTGGTTTGACTCCACTGTAATTAAGAGTTAAAAATAGAAAATAAGGGGATTCATTGGTGTGGCTCAGCTGCCAGCCAGCTGACACACATGTCCAACTCAGTAGACTCCATGAAGATCAACATGCTATACAGTTGTGTTCAGAAAGTCAGGCGATGACAAGGCATTAAGCATTAGAATAAAAAGTGAGAAGCAGTGAGTTTGAGTGCGACACAAATGGAGACACTTTTTTAAAAAAAGAATAAAAATAAAGCCATCTGCAGATGGAACTAATGAAGTCAGGCAACCACCACCATAGGAAAGACTGACAAAAGCAGCCCAGATATACCACTATAATATTATGCACACTATAAACATTTAGTCTAAGGAGCAAAAAGGATAACCTTCAGTGGCCAGGAGTAGTCATACTCCACGCTGAATAGCCTCCAGACTTCACAACTTAACACAGAAGCAATAAATGAACTGAGAAACACCCACTCTTGCAGGATGATTAACAGCATTAAATTGATGTGTCACTTTTTTTAGATAAGTATTTCACAGACCAGAAATAGTGCTCTGAGAAGAATAGATACTCAGAGCCATCAATATACTGCAACTCTGCTTTATTCATGGCAATGATAGCCTGTTGCCGCCTCTCCTAAGAAAATGTTTGCTGAATTTGATATGAAAGACTGCACTGCTTCTATATATAATCCCTCCGAATATTTCAGTCACACTACTCAGTGCGAGGCGAGCATGGAGCTGTAGTACCATACATTACAGTCCAAAGCTCTGTACTGTGATAGGGTTTCATGGATAACTCACTCTGGATCAGAAGATGTCCGTTCTCCAGCTGCATTGTTCGTCTGTGTTTGTCGGCCCGGGTGAGAATCTGTGTGCCGTCGTGTCTGTGCCAGGTCACTGAAGGCTGCGGGAAACCACGGACGACACAGGGGAGGGAGATGTTCTCCCCTACATTAGCTGTCACATCAACTGGTGCCTCAGAGAACAATGGACCCACTGTGGAGTGTGAATAGCACAAGAATGATTAGTAGAAGATGATTTTTCCATTGTGTAAAATTGAGAAGTATTCTGTACACACTGAAGTGTTGTCTCACCTCCAACTTCAAGTGTAACAGTGGCAGTGGAGGTTCCAGCAGAGCTGCTGGCCACACAGCTGTACTGACCAGCGTCAACCTGCTGGGCGCCTCGAATGTGCAGGGTCCCGCGATGCACGTCCTGTTCAACGAAAGGAGCCGAGCCCACGTCCAGCTCACCTGGATACAAACGGAACAAGTTTCTACCCTTTCCAGTTGTTTGTTGATCCACCCACTGTGTGATTGTAACTTACCTTTGAACCAGTGGACGAGGGGACGAGGAACTCCTGTGACTTGACACTCCAGGGCTGCATCACCACCAACAGATACCAGTACCACCTGCTGTACCACTGTTATTCCAGGCGCCTCTGGAGAAACATGGAAACTTAAGATGGAGTTCAATTCTGTTTTATTTATATAGCGCCAATTCACATCTGAAGTTATCTCGAGGCACTTTATATTGTAAGGTTTAAGGCCTTACAAAAATAGGCAAATACAAAATAATATGGAAAACCCAACGGTCTCTGCTTAACTTTGGCTTTGTATGCAGTGCTACTAAACACAATGTAGAAACAAAAGTAACGCAATGTTAACTTAAACTAGCAGAGGCTGCAGAAACACCCGAAGTTAATCTAAAAACTGAGCTCACTTAGAAAGCAGGTATAGATGCTTTTGGAAACAAGCAGGCAGCTGAGCTCGAAGCATGAGATCATCTGTTTCACAGGGCTCCGGCTGCCGTGACACATCATGTTGTTGAAAGTGACAAACGTGTGTATAACACCAGCATACCCCAGGAAGAAGGTGCCACAGTCCATCAGTGTTGAGGTTTTTGCCAACCTCTAACTGACAGCTAGGATTGAAACTCCAGCCTCACACACTGTCAGCGCTCTGATGGTGTGAGACACGACAGCATGTGGTTCAATTCCGTTCAAATTCATTACACAACTCACGCTGGATGGAGTTGATAAATTGATTTTATATCAAATTCTGCTAAGGAATAGTGAACGATAGAGACATGAATGGGCTGGCTTATTAGAAGTTTGAAAATGAAGATTAATACATCATTAATTATTCTAAAAAGGGACATCACAGTCATTTCTTCCTCTTCTCATTGGCGTCGACTTACCTGCGTAGGTAAGTGACACAGACTGAGAGGCAGTGCCGGCATTATTAGTTGCCAGACATGTGTAGTTCCCAGCATCCTCTGGAAGGGCCCCCTTGATGGTCAGAAGTCCATCTTGCTTTAGACTCAGCCTGTATCAAACATGTGCAGAAAAACAGGAAATTAATCTTTGAATATTTCGCTATTCGTGGGCATGATATATTTTCACACAGTATAACACACTTGTGGTTTGGAAAAATCTATATTCTATTTGTAGATGTAAATCTGCAAAACAAGATGTGGAAATCATGCACGTAGTTAATGTAATGACGGTCTGAGACCTCTGTGCAGGAGGTGTTGAGTGGGCTGAGAGTTCCCTCACCTTGGCCGATTAGTGAGGAATATGTTTCCATGGCTCCAGAAGAGCTGGGGAGAGGGGGAGCCGGATGCTGAGCAGACGAGGCGGATCTCGTCCCCTCGGGAGAAAGCCTGGCTCCTGGGGTGAATTACAACCGAAGGAGCCTCTACAGTCGGAGTCAAACAGAGGCAAACAGAAACGCTGATGATGACTCAGGGCCTCATCATGATGTCATTTACGAACACGGGTTTAACAACAGTAAACTCGTGATGTGGGCTATAATGCAATTACCAGGCACTGCATGTCTGACATCATGACTGGGGCATTGTTGAGAGGAGTTTTTTTTATTACAAACATCTGAGGGCATGCCCACAATAAAAGCCACACTTTTCAACATGCATCAGTTCTGTCTGATGAAAAGCATTTTCTGAGCAGGAAGTGGCTCGATATGACTGCGAGGAGGTTAAGCCAATAATGGAAACCAGATGCTGGGGGCCTGTGAGGGCCATGAGGCTCCAGCGCGTTAAGTGTTTAAGCAGATGACCCGCAGGGCATCGTCCTAGCATACCTGGGACGAGAAGCCACACAGTGATTCGGCTGTGTCCATGGGCATTGGCGGCCACACAGTTGTACTCCCCGGCATCCTGAGTCCGCACCTCGCTGATCTGTAAAGACGAGTTGGACAGCAGCTTTACCCTCCCTACGGGGGCCTGAACGACACGACCTGCTCGGTGCCAGGTCAGATTGTTGCGCATGGAGCCTTCCACCTGGCAGGAGAGCACAGCAACGCCTCCCACAGAGGAAGTTACATTCACTGCTGGCCTCAGGACCGGTGGGGGTTCTGTTGAAGCGAGAACACAACAAAAACATCAAACCAGGGCTATCCGTGGTGAGCAGAAATACTCGACCTAACACAAATGCTTGTGCTGGAATGCTTTGGTTTACGTTTACGTTTCCACACGCGTGTGCTGATGACATACCTCTCACAGACAACCGTGTTAAGGCACGGCCCTGTCCCGCGCTGCTCTGCGCTATGCACTCATAGAGATCTTCATCCTCGGCTGATGCACGAGCTATTTCCCACGATGCTGTGGCAGAGGTCCTGGGACAAAGACACATTTGGTTCTTTGACTACAGCAACAAGATCCTATTTTATGTCCGATTAAATTAGCATCTCAGGTACACACACACTAAACATAGTTCTCACCACAAGTCAGCTTTACTTCATGATCGTAATTCAAAGCAGAGCGTCGAGCAACAAAGAATAGACACTTTGTAAATCCTTTCAGATGACACAATCATTGACTGCATACAGCTACTTCCTGACAGACGAGCCAGTAAAACACAAGCAGCACTAACACTTTACAGTAAGAATAGCGAGTGACTTAATTTCTGCTTGTTGCAGCAGATAATAAGCACATGAGCATCTCGAGGCGAGCCAAGCGTTATGGAGCTGTGAGTAAACAGAGCAGAGACTCACTGAAAGAACGTCTCCTCTCCCAGTGTAACCCCACTTCTGGTGAATCTTAGCCTGTAGGGAACGTCACTCTCCACCGAGCAGGCAATCACAGCGGGCCGCATGTAGAAGGCCTCCACCACATCAGACATGCTCACAGCTGGGGGATCTACACAAAGGAGGAAGCAAAGGTTGAGGATCAGCGAAAAGATTAATGAGGTGGGAGACACTGCGGAGTGGCTTTTGTTAGACGTGTGTTCAAGGAGAGAGGCTGCCTTGCCTGGAATGATGTTGGTGTAGGAGACACTGGACAGCCTCTGGAAGCGATAGCCCTCCTCATCTTTGCCTGTCACTTTGATGAAGAAGCTCTGGGAGGGGGTGCGGAATTCCGGGAGACTCCACAGTCCTTGTTGGCCGAGGTCAGAGGGCAGGGGGACAGGGACTGTGCGCAAAGAGCGACCTGAGCCTGACATCAGCTCCACATGGCTCAGATGACCTGGGGGCTTCAGGCCTGTACATTTCAGCAAAACATGGGCTGGAAGACCTGGGAGAGACGACGAAAGACTGCCATGAAGTAATCTCCTCTTCTCAGTTAAATAAGACCTACAAATCTAACAGAGACACGTTTTGCACCTTTTATTGGCCTTTCTTTCGTGTGGTTAAACTCAGAAACAGACACACTGGAAAAGCCGGCCCGGAAGTCTAAGTTGCTAACTCCTGTGACTCTCAGAGTATGACGCCCACTGCAGCTCACCTTTACAAAGAAAGCAACAGTACACTATTAATTTGCTGCCATTAAATAGTCAAAGAAAGAAAGTGATTCATTATTTACCTTTAGTTTCCAAGACCCAGGCCTGGGAAACTTCAGGTTGATGACACGAGCAGAGTTGGGAATGTTCAGCAGCTCTTTAAGACCCTGCGTCTCACCAACCACACGACCTAAGAAATTAACATATACATATAAGATGTATTTTCCCTTGTTCAGGCCACAGAAAATGCTGCTAATTAATAGGGCATGCGAGGATAGTGTACCAAAGGGATCGCTGAGTTCGATTTGTGGTGCTGGACCACTGAGTGACACCGTGACTTCTCTGAGGCTGGGGTCAAAGGACATATCCCACTTGTTCTCCTGGGCACTGTCATGGTTGGAGGACAGTAGGTGGACCTTCATAGCCTGAACTGTCTCCTCTACCCATTTTAGGACCTGACAGAAGAAGAGAAACAGAATTACAGAACAAAAGCTGAGCTGGCGGAAACACAGTCCTTAGTGGGTGAGTCTGGGACACGTCAAACATCATCTCAACTTAGAAAGACAAGATGAGGACAGCAGGGATGAGACTGCGGCCTTTCCCCAGAACCTCCATCACCCTCAATCCCTGCTGTCTTCTGCCTACTCTTTCACCGCACAAATATTCCTCAGAGCGATTTTTCCTAAACAAAGGAAAAGTAAAACAGCTCAACTGTCAACTTGATAACATACAGTTTTCTGCACTTTGAAGCATGTATTCCCAGAAGAGTCTCTCTCATAGTGGAGGTTTGTCACGCAGCAATCCCCTTAGCGCAACACAGCTTTTATGAATCATAAGGCTTGTTCCTCAAAATCAAAAGCAACAGTGGATGTTGGATGGGAAGCATTTGCCTTTGTTTTGGAAATGCACCCAAACATTATGTTATACCGTATGTTCCTCGGTATAGACTGAAATGACCGTCTGTTTCATACTTTTCTGAAGCCAAATGAGGTCACGCAGTGACACATCAGAGTTGCAGGAAGGTCACCTCTTAAATGACTCAACGCTCGATGACTCAAAGTCTGAAATAACAGTTTGATTACAAAACTAATCAGCACTTGACAGTTTGACGCATGTAAAATGATTATCAAGGTATTGACTACAGTTTTTTTATAAAGAAAACAGAAGCAGCAAAACCTGTTGGCAGTTCAGAAAGTTTCCTTTCCGTGTGCGCAACTGACCTAATGTCTGCAAACGTTCTGAAGAAGCAACTGCTGTCTACTATTTGATTTGACCTAACTGGCCACATTTCTTCAGCGCACCCTTGGAGCCAACAACAACAACAACACATTTTGGGACATTTACAGAAAAACCAAAAAGGAAAGCCTCTAATAATAAAATGATCAGGCCCTTTGTTAGTCTGTCGGGTCCGCCGGGTGCTGACAGCAGCTGGTTCCTCTCACTGTTTTACTACTGGAAACAGTATCTGCCACATGCGCAGCCATCCTCAGCAGACCAGGAACCTGCTCGGAAGTGACCCGTATCTGCCCCATTATCGTGTTTATTTCTTGCAAGAAGGCGGAGAGGTGTGGGTATTGCCCTGCCCTCAAACCTCAGATACTGTAAAAGGAAGTGGAGCGCAGAGATGAGACGATTAGGGGTCTGGGCCACGGGTTGGTCTGAGGAAGCACACTGCGGTCCGCTGCCACTCCCTTCCTCCTCCACAGGGAATGTAGAGGATCTTAAGTCCTGTGAAACCTCATCTGCTGTGTCTCAGTTGAACGGGCTTACAGGGTTCTTACAGGAAGGACCCCCACTGCTATTCATAGGAGCACGACAGATGGGTCAGATGGGTTTAGTTAAGGCTGATGTGATGTTATATCCCCCGAACTTATGCAGGTAAAAACTACAAGGCCACGCTGTGGTTAAGCAGAACAGCTTGACCCCAGACCCCTCCCCTGCACCTTCTCAGTGGGAGTTTGGACACACCTGCTGCGCCAGTGCCGATGACGGTGCCCTTATTTGGAGCATCCAGGAAAAAACGGAGGATAAATGTTATTTTTATGACAACCCACTTATGTGCTAACGTATCCAAACAATGAGGAAAACCATTAGGGCAAAGTCCTAGATGAGTCTTTGAGGCATGTGAGTCGAGTAGATTGTTGGTAGAAACATAAAACAAAGTCCATATCTACGTTTAATGCTTTTCTAAAGCTGTGCTCCTGTACATAAGCAAACATCCCCACAGACATTACCCGGAAATAAAAACATCCCAGCCCTCGTTTTCAGCATCTTTAGTGTGACGCCGCATTAATGTGGTGTTTTAGGTGCTAGATGATCTAGTTGCTCGTAAGCGCTAACATTTAAAGAACGTAAAGGCTTTGTAAAAGTAGAGTGCCAATAAGCTGCTGTGTGAGGACTTGATGCAAACTGCATCGGGCAGCTGTTTTGGGAGGAGGGAAGTCATGACAGATCATATCCTGGGATTAGAGAGTAAAATAAGCTGTTTTCTCTCCACTCTCCCCCGCGACACCATAAAAGACTCTGTATGTTTGATTTGGCTGCATTTTATTAAACTGCTATTGGGGGGGGGATATTTTGGTTAGATATGTATATTACTTCTAAGGTTTGCACGGCTTAAAGGATTTGCATTAATTAGGTAAATGCATGCCACCCAAGAGCTGCAGTAAACTCACACAGGTCTAAACGTGACATACAGTAATTCAACGTGGCTTTGACAAAAGCGTGTTCCCAAGTATGCATATAATGTGTAACAGTACATTAAGGACATGCCAGAAATACTTTAGACTACTTTAACAGCAAGACATCTGGGGCTGAGGTGAAACAAGTTTTCTATTCCCTCAACATCGAGACACAAAACTACCATTCAAACAGCTGGCGGGACTGTGGCGTGATAATGATCTGAGCTGCCCCACGCACAGCCTTTGTATGTTTAGCGACATGCAGGCATGACTTGACAGGAAACAGACCCCCGCACATGCATCCAAACACAGTTTGAGAGGTTCAGAGGTTCAGTGGGCCACCGTAGCACAGGGCTGTTGGCTCCAGTTCAGTGCTGCCCAGCCATCTCCTGTGTTGACATGCAGGATACCAGTGTCTCTTCCAGAGGAAACTCTGGCTTCTCTTACGTCTGCCTGGGAAGTGGGCCCTGCTGTCTTTGGCTTCATAGAGAATCCCTCTGTTAACTGCTGCTTCCGTTCTAAACGAGTCACTCGCCCGTATCATATGACCGGGAACTTTAATATCAGCTTTGGAATCATTTGATTACACAGCATGTAATCGCTCTTATTACATCAGTGGGTCAAACGGGGTTTGTTTCCCTCCTGCTCCTGCTGCTCTGCAGTATCAGGTTATATAACCCTTTTCATATTCATATACACCACTGAAATCTGCTTTAGAGTTTCATAGAGGCTTTGTGAAAGTAAAAGTAGTGTTCTCACCTCATTGACCTGCTGCTTGTCCAGGTGAAAGATTTGTCCAGACGAGGTGGCAGCGATCTCCTCGTAAGCCCTGTAACCAGGCTGAGAGCGGTCCCCGCAGTCCCCAGTCAACACGAACACCACCTGGGAAAGAAGGGACCAAGAGAGTTAAGAGGATTACTACCGTTCAAGGTTATTAAAGCGTTTGCTTTCTGTGGACTTGCTTTCAATTGACCCTAAAGTGATGTTATGCTTCATGTAGGGGCTGAGACTATAACTTTGAAGAAACGTTCTTGCTCAGCTGAGTATCTGCAAACTGCACAGGCCATCGTCACTGCCACTGTATTCCTTTTGTTACGTGCTCTTATTCAATAGCTGGAGATTTACCAGTTCTAGAGCTGACACCAGATAAACTGAATTTAAATGAATGTGGAAGAATATTTATACACATTGATACATACATTATGATACATACAGTGGCTATGGTCAAGTATCACTCTTCATCGTGCAACGTGCAACAAATAGCGCATAGATTTGACATCTAGTAAAATGTAACTGTAGACTGATACAACGTGCATGTTCTGAGCGCTATAGGACTGTACCTGTGACTGACGCAGCTGCACTAGCTGCAGAACATCTCTCTTCAGGCGGTAGTCTTTGGCTCTGGCATCAGTGAAGACATAGATGAAGGATCCAGGCAGGGAAACCTCCAAGGCCTTCTTTATGGCTCCTATGCTCATCTCAGGGCAGTCCCCCCCACCCTGTAACAGCATCGCACAGGGTCAAACACTCCTGTGGAAGCTAAACTCTAAATGACAGTCACGTTATGTGTGCTCAATGTACAACAATGTAATGACTACCCAGAAACTCAACGTCAAATCTTTCATCTATATGCTACGTTCAAATTCAACAGACTCTGGAGAACGGGCGTCACGTTGGTGTAGTGGTCAAGTGTCGCCTAAAAGCAAGGAGCGGGGTTTGAATTCTTGGACGAGCAGCGTTTGTATGTTCCCCCTCTACATAGGTTCTGGTCACGGGTACTCCCGCTTTCTCCCGTCCTCCAAAGACATGTCACTTGTCATGTCACAACGGGTCATTCTAAATTGCCCTTAGGTGTGAATGTGAGCGAGAATGGTTGTTTGTCTCTATATGTCAACCCTGTGATGGATGGAGACTTGTCCGGGATGTACCCTGCCTCTCGCCCAGTGTAAGCTGGGATAGGCTCGCTGCAGTACTCCCACCCTTAAGAGGACACGCGGTGGAGATGATGGATGGATGTCTGGACACATGGGGAAGGTGCACTTGGTCTGTTGTGACTTGTAGCTTAATGTTAGCAACATTCCCAAGTCTGATGATTTTCTTACTTCGTGTGCTGCTGTTATACTGCATTAGAGCTCTGACCGTGATGACGTGATTGTATTTCGAGGCTAGAGTGGCTTCTGTTAATATAGCCAAGGTACCAGAAGCCATTTAGCTATAACCTGAGTTCATAATCGTGTCATGTGTTCTGGGTCCCACCTGGACAAAAAGCTCCTGCAGATCCTGCTGGAACTTCTTTGGGTCAGTGGTAATGGATACAGGGCCGATATCTGCAAGTTGGAAATGCATATCATGAAAGATCCCAAACAGATACTTTTAAATCACCACATTCACAAAAACCAATCAGCTCAACAGGACACGTTCTGGCTGCTGCGCATTGACAACAGGAAAAAACATACACACCATTGAACCCTCCTGAATCCACAGCCTCATCTCTCAGGATTACAGCAACGTCGTGTGCGAGGAAGGAATATCAGTCACACACACACAAAATTACAATGTTCAGACTGCTTTACACTGTTGTTTTGGACGTTGACAGAACAACCGTCTTATTTAGCTGCAGTCAGCTGTTTCCTTCTAGGTTACTGCTCCAGCAACAGACCCCAGCATGATGGATAAAAGCTTCTCCGGACTTCTGGGCTCAATCTATGGAACAATGAATGCGTTGTCTTTCCTGTAGAACACTAGTACTCATAAACACAAGTTCTTATCATAGTCATTAAAGAAAAGACTCTCATCAGGTAGGGTGGAGCCTTGAGATTGTTTGTTTTCCCAGCTGTCAAATCAGAAGATGAAGTATCTCTGTGAGCCTAATGACACAGGACTTATAGACATGTGTCAGGCCGATGACATTTCTATCTCATTCACAGTCTATTTCCTACCAGTGGAGGCTTTCAAGTCGCTGTTTCCTCCACATGAGTGCTGGTAAAATACTGACAGTGCTGTCACGCCTCTTTGTCAGCCACCAAAGCTGTTTTTTTTGTTTTGCAATCTTGGAAGTTTACAAGGTCCCGAGGGCAGGGCACATGAAACACAGCACCCCACCCCCCTCAGACTGGCTACACTGGGGGGCTGTGAGGGATTTTCCGGGGGTTTGGATGGAGGAGAGGGAGGAGTGGAGTGGGGAGGGTGGAGGTGATGATGCTGGTGGGGGCGATTGGGGTAATTACACACAAGCAGACAGCATATGCTTCTCATCAGTGTTCAAACACCCTCCCCCATTACAACACTCTTATTTTCAAACGCCAGCTTTCCCAGATAGGACAGATGCAGGGGGTGAACAACCTCACCTGCCCCACCTCCCGCCTCCCCCCATAAACCCCCACATCTTCACTGTGCAGTAAGTGAACTGATGAACATGTGCCGCACGCCAGTGACAGAGAACTGAAATGCAAAAAGCCAACTGTGGTTTGGGTTCCTGATAGTTTTAAAGATGCAGGGTGAGACGAACAGAGCCAGGGCAAGTAACTGGACCTGTTGCGGAGCTGATATTAGAAATGCATTTCATAAAACAGTACCTGGATCGTGGAACGGGACCAGAACAAAGTTTTTTATGGGTCGGGTCCTCCGACTCAGTGTCTTCTCAAGAATCCGCGAGGCGCCCTCTATCACCTGTTTCAGGTCGTCGTACATGGAGCCGGTAACATCGAACACAAAGGCCAGGGTCGAGGCGCTGTCCCCGGACCCATCCTCTTCCTCATTCCGGCTGACTGCCAGGAGACTGTGAGCGCTCACACAGAGCGCCAGGACCAGGCACTTGAACGGGACACCGGTCATTTTAGATGCGCTGCATCTGTCTGCTGGAAGGAAGCAAACCACAAAAAAGCTAGCAAAAGTTTGGATCAAAACGATTCAAGTTAAGTCTGGGACTGGTTGTAAAAGAAAACCTATGTTTGGAATAATAAGGTTCAGCTGGAGCACATCAAAATCCAGGAGAAAAGACTTCCACGGGGCTGCATGTGTGCGTAAAGTTTGGAGAAGCGGCCGGACTAGCTCCGTGTTGGAGAGCCCCTGGAGAGCTGGTGCTCTGACGCTTCCAACGGGGGCGGAGATGGGTATTAAAACGTTCCCGAGACCCAACCTGATTTTGTGTGCGTGTAACTCGACCCCACTGTGACTTCCAGGCTTTAACCCTATCCAACATTCCCGCTGCAACTTCTGTTTCTCCGCAATGGGCCCCGAGAGACTCTGTTTTAACCAGCACTGCGCACATTAACCGGAGTCTGTGTTTTGGACATGGCGGGAAAATTGTCTCAGTAACAGCCTCGTTTTTATAAATAGCCATCGTTTCTATTGCGCTGACACCGATCTAATTTTATACATAGCCCACCCTTGGCGTGTGAGTGAGTGGAACCCCTTCCACCCTGTGTGACACACAGAAACGTCCCTGAACTTTTTAATAGTTGTGCTGCTCTGCATACGTGTGATCATTAAACATTACCCTGGAGCAACTGATGTCTGACTAAGATGCCTATCTCCAGACCCAACAGAGGAAGAATGTAACTCGTGTCTTTGTCCAAAATGACACAGGCCCAGAATATGTTTGAGACTCACACTCCACTTGTCTTTTGTGGCACTTATGTGAAACATCTAAATATTACAAAGGGAATCAAACATGTACCCAAAGGATCCTCGTGACCCCTGCTTGTTATCGCTCCCATCTGTCCTCCAAGGGAAGCAAACAGAGCAGGTCTGAGCAGGCCCAGTGAACAGACAGAGCCAGCTACTGAGCCTCATTAATCCACCCATCAATGCCGAGACATCACAGTTTTATGCAGTTTGTTGTTCATTTTACAATCATACAGTGCAGGCTTACACCACAGAGCAGGTTGGCATGTCAGATTGTGTTTCAAAGCATTAACAGGCACTACAGCTTGACATGAGACTGTCGTATTAGTGAAGCAGGTCCGTGCTATACTAGATTGAGAATTATTGAATTTTCTAAACACAATGCATCATAATGTGTTCTGGATCGTTTTCATGATAAGTAATTCTCATTCGGGAGTTAATACTTTACAAAAAGACAACTGAGCAACAGTCATTCCACGAAGCAGGTCTGTAAATTATCAAAATATGTGTATATACAAAATTAAACACATTTTTCTATCCCTCCCAGACTAAAAATACAGTAATAGAAAATGTAGCCACTTAAATGCATTTTATTCTGTGCTCTTATACCGTTAATCAACAATTATCATTAAGTAAACTATAATTTGCATGAGGCTTAAGAATTAATGAAGCCTATCAAACATCTTAATGTTCTAAAATTAATCCAAGAATAAAAAAAAAGAGATCGTCACATGCTCTGGTCTCACACGGGACAAATACAAAGTGGACAATTGCAACCACAAAGCTCACAAAAGCTTTACAACCAGAATTGAAGACTGTTTGTCCCTCTCAATGACCAGGGCTTTGTGGGTGCTGAGGGTGGAGTACTATGCGCTCAAAAGAAATAATGAGCCTCAATTCAGACGTAAGATGTGAGAATTTGCTGTGTTGCTTGGTCATGTCGTTCAGGATGTCGCTGTGCGACACTAGACACACTCACTAACAGGGAAATAAAACCACAATAGGAAGCATAGACCGCAAACACAGTAAAATAATCCATGGCAAAGCCTACTCCATCTATCCTACTCTTTAAATAAAAACCCTGCTCTCTCAAGAAAAGGACAAGCAACACTCCCACAATGCAGTGAAATACAATTCAACACTTTTGATAAAAAATAAAACTTCATTCCATATTTATAGGGAGATTCCCATAAATGCAGCAAAGCAGAAAATAAATTACCGCCATATTTACATTATACAATATACACGTGTTCACGTTATCACCAAGTCACACATTTTTCAGATTTTCCTGGGTTCTGAGTCTCTCCGTGTGGTGATGAAGCAGCAGCACAGTTCCTCTGGGCAGTTCATGTTCGTCCACTGTATGTGAAGAAGACGCATACTAACTTCTCAGAGGGAATTTGGATCCGTGGACTAGTCCATAGGGACACAGCACTGAGCTTGCAGAAGTGCTCGTACATAGTCCACAACACTGCATATGTGGTGCCACACTGGACAGACACAGACACTGTAAATGAGAGTTTTGCTGAAATATATGAATTCTCCGACACATCAGAGGATATAGATGTTTATAGTCCTTAGTGGGAATAGCTACTTGACATAGATGTCATACAGGTGTGTGAGAGAAGTCTTCCTTCCACGTCTGGGTGAGCACGTTAAGCGCAGCTTCCTCCCGTACAGGTGCGATGGCGCTGGATTGATGGGTAACACGCAGGAGGATGCTGAGTTGGTTCCATCTGAGAAGTTTTAAGAGTGATTACCATTTGAAGATATGACAGTAGGTGGTGTCATGATACCTGGGTGTGTTTAGAGCATGCAAGATAATCACTTAACAGAGCTGCTGCATTACTAAAATATGTCTTCACAAGCCCACTTCACAGTTGACAAAACGCTGAGCAGGATGTCAGCAACAATTGGCAGCAGTCGCTGCATTACATTAGGCAGCGAGAGGAGAGGGCCGTCTCGCTCTTCACTCAGCACTGCAAGACTATTTGATTGCCAGCAAACAAGTGGGCCATTTGAATAATTCATGAGAACAAACCGAGAGCAGAAAGTGGCTTCTTCACTGCGGTTTCAACCCACAGAGTGAATTTCCCTTCTTTTATTCCCTGCTCTAATGAAACAAGAATTACATTACAGTATCAGCTCGGAGGTGTAGCGCAGGTTATGGCTGGGATTGAAAAGCACTGAAGCAAAGAAGTATGCAGATACAAGCTCATTAATGCCCCACTCACCTTACATCCCTACACAAGCCCGTCATAGAGTGACAATGCCTGAACAATAGAGGGGTCTGCCTTTGAGCCCTCCTGAAACTCCTGCAGAGTCAGCTTCCCATCCGCATTCTGGAAGAACGACATGCGATTTAATGAAACAGAAGCCTGTTGGGGCTTTAACATAGCCTTACCAGCAGGGGGCAAAAGAGGTTCTCAAGCTAAATCTTGCTACTCCTGGTCTATAGTGTTGGACTGATCTTTGGTTCAGAGCACTCTCTGCCAGTACAAATCAGTAAGTGCTGCTGTGCTGCACAGCTAGTTCAATGGGCTGATCTTGGCTGCGGTAGGCTGACAAACACGCCAATGCAGGCTGTGTCTCATCTTTCACTCAAACAGAGGGACTGAAAAAGAGAGCATTAGCACAGGGGGGCTGCTGGTGGTGGAGACTGCACATGATGTTTATAGACGGCAGGCAGTGTTAGTGACGCTGTGATGACTACAACTAGCAGTTCTAAAATTAACAGTGTCCATAGCAAAGCCCCAAGAGTGGCAACAAAGGCCAAATGAGTTCTTCAAGAACAAAACTAATAATCATTACTTAGTACATGCTTATCTCCGTCAGTCAACAGTAGATGTACTGCAGAAAGTCTGATCAGATGATAAATGAACTTCTGTGTTAGTATAAACTTGGTCTAATCAGTCTGACATTAAAACACTAACCTTGTCCATCATTGCAAAAATGCGGTCCACTCGCTTTTCTGGTGTGTTTTCTTCCTCTGGCAGCTCCACTGTGTTCCCCTGAGACACCACATCATTACACTGTGCACCATTCAAACATGTCATTCCATTCACCAAGTTGGACCAAACCTACCACCATCTGGTATATGGCATCCACGATGTTCAACATCTCATCGCGGGTGATGTAGCCATCATTATCAAGGTCATATAATTTAAAAGCCCCTGTGGAGATAAAGAAATATGTGATTTTTTTCTGCTGTGTCAAGAGGAAAACTATTTCTGGTTGCTGAGCTCAGGCTGAGATCACAACCTCAACAAGTAAAACAACAGATTAGATGTAACCACGTATTTCACGGATTACAGAGCACATAGTATTTCATGTGTCTGGAAGCAGTGAGAGCGGAGTACAAACAGGTGTCTGTCTTTCATGGAGACACTTCAAAGGTCAGCGGGGGTAATTTTGGATAATAACCAGACTTTGTTACATTTTTGGGAATTGTGGTGACGACTAACTAAATTAAAGTTTGGTTTTTGGTTTGAGTATTTAGGTTTTTCCATAAAGCAGTCATTACTGCGGGTTATAGTATACTGCTGTATCTTGCTAATATTCTTTCATTTGCTTTTCTCTGATACTCCCTAAGTCATCGTTCATATGCAATGCATGTTTATCGATCCTGTACACAGCAATTTAAATGTCAATAAATAGGGGTGGAGGATGAATCTTCTTACATCTTAACTTCTCATCCAGTGTCCCCCGAGAAGTCACTGACAAGGCCTGGATGAACTCAGAGAACTCGATGCGTCCATCCTGCACAGTGACAAAAGGGAGAGACACAGACAGAGGGGCGGGGGAAGGGGCCAGAGACGAGAGCTTAGCTTCTTGCATTACACTTGCTGTACTTTCATGAACTCTTTGCTGCTCTTTCGTGATGTCCTTGCTGTATTCAGCTCAAAAAGCGGGCCAGACATTTGCTCCCAGTCAGCTGCTATTTTTTGCCCTGCACCTGGCTCTCTCCTGAGGCAGAAACATGTCACCTCTGGTCATTAGGAAGATGGATGCTACTGCCTCAAAGTCTAAAACATGCAATACACAAACATACAGCCACAGTATATTTGTGACAAAGATGTTTTCACATCATAAATGGTTACATCTGTCTGACAAGATAGAAATATTCTGCTCTAACATCCCAAACAATGAATCTCTCCACAGAAACTGGAAATTTCATATTACCCTCCTGAAATTGTGACCTTCAGCACTATGCTGCCCTCTGAGTTCTGAAACGTCTGGCACATGGACGACAATCAAATAGAAAATGAAAGTTCAAAGTGGCTCACATGTTGCCAAGTCAGACTAATTCATCAAGTTATGACCTCTACCCTCAAATCAAACTGAAATATACTTAAATTAAACAGCGCGACACAAAGCTCCTTAACTGGAGTAAAGAAACCCCAAGGGGCTAAGCAACATCCCAGGAGTTGTTCGTCTACAGCTGTCTTCATAAGCATACTTTGAATAATCTTGTGCAGCTGCAATGGGCTGAATTACTTCAGACACACTTAGTTTACTACAGTTTGGCCTTGTTAAAAGTTGCTTTATCATCCTATCCCCAAACCCTTAGAGGATATACCCACATAATAAGATAACAGCTTTATTAAAAGGTAGCTGTACAGTCTTCAAAAATGGCACAAAAAGAGTGATTTCTCACACAAAAACTAAGGGGAGTTGGGGAATTATGTTATTACTGATACCATATCTTTAGATCTATTTATAAACTATCGTTTTTATCTGTCCTGTCATAATACTGATGGATTAAAAAACAACATAATTTCTATGTTTATCTGCTCTAACCGTTTAGAACAGATAAACATAAATTAATACATAAACATACATAAATTAGTACATTGAATCACTCAATATACTAAACATTAGGTTTCTAACTATAAATACAACTGTATATTGTGATTACAAAATGAACAGTATTTCTATAATCTTTGCTTCCAGAGAGAAGGAGGCTGTTGTTCTCACAAACTGATCTGACCTAAACAAAGACCTTTAGATTAGCTCCAGCCTCGGACGCTGTAGCTTTTGACATAACTCCGCTTATCTAGCAGCAACTCTCGACAAACCGGCCAGTCGCCAACGACTCCCTGTCATTCCGCAAAACAAGTTCGATACTTTCTCTGGCTTGTAGTATAGCAATGGGAATGCAAACCTTATTTTCATCAAATACATTGAAGACAAAAGAGGCAAACTTCGTGGGATCTCCAAAAGGAAAGAACTGCTTATATATCTTCTGAAAGCCCACAGCATCAAGCTGCCCACTTGGACAATCTTTAATGAAGCCTTTGTACCTGAAAGAAGCAAGACAGAAAGACATGATTTTAGTAAAATATCATTATATTCAAGACAACTATGTTATTAGACTGAAGCCACCTCCTCACTTCTGCAGCAGGCATTACTGATTCAGCTTTAAGGGTGTGCTAGATCAAAAAGGTGAAATGCAAAGCTACTTGTTTCATTCACAGATAAGACGACCAAACTAATCCAATAGTCGGCCCAGAGTGGTTAACTCTAATCAAATTACTCTCTAGTCCTTTTTTGATAATATGAATAGCTTATAGATAAGTTCAAGAGTTTCCTCTTCCCCCTGGAAATGACATATCTACAGAGTGACTTAACATCTCTATTAGCCTAAATATAGAAGCATTTCAGAAGCAATTTCAAACACAGTCACTCAAGGTAGGGAGCTTCTTTGTATGTCTTCATAAAGGAACACAACAGACTCAGACTCAAACTAGAGTAGGCCAGGGAGCAAGGAAGGGAGTGTTGGCCTTTACAAAAATAAATGCTAGATGAAAGTAGGAGAAGGAGGAAATAGCCGGGAAATAATAACATTCTCTAGTTATAAAAAGCATCGGAAAAAGCTTTTGCTCCTGATCAACAGCAAATATGATGTAAGTTTACACATGGGAGCGCTGCATGTTCATCTCTGATTCAGTTAAGGCTGCTCAAAATAAGGCAGGGCTGTAATTAAGGCCAGAGAGTGAGAGACGGGGAGAGAGAGTTCTCTGATGAAGAATGAAGGCCGCGACAGATCTTTACCACTCACACTCCGGCTTCTCACTGCTCTTAAACTCTTTACTTTTAATCTGCACTGGAGATAATGAAGCCAGCTCCAAATAGTCAAAGAGATGGAAAGATGCTTTGAGGAACAGCTGGAGAAAGAAGGTTCAGCAAGAAGTGAAGCAAATAGAGAGCAGAACCAAGTAATTCTCACATTTGAATTGTCTGATATGCAGAAAATCTAAGCCTAGCTCACTATAATGCAAATTACAACCTAATTGGTATTCAGACATCTTAGTATCCTAGAACACATGCAGTGCTGTGAAAAAGTATTTGCGCTTTTCTTAATTTCTTTGCACATTTGCGACACTTAAATAATTAAACACATTTTAATATTACACATTCCTACAAAAAGACAATACAAAATTGGCCCAATGGGTAAAGTAATTGCTCCCTTAACCTAATAACACCACTAGGTGTTATTAGGTAAGCAAGCAGAGAATTTAAGGCTCCATCAATATATGATGCGTCGCTCAGATCCTGAAGCTGCAAAGCAGCCCCAGACCATCACACTACAACCACCACTATGACGTTCTATCTCTGAAATGCTTTGTTATTTTTAGACCAGATGTAACAGCATGCACCGTTCAGAAAAAGTTCAATTTTTGTCTCAAACGTCAACAGACAGCTGTGCACAGGAATATCACATATATCATCAGATCAATCCATGATATTTTTATGACTTATATTTCTATCTGCTCAACAGGAGGTTCACAAATTATTTTAGATTATTTACTCATATTCTAATTAGGTCAAATATCAGTAAACATTAGTTACCAAAAACTACAGTGGCACACCAATATCAATATCTTTGTTTGCTGAATGTTGTGTAATGTAATTAAGAGAGCTGCAAAGCAAAAATGTTTTGATTGGGGTTCACACAAAATAATGTTTAAAATAATTAAATCCATTATTTACTATAGTAATCAGCAGACAGCCTTTTGAAGAGCCTGTGATGTTGAAATGTGTCTGTAATAGGAGTTACATTTATTCATCTGAACTCTGTAGCCTGTAAAAACCTTTATTCTGGTGCTCTCTGCAGTCTGGAAAATAACCCTGATGAATGTCCTCAGGATTATTGTCCTGAGTAGCAGAGATGATGATGAAAGGCACTCTGCATCAAGAGAAATGCAGTTGCTATATGTCACGCCTATTTTCTGTGAGCAGGTTTTACTATATTACCTTCAACTATGTAAAAATGTATTGAGCAGCACAAATATCAACTAACAAAACAATTCAGTTAATTGATAAATCTTTAATATTTATTGGGGAGTTTGAAAGTTTCTAAGTAATGTACCAGTGTCAACATGTTTTCTCACTGTCATCTGAGTCATAATCAGAATCACCTTCTTTTGCCAAGTACACATCATGACAAGAAATGTGACACTGGTGCACAGAAAGTACATTGTCACAGCGTACTTGAAATGGTGTAATAATGTAACTACACACTGTACTTGCAGGGACACAGCAGATGTGACTTTGTGCATCAGACCACAGTGGAGAGGCAGCATGAAGATAAAGTATTTATTACTGGGACTTGCCCTTACTTCTTGGCATCTACCGTGGTGGCTTGCTAAAGAGTTGTGCAGAATGAGTCTCAGTCCTGCCGAGCTGGCAGGAACATCACTGCACTATGGCATTTTGTTATTGATTTCAGGTGAGCCTCAAGCATACTAACAATGTTCCCTTAGAGGGGAATTAGAAAGAGGCACAAATTTAATGCACAACACAGGCATTTCTCTACCCTGCTGATTCTTCTGTGTCTGTGCATGTGCTCTAATTACACGCCATCTGGCATTTCCCCTGGTAAAATTCCCTCTCATCCCTCACACTCAGTTGTGTTGATTGCTGCTGATCTTCAAGTGAGGACT
Source organism: Microctenopoma stevenorrisi (assembly GCA_032270685.1). Lineage (NCBI taxonomy): Eukaryota > Metazoa > Chordata > Actinopteri > Anabantiformes > Anabantidae > Microctenopoma > Microctenopoma stevenorrisi. The sequence continues at coordinate 5,859,655 of JAUMTR010000027.1, read as the reverse complement.
CGTGCAAACTTTCCTGTGAAAGACAGCGAGAGTGATGGCGAGCTAGCTGACTGCACAGCCGGGAGCACGGAGGTTTAAGAGGGATGGGGAGTATTCTGCCCCAGTGCACTCAGGCAACTTCCGAGACAGACCAGCTCAGAGGCTCTGGACCTCCCAGTGCCCAGTGATATCTAATGTTGCTGCTGCTGCTGTGTGGCATTCAATGTACCCTGTCTCCTTTATCCCTGTAAACCTCCTAACAGGGGACATGCTCTCAAGGCAGGGCTCTTTTGATGCATGCAGAATTAGGTTGTGAAATGCAAAAAAAGAAAATCAAGAGAACTGAAGTGTGAACACAGAGGAGCGATCACTACAGCGCTCCCTGTTATACACACTACTCTATGTTATTTGTTACCAAAGGGAAAATGTCAGAATGCAGCAAACAAAAACGATGACTAGAGTCATGCTTGAATCATCACGTTAATGAAGATTCTTCTTCTGTTCTCCATGTGCCAGGAGCTGTCAGATTGTGCCTTCAGAAAAATAGTGAGGATAACTGTGGGTGAGGTGTCTCTCTTTCATTAACGTTTTTCACTTTCATATACAGCTGAACACATTTTACAGCACTAGGCTAGACAAGGCTGGGGTCATACTAAACCTTTAGTTTAGTATGACCTCTGCAGGATGATGCTCATGTAGCTCATGTGTCATTGATAATATCTGTGCAAATGACCAGCGACCTGGAAAATGAATGGAAAATGTCTCAAAAACGTGAACACACACACTTACCACTGCTGCACCTCCTTCTCTGTAACTGTAAGAGAAATAAAGAAGGACATTAGCTTAGAGGAAAACTTTGGCTGTCCTAGAAAAAAGTATCTTGCTGTTAGATACAACACGTGCCAAATAGTATCATCGTTAATCATCTAGGCCCACTCCTTTCTCAGAACATTTCTAAATTGACTAAAATACTCAGCGCCTTCGAAATGTAGTTATTGGAAAAAAGCCATCTTTATTTCCGTGTAGAATTGCATCATACAGACAGGGGAGATGAATAATGATTTATCCTGGCCAGTATAGTAGATGACAAGTGGGAGTAAACCCCAGGGACACACAAAAAGACAAACAGAGCTGAGGGAATGTCATCCAGTCACAGATTGAAGAACAAGAACAGTTTAGGATGTGTTACCATGCCCACACCAAGAACCATTATCTGCCACTTGAGATTTGCTCCATAATTTGACGACTGCAGTGTTGAAGTAGAATAATATGGAGGTTATGGATAAGGAGGCCAAGTCAGGTAGCCTTCACCTGCATATATTTCAGCCTCAATTTGTTTTGCTCAGCTTTTCACCAAGAGAGCCATCGTGTGACCGTTTCCTGGGCAATAAATGTCTGGGTCAATCTCACGACTGTCAGCAAAGCCAAGCTACCATTAAATTGGCCTCAAAAGTCAATGTAGTCAAAAATTGAAGCAATTTACCGTGCGTTTCATTAAATAAAAATACATTTATTACATAACTCAGTGGGAGTGCGATGGGCAATAATGCAATCAGCCCATTGCAGAAAAGTACAGGGCCCACTCCACCAGTTTGGCCCTGCAGGGTCTGCAAGAACATTAGCACTCTATCACTGTGAGCCTCTTCATGGCTCTGACAACTTACAAAATAATCATGTCATCACATCGGCATAGCCTTAATTCTGCAGACATTTAAAGATGACTGCTGGCCTTTCCAATTGACACCATGCCTGGGTTGGATTGATCACTCTTCAAGGAAAGGTGAGGCTGCAAATGTTCACAAATATTAAGTGATAATAACATCCTTATGACGATGCCTACATTTTCAAACCTACATCAAAGCCGAAGGCAGACTCTACAGATCTTTTGAACTAAACCAGACGAAAAGAACTGACAAATCTGTCCGGAACCAAAAGAACGAAATGAAATGGCAGACACGGAGAAAAGGGGACCAGGATGATGAAGGAAGGCAGAAAGTCTCAAGAGTCTCAAGTCAAGCAACAACAGAACAAGGCAGAATGATCACGCTGGGAGAGAAAACTTGGTGCCCCTCTCAGCGATGCTAACCAAATAAGCTCCTAATTATACTATTCCATTCCCTGCTCAAAGAGGGCAATTAGGGGATAAAGCGAGAGACAGGGTGAGAGGGTAAGAGAGAGACAGACCGATAGAAATAATAAGAAAGAGAGTGGTGGGGGTGAGTGAGTAAAGGGCAGCAAGCAGCCCAACCCAGCACGAAGCCCAATCTTCCTCCACAGCAATTTCCTGCCACAACAGCCTTCCTTGGTTCTGCTGTGGAGAGACCCACCACACAAATAACACTGTCATTAAGTAGCCAATGGATGTCAACTCCCACCCACACCTGCACACTGTACTGCTGAAATAATAATAACGCTGGGGTCCAGAAATAACACAAATGATTAATATGTGTCTTCCAAGAAGCCGTTGTTGTAATTATAAATGTGATCACTGTATGGGGGGCTAAAAAAATATTTTTTATTTAGCAGGAGAACATCAATGAATATATTATTGCTTTGAAGTTGAGAATAGTGAATGTTATTAATCTTTAATGTTCTGATGAGTTGACAGGAAAAACAAGAAAGAAAGAACCTACAATGCTGTGGATGATCCCACTCTTTCTCTGAGACACTGTGTATCATCTATTTATAATTACAGTACATAATTTACTGATTGATTTATGGTAGACTCATTCTGCATATGTTTTTTTTTTTGGATTACACATCCAAAAGGTCCCTGAACAGCATATAAACTACATCCTCATCTCTAAAACCCGCAGCTTGATAACTGATACAAACTCTGCATCTCCATATTCATAAATCCCTTCAGCGTGATATAAAGATGCTGATTACAACTTTTTGTCAGACCTTTACCAATCACACAATTTGCATTTAAATTCAAATCAAACAGAGACTTTATCCTTAGCTGACATTCAGTTGTTGTTCTGTTCTGTTGGTAATGAAAAGTGTAGTGCAGAATCTGAATATATCCCAGTACGAGGAACTGTATGGAACACAGTGGGCAGAAAATGTAATTTGCACTGCAGCAATAATATTAATCTTATGTACTCCTCTCACATACTCATTTTACCTTTGGCCATGTTCCTAATTTCCCAAAACACAGACACAAGCTAGAAAAAGACCTGAAAGTACTCACAGTAGGTTTTCCTTGTCAACTCCTCCACCACCTCTGGCTTGAGCTTGCTATTTGATTTACCCATGATCTTCAACTCTCCTCCACACCTCCAAATCCACCTTGGCACACGGCACCTGTTACTACCTCCTCTCAACTCTGCTCCTCTGCCAAAAAAATATAACAAACACAGGCCAGTTTAGACACCAGTAAAATAAGAATAACACGTGCTTAGTGTTGGTCTGGAAAAAAATAGGCAACTCCCATTCAAGCCAAAATAGTCTGTCGTTCAGTGAGGCTCACTCTAGCTGGGGTCATGATCTGCTCAGTCATCGGCTCTGGCGCTCCAGACAGATGAATCAAACCCTAACGGCCCTGTTAGAGGGGCCGGCAGGTTGTTGAGCCTATGCGAGTTTCGCTGAGTGTGTCCGCCTCATTTCTTCACAGCACTCCGTGGGCGAGGAGTGGCGTTTGGATGCGTTGCTACCTTCGTCCTTGGATACACTTGGAGTCACTGAGTGGCTGGGTTAAGCACGCTCACTCCCTCACAGTCATTCTCTGTTCATTTCACTCCTACCACCCCTCCTTTCCCACCACTATCTCTATTGCTACGGGTAAGTTACAGTAGAGAAAAAAAACCCTCTTGACAGCTGAGATAAGGAGGTGTGTACACTAAAATACAATGAACAGAGCTCCTTTTGGATGCACACTACTGCACTTTGCACTCACTCAATGCGTTAACACTAATCCGTGGAGCATATAAAGACATAACAGTTTTTGAAAAACGCTTTAGAAATATTGTATGAGAGCAAAAAAAACGAAGCTCATTCTAGATACCAAGTGAACAGGAGAAAAAAGAGATCTGGTCTTGCTCTTAAAATAAGCATGTGAGCTGTCTACCAAGCTTACAGGCAGATTTGAAGAGTGACAGTTTTCTTTTCTCCTCCATTCTGACTCATAATTCTCCCTCCTTCCTGGCCTCATGACAGCATGGTATGGTGATTTCCTCCTCTCTGTCACAGCAGACAGGAGATGAGGGATAATGGAATTTCTATGTATCACAGGCCTGGCGTTGGCATGCACTGATGTCTAACCACAGCGGCTGTCTCAGAAACACAATAGGAAACTACTATACACACAAGGCACCTTCACTGCAGGCATGTGATCTCCGTGTCCATGATGAGTGATGTCCTTCTGAGGGGTACCACGCTGGTAATCATCGTCTTGTGGGTCCTGGGTATTACTTAGACACACTATAAGAATAAAGAGACAGGCAGCAGTCACGAAGGGAACGACGTGCATTTGCTGTGTTTTAGTGGAAATTATGTAGTGACCGAGGAGCACAGACACAATCACAGTGTTAACAACCTTACCACCCTCTGCCAGAAGCTGCTGTGTGTGGCCCACAGACAATGTGGAGCAAGATAGTTGGCAATACAAGCGCAGAGACTAGTGTTAAATGTAAAGTGCTTTGGACTAGCACAGTTTAAATGACAAGCTAATTTAACTGTAGCTTTAAGTGGATTAAAGTCGTACGTGGCTTACACAAAACAACTACCAAATTCACAGCAAATTAGTGGTCGAATTAACACTGAATAATACACTAAATTACAATAGAAAAAAAGCTTTGTTTGGCTCGACGAGGCTGGTAGAATCATTGAGTCGCGACAGCAGCAGGTGGGATGTTGCCTGGCAGTACCATAGCAACACACAGTTTATGGCTACAGTGCGCGAGCCCTGCTAGTCATTGTACTCGCAGCGCTTGGTACCCACGCTGCTTCTTGTGGCTAGCTGGCTATAAAAAAACACCAAAACACACACTGAATTTTAATTTTATTAAAAAAAAGCTTGTCTGCGTAAATGGACTCCGGGGTTACCTGTGCCGTATAAGCGGAAAGTCGCCGTGCAGAAAGTCCCAAAGCAAGGAGCTGCTGCCCACCGTTGTCTCCTTCCGCCGAGCTCCGCAGCGAGCGACTTGCTGCCGTGCGGATGGCCGTCCGTGCTGCTCTGATGCCGCCGTCAGGGAGTGACGTTACTTCTGGCCCCGACCAGCCCAGCTCAGTGCCAGAGAGACACTGACGTCGCGGTCATACACTGACTCTTTGTGTGCGCCTGTGAGAGCCTTCACGCGTGTTATGTCCGAGACAGCGACGGATTAACTTTTCCGCACAGGATCCTGGTTTTTGGGAAAGAATATAAGTGAAGAAAAATATCACACTTTTAGGAAGCTTCTAAATTTCCACTGCGAATAAGCGAATGTCTGTTATAGTCATGTGGTGGAGACTAAATCGTCCATAAACAGCCAACCTTTGATACTTAGTCAATACAGATACTTTCTATCTGTATCGACTAGTTGTTGAGCCAGCGTAATACAGGTATAATGAAAACCGTAGAGCAACTATTACTAGGCTATGTGTCAAAGGTTATATTTAGGCTATGTCAGAACTATATAGTCTAAACTAAAACACAAAAAAATGTTCAAACTGGCAGCAACACACTAAACCACGGTCAAGCTCCAAAAACACTACATTTCCCATAATGCAACTCACGGGCGTGTTTAGTCTAGACTTCGTATGTTATGGTCTAAACGCAGACTTTTGGTTCAAAGTGTCAAACCCAAATAAGGACAACCCCAATTAAGTCATTTTGGTCATATCAACGTGATCATCAGTGGGTTGTTTTGGGTTTCTCCATCATTGTCACAGAATATATATATATATGACTTATAATCCACACTGCAAGTAAACTGATTTTAGTGTGTGTATAAGTGTATAAATGTGTGTGCCATTTGATTCTGTGTCATTTCAAAGCTCTGCTGTGATACAGTAGTGATTTTCTGACCGGTATGTAAATATTGCTATGTATCTTATTAGACTAAAAACATGAGAGTGGAATGATAAAATAAGCAGCAAGCACAAGACTTCTGGTTAAGTCATCGTTTACTATAATTACTGATTTAAAAAGCAGAAGACCAGTTGAGAAAAAAGTTCAACATGGGAATAGGAATGATGGAAATGATTTAAGATATTTGCTAAAAGAGAAAGAAAGAAATTTTAAATCAGTTTAAAAAGATTAATGTTCTGCAATGTTACATGTATTGATTTCTTACGAGGCTCAAGGACACAAGTATGAATCATTTTTCCCACAAATGTATTGTGCTCATTATTTACTTGTTTTTGAGTTTAAACTTTACTTTTCTAGCCAGATCTTTCCATATGCAACTAATTAAAATTCAGTTCCCACCAGCAGCATGCCAACAGATGTTCAGTTACAGCACTTATCCATTAACAAGTTTCACCATCATTGTGCCCAAAATGAGCTTAGTGCCAATTCATGGTAAGGTTGGATCCAAATTTGGGCTGTCTGACTGGGCTAGCTTAGTATTCAGTGCCCCTCCCTGCAGTCTCTTACTGCAGTTACAGTCTCTTAGGAGCAGAGGGAACACGGCTAAGCACAGGGAAAAGAGGACATAGAAAACAGGGGTAAATGAATGGATCCCTCACCTTCTTAAGCTGTAGACCTGATCTTAAATCAAGACTAGATTCTTTTTTGAAACCTAATTTAACTTCAGCTATTTGGTTATGAGCAAAGACTTGATCTCAGTTCTTTTATTTAGGGCCATAAATCCTGTCTACTGCATTGTCATCAAGCAAAAGACTGAGTAAGAAAAGAATAGGGATGATTCTAAAGGGAATGAGCATACATTAAAGCTGTTCTCTGATGTAATTAGTTTGGTGTTGCTTTTTAAAGTTATAATTACCTCCAGAGATAATTTATATTCATTTTTAACAGCTGTGTTGCTAATAAGAGTCACAGGGGAAAACAGAACATAATTTATGCATAACAAAAGCGTGCTTCTAGAGTTGAGAACTGCAGACTGAAATATGTCACTGTTGTGCCTAACTCCCATTCTTCTTGTTAGCATCTGTCAGCTATTTACTGTACAACAGGAATTTCTTTTGCACACTAGAGCTGACAGGACCGTTTCTCTTTTCCCATCCTTTCGTGTAAATTTACATTCAAAAAAGCACATGTGCTGAACATGTTTCTGTTTAATTACTTGCAGATATTTATCAGAAACACTGTGTTCATTATGTTATCATCAGTACAGGAGTGTCATATTTTTGAATAATCATGATGTTGACATATGCTAAAGCAGCTGGGCACCTACTGGAAATAAACCACTGCCTGGAAAGTATCCATAAATTTTGTGTTGCAGCTGAGTTTCAGCACCCTTATTATTACATTACTGACAGGAAAGGGCTGAAAATATACCACCAACACAATGTTTGTCTTAATTAGCAGAGCAACACAACAAGGTAATAACAAGTTCATAAGCAGGAGGAAATAGTCTTGAGCTAATGAATACGCTCAGTGGCCATCTTATTAGGTACACCTGCACAATCGAATGCAATCCAACACTGCAGCTCTGTCACGGATTGTACTTTTACAGGGTTATAAGTTCATTCATGCCAGAAAGATGATAATTCAATTCTTTTAAAAGTTCAATTTATGACAGGGCTGCTGTATTGTGTTACATTAGACTATACGTGTGTCGCTAATAAAGTGGCCAGTGAGCGTATTGATACAGTACAAGGCAACACAAAGACAGAGCTGCTCAAGCATAAAGTGTGTGACAGTTGTGAGAAACACATCTTAGAGAAATGGATGCTTTGAGGCCATTGGTGGAGGTATTTTTATGTATGGCTGTAGCTTTGATTTAGCATCTGATCTAGTTTTATAAATAGCAATATACCTAACTTTGAAATCCAGCTGAGTCAGACATGAAGGTTCTGCTAGATTTAACCAAAGCCTTTTTCTCGTAGTGACAACTGATAAGTTGAACAATAACAAAAAGCACAGTCAGATTAAGAGATTTAGTTATTCTGTTACTCATTCTGTCACGCCTGAGCTGCGTGAGCAATGTCCCCATGCCCAGTTACTGAATTAACATTGTTAATAATTTTCTTTCCAACAAGAAGCCCACTGTGAATTCTGACATTAATGCTTCATTAATGCCCAAACACAAAGAGATTAGGTGACAGGCTTTTATAAAAGAGGCAGGTGAACTTTTATAGTTTTTGCTCACATTAATCTTTTACAACAGTGTGACAGATGGAGGGATAGACAAAGAGCAGCAGATGAACGAGAATCCTTTTATGTACAAGCCAGTGACACTCTACATTAATATGTTTCTCAAAAAAAACGAAACGCTGGGGAGGTGGAGCTCTGCAATGTGAAATCTAGTTAAGCAAATCTCTATTCTAAAGGTTGCAACAAGGAGCCTGGCTATAGGAAGGCTCCAGGCGATATTAATTATATTATTCAGTTATTACCGAATGAGAAGAAACTGGGCAACAAAATGTGTTTTTCTGTCTAACTGGATTACAGAGATCATCCGTTCTCTGAGTTTAACTTTGTTACAAGAAGAACTTCCTCCTTCTTCACTAACTGCAACCAAACATTTTCCTGAGGCATTGTTTGTTGTGCCCATTGGGGAATCCCATATGGCTAGACATATATAATTTAGCACATCATAAATATACAATCGCCACCCTCCTGTGAATAGAGGATAGAGGATAATAGAGGATCCAACAACACTTATCAAAGTCTGTTGTGCTTGGTAAATCCAGGAGAGCATTGAGGTTTTAGTGGAACAGTGATGCTGGTGTACCGCCTGTGACAGCCAGCTGTTAATTCAGTCTGACAATGGGCACATATCTGGCTGACTAATGGCAAGTGGGGCTTGAACCCTAGATTTATGGAGATAAAGTATACCCTCTTAGAAAGCGTGGGGTGGGAGGTCTGGCAGGGGGTCAGACACTTTTTCCATAATGGTAATACACTTTGGAGTTTATCTGAAGTGTGCAAAACATTCGGGATATTCCTGGATATTTGCATCATTACCACAGCAGAAGGAAAATGTTGCACTGCACAGCAAACCAGAACTGTGTTGGAAGTAGTCGCATGCACTCGTTTTACTGCATTTTTAGCATCAAAGCCATAGAAAGTAATGGAACATAAGCATGTATTTGAAATGACATCCATGACATCTAATTATAAAAATCATCACTAATAGTTATATATATATATATATATATATATATATATATATATATATATATAAAAGAGAGAGAGAGAGCGAGACACAGACAGACAGA
>JAUMTR010000027.1:5827337-5850246 GCA_032270685.1 Microctenopoma stevenorrisi | reverse complement strand
ACGAAAAGAATAAAAAAACATGAAAGAAACTCTCAAACACACACACTCACAATTCCAAACTCCCAGCATGCAGTAAGTAATTTTGGAGTAGATGAGCTTTTATGTCTGTCGTGGACTTATGGGATATTATTTTGTTAACAGGAATGTGTGTGTGTGTGTGTGTGTGTGTGTGTGTGTGTGTGTGTGTGCTTCTGTCCCTTCCAGCTTCTCTCAGCCCATACATAGGATCGTGTCTGCCCTCTAATGGCTACAAAAAAGCAAAGACACACTGATATTTTTTTTAATGATTACAATTAATTTAGCAGTGACTGCAGCTGTTATTTTCCCAAATATAAATTATGGTAGGCTCTAAAAGTTTGATTTCGATCACTAAATAAAGCATATGGCTGCCATGACTGATTATCTCTCATCATTAGAAAGAAGATTTCATTGCTGAGAGATGCAAGCACTGACTCCATGCTTACCTTTCCTAAATAATCATAGCAGAAAATAAGGAGAAATTAAAAACGAGCAATGACAGCTGTTACCTTGGTGCCATATTTGGAAAGACTCCGCAAATGACGTAGATCACTCATCAACTTTGTCCCTGCTGTTTACATAAAACCCTCTTGGCCGGGGCTCCGTCCTGCCTGAGTAGGAGGATCACAAATCGTCCTACTGCTAAAGCAGAGCAGGTACAGTAGACACACAGGAAGAAGGAGAAATATGTTTTTTATGACTGTCCAATGTCTGCTCTTACTGCTGCCTGGCTTCAACACGCTGATGAGATCTCCATTGGACGAGGTAGGTGGAAAGCCGCGGGTGAACAGGAGCTCTGTGGTTAGTGATTTCACTGTTTGGGACATCTGCAAAGTACATTGAACTCTTCAACTTTAAACTGTTTATCATCCTATGAAAACCCATGACCTGCAGATAATCATTACAATGTTTACTGGATTTATATGTGGACCACAAAAAACAAGAATAAAAAAAGTTTTGTATTTTCATTTAGTGTTAGAACTGAATGTATTTACACAAGTATGAAACTGAATTTCTCCGAAAGGACCTAAAGTGTTATTGTTGTTTGTTTCCTCCTAAAGCACTCCTTTAGTCAAAAAGAGATTTTTATGCTTCCTGGCTCTTCTCCTGATGCCGCTGGTGTGTGATCCTGAGGCAGTATGAAGTCTCACATATTACCCAATGAGAAGTATCTTGTGTGTCTGAAACATGTCTAAACTAACAACTTGCTATAAATTTTTACTACAAAAAACACAAGCAAATCAATGGTGTATGTTTCTTCTGTGTCTTCTCTTCATTCATAGTGCGGCTCCGCCGGACAGCAGTATTGCCAGATATTACACATCTGGAACTGCTGGTGGTTGTAGGACCTGATGTCCAACAGGTCCATAAGCAGGACACAGAAAGATACATCCTCACCAACCTTAACATTGTAAGTCTGAGCACAAACATGCAACGAGGAGACAGCTGTTTATGATCTGTTTTAAATGAACAAAAACTGCACTATATATAAGGCTAGTTTGAGGGATAGTCAATACATAATGAATGACAAGTAAAACAACACTGCTCTGAGAGAAAATGCTGTTGTAAGGGTTGACAGTGGTTCAGCTCCTAGGGGAGTTGTCCATGAACCCCAGTGTTGGTGGTTTAACTCCTAGTTTCCCTGAACCTATGGCACTTTAAATTATTAAATAAAATTTCCACCCAGGCCTCAGAGCTGTTGCGAGACATGACCCTGGGCGCCAACATGCGAGTGCACCTGGTTCGCATGATCATCTTGTCGGAGCCAGAGGTAAATGGCCAGATGTTAACAGTAGTATGTTATACAATAATACCCAGTGGATTGTTCTTGCACAATTTAATATTCACGGTCATTAAGCTAATGCTAAATTATGCTAAATAAACAATATTAGGTGTGTCTTTCCACTCTCGTTCTTATGTCTCCTCTTCTAGACAGAGATAGAGCTGTCTACCAACATCACCTCTTCTCTCAGAAGTGTGTGTGACTGGGGCAGAATGATCAACCCTTCCAATGATACGGATCCACTACATGCTGATCTCTTGTTGTACATCACGAGGTACGTTCGCTGCATGTGCGTTTGGATCTATCGTTCACAGAGGCTGAGCAAACTGTAACGTCCTCCAACAAAAACAGGTATGATCTGGTGTTGCCTGGTGGGAACAAGCAGGTCAGAGGGGTAGCACAGCTGGGTGGGGCGTGCTCCAGTGAATGGAGCTGTGTAATCACTGAGGACACAGGCTTTGACTTGGGCATCACTATTGCTCATGAAATTGGCCACAGGTAAAGCAATTTCCAACAGCTAACACACATTACATTGTACTAATATCATTTTACTTGGCAACTCATGAAACTTTCAAGGTCTCTGTTACACGTCAGTATTTCCGTATTTAATTTCGCCCAGCCTCGGAATCAACCATGACGGACTGGGAAACTCCTGCAGCAGGAGTGGGTTCATGATGGCCTCTGACGGCGGCTACAACAGTGTGGATCTAACCTGGTCACCCTGCAGCAGGCAGCAGCTGCTCACATTCTTCAGGTGGGCCAGCCTGTCCAGAGCAGCTGTGCATGAAAATATCTCTCATTCATCATGTAGACCTGGCGCTGTTGAAAGGACATTTCATCTATAAGTCATAGCCTTAATGTTTTCACCTTAGGCTGGTGGAACCGATTCAATTTTCACATTTTGAGAAAGCAAGATGTAAAAATCAGTTAGTGTTGTTTATTTGAATCTCGTTAATATGACGCATTAGGGGAATTTCTCTGTCTATCATAGTGATACACTGTAAGTACTTTACACATATAAGGCAGAAATCTGAATGAAATGTCCCATGCATTGCTGTTCCCAGTGAAGGGAAAGCCGAGTGTCTAAACGACCTGCCGGCAATGGAAGGCTCCCTACAAGACTGGAAGCCTGGTCTGTACTATGGAGTCGATGACCAGTGTCGTATAGCTTTTGGTAGCACTGCACGAGCCTGCTCCTTTACTAATTCAGACTGGGTATGTATGTGTAATACCAGGTTGATGTCACCAGGTGGCAGTTTACATCAAACATACATCTGGTCATGTTTCTAATATTGGCTTTCTCTCTCTCAGCCAGCTTGTCGTGTTCTATCCTGTCACACGAACCCTCACGATGACAGCTCCTGCAAACGTCTACTGGTTCCACTGCTGGATGGGACCGAGTGTGCACCTAACCAGGTACTTTATCAGTGATCAGTGAGTCAACATTTAATCTTCAGGAAGGTAAGTCCAATCACCTTGTTCAAGAGGGGCCATCTTCTCTTGCAGTGGTGTTTGAAGGGACGATGTGTATCCATGGATGAGCTCAGCGCCACCATGGTGGTGCATGGCTCTTGGTCCAGCTGGTCTGAGTTCTCCCCATGCTCACGAACATGTGGTGGAGGGGTCACTCACCGCACTCGGCAATGCACCAATCCGAGGTAACAGGTGTGACGTGAGGACACAGTGCTGAAGAACCTCATTGTGGGATTATTTTGACAGCACTTGTTAACATAGCTATGTGTACTTTCCAGGCCTGCTTTTGGAGGCAGTGACTGTGAGGGTCCAGATATTGAGGCTCAACTCTGTCACCAGCAGGTAAGCACATACAGGTTATGTGTTACAGTGGGTTTCCATACAGTTGTTGTGTACTGTTTACTCAGGATCAATGCTTTAGAGTTTGTGTTTGCAAAGTGGATTATTGTCTCTTTCTACGTTTGGGACTAAAGGTGCAGTCAAGAGGGATTCAGACATTATCACCATGCTGTAAATAGAGTTGTTTCTCTTACCAACCTCTTGTAGCCATGTGAGCGCACCCAGTTGGATTTCATGGCGGAGCAGTGCTCCCAAACAGACCTCCACCCCCTCTACCTGCAAACACACACGGCTTCATTCTACACGTGGATCCCAGCTGTAGGCTTTTCACAAGGTGGGCCAAAAGAAAGCTTTCGGTTTGTTCCACATGGAAAGGGCCACAAGAATATCTCTAACACTGTCTTATCATGACCAGGGGATGAACAGTGCAGATACATGTGCCAGTCAGAAGGGGAAAACTTCATAGTTAGCCGTGGCTCACAGTTTGTGGATGGGACTCGCTGTGAATCGGGCAGTCCTCCTCCCTTTGGCACTACAGCTGCTTGTCTAAGAGGGAAATGCCAGGTAGAGATGACTAAGCGAAGTTAAAACATGCCAGAGAACAGATACAATCCTACTCTGTCACTGTAGGTTTTTGTTGTTTGTGTCTGACCAGTTCTTTGGCTGTGATGGGTTTCTGCATTCTGGGAAAGTGAGGGATGTGTGTGGGGTGTGTGGGGGAGATGGATCGTCCTGCAGTTTGACCTCTGACTCCTACACTGGTGGTCAGGCCAGAGGTAGCACACAAACAACCATGTACAATTACAGAACACACTGAAAGACAGAAAACATAACTTATTTATTTACTAAAGAAAAGTATGAAATGTGATCTGATTCTTGCTCCTAATGCAGAGATCTTGATTCTACATGTAATCTTTCTTTCCTCACACAAGACATTTTAAAACTATTATTAACACACTCATTTTAAATAATAATATAAATATAAATTAGTCATACTTCCTTCATTTTCAAACACAATGTGTCAATTGTTTCTTCTTTAGAGTACACCACCTTCCTTTCTCTGCCAGTGAACGCCACACAGGTTCATATTGTCAACAGGGCACCTCTCTTCACTCATATGGGTGTGTGTTGTTATCATTTATTTGATTTACGGTTGTGCAGCAGGAGAAGCAGCACTTAAGCCTGGTTGTCTTTGGTATTTGCCTCCACAGCTGTAATGGTTGGGGCTCACTACATTGTGTCTGGAAGGAACAGTATGTCACTGAACATGTCCTACCCTTCCCCCCTCGATGATAATCACCTTAAGTATCGCCTCCACCTGACCCCTGACCTTTTGCCTGAGATGGAGGAACTGCTCCTGCCTGGACCAATGCTAAAGGAATTAAACATACAGGTCAGGAGACACAGTCAAACGTGTCTGATGTTAAATGGTATGATTGTCGAGCAGTTTACTGTAGGGTTGTAGCTTTTACATATACATTTATAAAAAGAAATCTAATTTGGAATCCTGTGACGTATATTTTGTGCTTTGCAGGTCTATCGCAAATATGGAAAGGAATATGGGGAGAAAACAAATCCAAACATTAGTTACCAGTTCTGTACACCCACCACAAACAGCAACCTGACAAAGGAAACACCTAAAGGCAAATGGATGGTCTTCACAAGCCCCTGCTCCGTCTCTTGTGGACCAGGTGAGTAACTATTAATCAAGTCACACTGAAAAGCACAAAAAAGATCAAACAACTTAATATGATTTGGAGTTGAATGTGCAACACACATTACATTGTATTCCAGGTGTACAGAAGCATTTATCTGCCTGTGTAGATGAAGATACCAACAGACATTTGGAGGAGCACAACTGTGAAACACCTCCTCCATCCATAGCACTCCACACAACATGTCAGCTCTCCCCCTGTCCCCCCAGGTCAAGATCATACTCAACGGTTTCTTCACATATTGTGCAGTATAGTGTATATCGAGCTGAGTGGACAAAATATGAATCATTTACGGATGTATAGGTGGAACACCGGGACCTTTGGGCCTTGCAGTGCCTCCTGTGGTGGAGGAGAGAGAGTGCGTCCTGTAAGATGTGTTCAAATACATGGAACTGATGTGGTACAGGTTCCAGATTCTGAATGCCCACCCGACACAGCCCCAAAGGCTGTTGAAAAGTGCAACCTACAACACTGTCCTGCCAGGTAGAAGGCGTACAGGTTCCACATAGTACTGTTGGTGATTAATTACCTTTACCAATAACCGAGGGTGCGTGGTTGCTTACAGGTGGCATGTGTCAGAGCTAGGCGAATGTTCAGCAGTGTGCGGACCAGGAGAAGCAAAGCGCACTGTGGCATGTGTCCGGTCAGACGATGGCAAAGATGTCGAAGTGGATCAAAACCTTTGCTCAGAACAAATGAGACCCCCTGATTCAGTGCCCTGTGTGGTACATGTCTGTCCCATTGGATGGGAATCTAAGGCACAGGTGATGTTAAAACTGACTAAAACCTTGGTTTGATTTAAAAACGCATGTTTAGTAGTAGTAGTAGTAGTAGTAGTAGGCATTATAACATTATTTTTCTTGACTAGGACCAGTCCATGCTTATATCCGGTTTGGTGCCACGCTCTAAACAAGCTTCTGTGTATGTATGGAGCCCTGTTATCAGCCAGTGCTCCAAGACCTGTGGAAATGGTAAGTAAAAAAATCCTCCCCTCCCCTCAGAACTATCGAATCCTTATCATTTAAAGACAATCAAAGCCTGATGGTTGTATAGGAACCTTGCAGGTCTGGTTTTCCTGTGTGGATCACCAGACTAGATTGGGGGTGCCCGATTTCCACTGTGACGCATCTACCAAACCTTCTCGCCACTCTGAGTCCTGCAACACACATCTCTGCCCTCCCATGTGAGACACAAGTTTTTATATACAGCATTTTTCATGTTATATTTAGTATATTATATGCATTTAGAGAGAGGTGGATGTGTCTTTGAAAATAGGGCAGCAAAATTCTATTTTTAACAAGCAGGTGGCGCACTAAGCAAGGGGTCTGCAGTGTCACGTGTGGAGGAGGGGTAGCCAACAGGGTGCTGTACTGCGCTCAGGAAGCCGAAGGAGTAGAGAAGGTAGTGGAGGATTCAGAGTGTGGTGACTCTACCAAACCCACAGCAGTGGTTTCATGTCATACCCACAGCTGTCCAGCAAGGTAAACCACACACAAACCTACGTACAGCTGACATAAGCGACTGTTAAGACAGAAATGCTCTCACTGCCCCTCGTCACACGTCCAGGTGGAAGGTAATGAGGACAGCCCCCTGCTCAGTCTCCTGCGATTTGGGTCTAGCTCGGAGGTCTGTGTCTTGTGTCCAGTCTGTCCATGGCAAGGAGAGTGTAGTGCAGGATTCAAATTGTCATGATGGTGTCAAACCGGCCACCACAGTGCCCTGTCTGGTCCAAGTCTGCACCTTCAGATGGGAGGTGAAACCGTGGAGCCAGGTACATGTCATGTAACTGGTGACTGGAAGGCGTGTGCCTTATTGTGCATTATTATATGCTGGGCTAATTTCCTAAGTTAAAGAGTCATAGTAGTGTTTTAGCTCATCTTCTTTAATTGAATTTACATCCAGGCAGATACTTCATGAGTTGTGTTTCAGACAGACACGTTTCCATGCATCCATTTATTTCTATACATGATGTAATTGTTGTGATGTATCTTTATGCATGATGTGGTGACAATGTGGCTTGAGCTTACCTCGCGTGTTGTGTTGTCAGTGTTCAGTACCCTGTGGATATGGGATCCAGTCCAGAGCTGTATCATGCATGGGCCCATCTAAGCCTGATCCCCTCAGCCCACCGCTCTGTATGCATATTCCTAAGCCCATCACCATCCAGGGCTGCTACATGGGTAGCTGCACACACCCATCAGATGCCATGCCTCAGACCACAACTGAAGCATCTATTGAAGTAAAGGCCAACATTACAGAGGAGGGATCTCACCTTTCTCCCACCCTCGTCTCGCCTTTCATCCCACAGACGACCACAAAATCCCCCACAACACCTAAACCGAGTTAGTACACATGCTCAGTCGGAGCTGAAGGCAGCTGTAGCTCTCTCATTACAATACATGCTGTCTTTCAGGCAGATGCGGACAACTACTTCTTGAAGAATCAGGCACTGTGGATCTGTCGAACACAACTGGCCGCTGCACAGTTTCCATAGGTCGACCCTTAGATGAGGTCATTCACATCAAATTAATGTCCGGCTCCTTAAACTGCAGAACAAGTAAGTCTTATTATTCTGAACCGTGAATTTAGATAATGATGATTGCAGCTAAACAAATGTGCTTTCCTCCAGAGGACTATGTGGCTTTTTTCGACCGACTGGCCTTCATCAGGAAGTGCGAGCAGGTAGCAGGCGGTGAGCTGACCACCAGAACCAACGTCCTTCTGGTGCGTCAAAATCTGCTCACCCCTGGGAATGGGGTAGTGTTCTCCTACAAGTCACAGAAAAGCACGAAGAAGAGCCACCATCAGGGTAATACAGCATTTTTACAGTGGTCATTGTGTGCTGGTCTAAAGAGTTGTACTTTTTAAGATAGTTAGCGAAAGAAGCTGCTTCTCGCTCTCAGAACTAATGCAACAGCATGTGATCGCTGGCACAGTGTAACACAATCCAATACAGAAGCCCTGTGACAAATACAGTGAAGCTGATAACACTGTGAAGCTACAAGCAACAGCGCACGCTAAGTATGCCAAGCTGCAACAAATGTTCATTGCTGGTCTACTACGTCTGACTGCACACGTGTTTGATGTTTTTCCATCTACCAGAGACTTGACTGTGTCCTGTGCCCCACAGATTGCGACATTCAGCTGTTTTCCCCCAGCGGTGTTTTTGAGAATCCGACTACATCCAACACTAACCACACCTGTCGGGTGCTCATCAATGCCCCACCCTCAGTGAAGATCAGAATCCAGGCCCTGCGCATAGGATTAGTAATCAACAGCACTGACTCCCCGTCTACATACATCATGGTGTGAACAAAGTCTTGAACACGCGTTATTTGGATATGCTGCATAAGAATTAGGACAAACCTACAAGTGTGATAACCTTTACGAGATGATGTCTCATGTGTCTTCTTCAGATCCGCGACATTGATGTCTTAAAGACCAACGTGTTTAAAGGCCAACAGCTGTTTGTGTGGCACTCCTCTGGAAACATGGCAGAGATTGAATTTCATGGAGACTACCTGCATTCCAAAGGGAGCTTTAGAGCTGAATATTCCTTTCTGCGTAATTGATGCGATGATAAACACGTTGAGTAGGTTTCAAGTTTTCTATTTAACATTTCTTTAGTTCAGATGTTTTTTGGAACAGCAATAGTATTTACATACCTACTGTATGGGACCTGGAATAAAAAATAACCAAACCAAGGCCCTCCTTGGTTTCTTTAAGTGAGGACAATCATTATGAAGACTTCAAGTATAAACAAGTAAAGTATTTATATTATTACATTTAGCACATCTTTATGTGCATTTAAAATGTGTATATATACATAACACAACATATTAAAATATAGAGATTCCATCAGAAAGAAATTGCGTGTGATCACAAATGTAGTGCAAAGACCGTCACACACACTTTACTTCCCACAACCGTCTGATAACAGCTTTCCACTCAGCTCGAGCACAGTACAACGTGCGTCTATGCCAGCGACTCCGGCACCGGTTCATTTACAACTCCCATGCGGCCCGGCGGAACTCAGTAAGCTAAGCTCGTGTGTGAGATTGCTACTGTTTGGCTGTACTTGTGTCTTCCAAGAGGGCCCCCATGTCCAACAGAGCATCCTTTACACAATGTGCGAACTTGGCAGCGTTTGTTTCCTCACAGCTGTTGAAAGCCGTGATGGCGATGTTGATGTGCTCTTCCATGGGATTGTAACACACTCCAAAGCCATCTGGCACAACTGGACCAAAGCACATCGCGCAGTCCGTCTTAGAGCCAACCTGGAAACAGAGACGCCAAATGAGTAAACAAAAGCAAAATGACAAGCAAATAAATATTTGCTCAATTATAATAGACTGCTGATTGCATTGCACACAAATACACCTGGCTGGTGGAGAGTTTATAATGCTGAGCCACAGCAAAAGAGGTATCCATGAAGATCTCAGGCATGGAGGTCAGATCTTCAATACTTTGTATCTTCAGCCCAAGGAGGTGTCTGTCTATGGCTTGTCCATGAACTGCCTAAAAAACAATAGTTGAATGTGTAGAATTAGAAGAAGAAAATCTGATGATTTCGGGAATAAAAGTAGATTTTTTTTATAATAATCCACATTAAGACTGACATTATACGTGTTGTCCTTGTGTGTCTGAATGGCCTTCTGCAGCAGTGCCAGTCTCTCTGTCTTCTGTTGACAGTAATTTATTCATCAGTCAGACAGTTTACACAACCTGAACTATACATTTACTGTGAAATGATAGACGGTTAACATTACCTGTTTCGTAGGGTCTTGCATTCCTTGGACAAAATTTAAAGAATCTACCGTGGTAGAGCGGATTGCATCTGTCCGCCCATATTTAAACATTCGTGAGGACGCACTTTCATAGGTAGAACAGCACATATTATACATCCTAAAAAAAACAACACAGAGGAAATACTGTGAAGTTAATGTACTCAATGTTTAAGCAGCGCTTAACATTTAATGACAAATGGCTTTTTCTTACCTGAAGTAGGCAAGTTGAAGAGCCATTTGTACAAAAGCATCTGGACTCATGTTATGTTGCTTTGGCACGTTTTTTCCAAAATGAGAAAACATGAGCACCTTCACGTCTAAGTCGTGCACCATTCTGATGAAACCAAGAAGAGAGTGAGTTGCACAAAACGTCTAATAAATGACAACGACTAGCTTAATAAGTGCACATCACATACATGTTCATGTTTTGCTTGGCTTTCTCGATGTCTCTCTTGACCTCGGGTGTAATGTTAAAACGCAGTTTCTGAGGCATGGAGAGGGGAACCATAGGCGCGCGGACTATTTCTGTTCTTTGCCTGTTGAGGAAAACAGTTAGTTCACTTGAACTCTGGAGCTGGAATACGGAGAAAACATTCACACCAAAACAGAATGAAACGTACATGTACTTCACAACATGATCGATGAGAAACACAATGGGTGGACCTTCGGCGGGTGCATGTTCATACACCAGTCCACATGTGCCATCCTCACCAACAATGAACTGCAGATAATTTGCAAGCACACGTTAAAATGTTTATCTACTGTCACCAGACACATTTTAAACAAAAGTGAAGTAATTTGCCTCAAACTGACCTGCAATGTCTTATCAAACCAGCGGTTGCCGCTGTTCCAGCGCGCTCCACCTCCATGTAGCATCTGGGCGGCCACGCGGCTCAGGTACAGCTCATCAGACACTCGTGGCATCGGGGCATCCAAACAAACTGTGAAGATACTTTTCTGGATTGCACGGACTGACTCCTTATTTGTCTTATCTGTGGACAAAACTAAAATAAAGATCCGGAACCCAAAACGATTTGTAATCAGTGAGTAACTGGGGCTGATACCTTTTATAAGGTTGTTATAAGCTTTTCCCCAGGTGTTGCGGTGCTGTGATGTTAAAATGCCAATAGGCTCTTTGTTCGTCTGCAGAGAGGAGTTCCAGATCTTCTCCAGCTGCATGTAAATCTGGTCTACTGTCAGTGGGGTACCATCGCTGTTGTACACATCCAAGACAAAGAACTATGGGGAGAAAAGCAAGGAGGAGTGAGACTACTTTCTCAATGCTTTACAACACTCTGAAAAGCTGAAAAGTACAAATTACAGTGATGTGTTGTAGTTTTTCTGACAGTGGAGCTCTGTAGTTTTAGACGGTGAAAAACAGAAACATTGAAATTAGTGCCAGTTTACATAAGGAACAGAACACAACACAGTTATTAAAACCCTCCCACTAATTCTGTTACTGTAGCAGGTTTCTTGGAAAGTCACCATGTAAAATAATCCTCATCCCGATCCAACCGCATAAATCACACATGCTAACATTATGAGTTTGTTTGTCCACTAAAGGTGGACGATTAAATTCACGAGAACACATGTTTATGTTGTGATATGTTCAATCAACAGCTTTGTTGGGCAAATAGTTGCTATCTTATAATGTGTGTTATCAATTACTCCAACAACAATAACAACAGTTAAACTAGTGATTTGCGTCATTTTCAGCCTGTGTGTATTTGTTTTTACTGCAGATCTGTGATGCCGTAAGACGGATCAAAGTTTGATCAAAGCTAAGGCTCCTCCTGACTTCATGGGTACTCATAAAGTAAAAACGTGCTATACTGTGAAGGTGCTGACAATTCACCATCAAGGTTGTGAACAGCTCAGTTGCGTCTTCCCTGTTAATCATATTTCCCCTACATTAAATTCTCTCCATCTAACATATAAGGAGCTGCTGGAGGTTTCTGTTAAGCACTGTTGTCCAGTGCTCGCTCAAGTGGGACTGTTCCACACTATTCTGTATATATTTATATAACGTGTAAGGTCTTAAACCTTACATTGTAAAGTGCTTTGAAATGTGATTTGGCACTATATAAATAAAGTTCAATTAAATTTATAATAATGGTATCTTTCCATGAGCCCTGTGTTATTAATTATCAGAAACATCTCCCTCACTTGCTGTCTTGATGACAGTACTGAGCTGAAATATTAAAAGTAAGCAGTGCCATTTATGTAGAGTACCTGGAAGTTGTGGACCACAGTAATGTGAGTAGGTGGTGTTTTTCCCATCGCATGGTTTACAACTGTATCTCTCTTTGTACCAGGGATGCGACAGGAAGACAGTATCTGGTAATACTGATCCATACACAAAGGCTTTCCACTCAGGTACTCAACAGGCAGGGTCTTTCTGCAACACAGCACATCGTCCATTTGAGGTTTTGCAAAACAAATGTGTGACAACAATGAGCTTTCTGCTGCTGAAGTGTGACACTCATACTAGTTTCAGGAAAACTTACGTGTCAATCATTTTTTTGAAGTTCAAAACTCCTGCAATCAGTTTGGCGGCAAATCTGCGGAGGAGATATTATTGTGTTATGAGAATCATATGTTGTTCTCTTTTTTATTCTGCATAGATGTAAGCTACTGTGCACATATGGGGTCACAGACAACAGACAGTTAATATTAATTAATTAATTACCAGCAATGAGCTGTTTCAACATGCCACTGACTGAGTCCTGTGTACCATGGACACATTAAACTGTAACACTGGCTTTACTGCAGTATCTCTCTACGGGGCCACTGTGTTTACACCATATCCCATGTCAGCAGTGAAAAACAGCTGAGCAACGCTATGAGCAGCCAGAGATCTTTAAATAGCATGTGGAGAGACGCCCATGCAAAGGTCGGTTTAAAACTCCAGATTTAGATGAGCTTGTTTATACTGTACTTCAAATAAATCTCTTTTGGAAACAACTTTATGACTTTGCTTATGATTAAACGCTTGAAGTTTGCAACTGACATCAACAGAACCCAGGAAATGTACAGTAACTATCAGACGTGCTGACTCTTTTATTCTTTTTGTGATTACAGAGACATGTTGAATGAGAGTTCTGGTTCTAGATATAGATTCTGCTGTTGTTGTTATTTATAACCTCATCTGCCCCTGGCGATCATGGAAGTGCATGCGGGGCAGGACGACCGCAGGGCTGGTGTAGACCGCCACCGGCATACGGCACTCTAGGTAGACCGATTGCATCCACCATTCTGAAAGCTACATGAACACAACAATCAGATATCAATTTATAATACACAAATATGTGTGTAAAGCGACACAATCTACAAATTACTTCCTGTGTCTTGTCTGCTACATAAAAAATAAATAAATCCAAATCTCTACCCAGTTGTCGGTCTTGCGTGCCCGTCGCTCCAGCCCTTTCTGCAGCCTTTCCCCAACGCCACCTTGAAGGAACTCCTGCACCAGCTGACGGGTGTTGTCCAGCTCCTCCTCACTCACAATGGGTTCAAGAGCAGCCAGGTAACGCTCACATGTCTGCTTTAAAGGTGGCACGGGCAGCCTAGGTAAACTCTCCTGATGAGCAAGGGATCTCTCTGGGATCTGTGATACTGGTCTGATGAGACGACATCGCTTCACCATGCCTGGCCGCAGCTAGAAAACAGTGACTTGATATGTTCAATTTCTCGACCTCTGTCACTGTGGGGTAAAAAAGTGATTCTTTACATGATTACATGGCTCAGTGCACTGATATCACAGTGTAACTATGCATTGAACCTCACTGTTAATGTCTGATAGGAATCTGAATCGGACAGCAGAAATGAATGAAGCCACACAGATCAACATGTGTCAACATGTTAATTGGGACATGGATGCTGTATTTCTATGAAAAACATTTTAAAACAAAAGCTACTTTTTAGTAAGCTGATGGTCTGTGAAAACTGACACCACGTCTTTGTGACTATTTATTTGGACCTGCTGGTGTAGACTATAGCAGATTATAAATAGAGAGCTGGAGTAATACCCTTGAACTCTGGAATGCTCGCAAATACAAACACACAGGAACTTATGAAACCTATCTGTACTCATGCTCAATATCGTCAATAATAGACAATTATCTGCTAATATGATGATAATATTTTGAAATATGCTCAAAGGGGATACCACCTAAGTTGACACGGCGTTTATTAATCAAATAATAATGACAATTGTGCATGAATTAATAAGTGTTCACATGAAAAACGACCGTTAATGGACATAATTTAATTCGCGTGGTCAAGTCTCTGGGAATATAAAAGTAAACTTCCGGTAGACCGTTTCAGAATAAAACAACCACCAACGTGTGCTCCTGCGTTGCTGCTTCTATCCCTATGTAAAATAGGGCAATGTTAAAATAAAAATAATTGTAGGGGGACTCTTTGCAGCGTTTATAATGCTCTATTAGTATAGCGGGTTGTGCTCTCATTTACAGAGCATGCGCAATAAGCTAACATTATGCTATCGGCTAAGCTAGGCTAACGTTATGCAAAACGTCACACAGAGCGGCTGGCAATATGCTATAAAATAATTTTCTGCCATGACACGGTAACACGGTGTCAGACCTTTTTTCAGTTTTAAATCACGAGTTACATTTGAACCCGGTCTTGTTGTTGTCCTGCACAGGGCCCCACCCCCTGCACTCAATCTGATGCTGTGAAATCAAATGAATGCGCACCAAAAAAAAAACGTTAAACAACGACCACAGACTCACCCAAGTCCTTATAAAAACGCCCAACATCTTGTCAGACGGACGCGCAAAAACCATCTACTGTCTTGGGAGCAGAGATGACAGATCCTCGGGAAGTCATGTCTCAAGGACAACCACAGTGTGTGTTCTCCACTGTCCGCCCCCCCCGGACCCACAGCGCAGAGGCAGCCCTGAGCGCCCCACATGTCCTGGGACGTTCAGTAACATGGATGCCTGCCACGTCTAAATACGACCAGAAACAGTTTCAGCAATAAAAGCTGTCTTATTATTTTTGACCATATCTTTTATTAGAAAAATGGATTCCAGTGACCCCATAACCTCCATCTACAATGCTGGTGTACAGTGACAGAACGGAGGAGATGCATCATTTAAAGTCAACACATCGGTGTTTTTAGGTTATGTTCGTTTTATTGGTTAATAATTGCAGGCCCTGATATAAATAATACATTTACAGAGTGAAATTCTGCATTGATCTGCTGCATGAGGCTGCACAGATCTTCACCGACCACATGATGGTGCTCGTCCAACATATTTCCAGAGAAACGGCGTTAAGTCATTGCTTGGGGAAACACAAACCAAAGACAGACTCCTGTACCCCAAAATGAATCAGAAAATAAAAAAGTACAGTTTATTTGTATTGTGTGCAGAAATGGTATCAATTGGCACGAGAAACGTTGATGTGCAAAAGTAATCCATGATGGATATGATTGCTCTATTTAATCACATTTCCTCATCGTTTTTTTTCAATAAGAGGGGAGAGAGAATTGCAGTCGTGCCATGGTTTATTTAAAAGCAATAAAATAAAACGATACAAAGAAAAACAATCATACACGTCAAAAGGCTTCGATTGCTCTGGTCCACCCGCTGCCTGTCAACAGTGTGTGTTTTAAACTAATTGTTTGAGTGGCGAATATTTGCTCAAGGTCTGTCTGCTGCCAACTCACAAAGTCAGATAGTCCACCTGAACCCAACACTGAGATCAGGTTGGAGATGTTCGTGCTGTCCAGCTGATCCGAGTCTGAATGTGAATCCTCGTCAGTCCTCATCCTTTTACACGGCACTGGCCCAAAGTCTGGCAAATAAAACTCTGGATCAACAATGTGATAACTTGCGTCCATCTTTCTCTTTTTACTGTAGCACTGCGCGCCCTGCGGCTGTTTTGGCTGCGCGCAACAGTCTGAGTGGAAGTATCCATTCGTGACAGTAGTCACCACATGTGTGTCCAAGTCCAGCACAGTCTTTTGGTTGGCCTGCGTGTTTGGGACAGGTAACTCCCAGGAGGATTTGTCTACACAACTCCAACAGGCTTCCGAAACCATGAGATCAGAGTCACTTGGTAAAACCATTGCGCAGGAAGATGCGTCTTGGTGCGCCACCTCTGCAGGCTGGCCGTTGGATTGGTGCGCTCCGCAGTGCCAATTGCCAGACTCAACCCCAGCAAAGTTGCAGTAGAAGTCATCTGCAAACTCCGTGAAGCTCCCCGTCAATTCAAGGTATTCTTGCCTTTCGCGGACCGCAGCTACATCCTCATACGGATGTGTCCTCTGCGCCTGCGAGAAGTTTTTGCTCATATAAAACTGCCTGGCGTTTCTCAGCACGTACGTTACCAGTAAGTTCTTGTGGAGCTTGATGCCTCCTCTCTGCGTCCTGGAGCTTTGGATTTTCCTCAAAGAAATCGAGATCAGATTCTGTGCGTCAAATGCACACTCCATCCTCAACTGGGCCACCCTCGCTTTCCTCTCAGTCTCTCAAATCGTTTGTTTCCCAGCTGGAGAAATATTAATGTCTGTAGTTGAGATTCCTACTTGACTCGTGTAGACTGTGTCCATAGCGCTCCATGTCTTCCCAGTAAGGGCATGGATTTGCAACTCTCATCTTTCCTTGCCACGCCCTCACGTAGACATTGTCCAATGGGAGGGAGGCGGTGCTTCTGTTATACGCAAATATCACTACGAGCCTCATTCAAAATGCACGTAGGAGCGGGCATGCTGCATTTCACTGGACGTGTTCTGAGCTTTTTACATCTCAGTGCGGACAAAAACACCAGACTTTACTGACCATGTAGGAAAAAAGTGGACTGGTGGAGAGTAACAGATCAGAGAGCGAGACGTAGAAGAGAGCAGGATGAAAAGATGATAGTAGACCATGATTACAATGAAACATTTCTACAACGACAATTGTAGTTTGAGTAGAGAAAAAAAAACAAGTAGCAACAGAGCAGAGCAGGAAGGAATAAAATAAAAGTCTAACGAAAAGTATAGCAAAGCTACAAACTCGGCTCATTTTGCATAAGTGTATATATATATATATATATCAATAAAGATATATATATCAATAAAGACATATATAGTTAACACTGGTCTTGTACTGAAAAGGCAGGGTGAGGCAAAACCTCCTGAATAAATGCCTCTCCAAGTCAGGTTCAAGAAGGCAGGATTTCCTGTGCTGCAGGGCTGATGTATTACAGTTGTAGCGATACAAACGTAAAAACCTGCCAAGTCAGTTATAGGAATAGGAATAATGGACAATCCAGAAATCAGGTAAAGTAAGACTAAAAAAACCCAAGTCTGGGTAGTCAATGTCAACTTTTCCCACTTTCCTGAGATGGTCTGAATGATTGTTCCGTGAGGCAGGACCCTAGCTTCTAAATGCAGCCTCTAATACACACAGAGAGAGGGAACTGTGAGCGTACCGTCTAAACCTCACAGCAATGTCACGTTGTCGCTGCACTAAGACGTGGAAGGTAAAGAGCAACTTGTAAAGATATTATCTGTCATCCGTGCCCCACATCTGTTTGTGTGCACACACACAGATGGCTGACATCATACTGAACACCTGGATATGACTTTGATTTCCTGCCAAATAGGCGAACGAGGAGGACAGCCACTATTATGGTTATCATGCTCTGATTATAGTATAAATTAGAGGTTGCCACATGTGTTCTCTCTGGAATTTAGTTTAAATAGTAGGGAGCAGATTGGTATTGTTTCAAGGTATGGTGTCACTGCATAGCAGCGGAAAATGTGGTATAATTTGGTGCTTAATAGATTAGAGAATAATTATGCAGTATCTTAAATGATATAAATTAATTGTAAAATTGTGTAATGTATGAAGAGAACTGAACTGCTGGTAAAAGACTGTGTGGAAAGTAATAGAACAAATGTGTAGTGATGTAATGAGGACCAGTAAAGTTAGGTCATTTCTTCATGTTGTTATGAACTTCAACAACCACTGTATCAAAAAGAATAAAACAAAAAGCGGCCTGGTAGTGAGGCTGGGATGCAAAAGGTCGCAGGTTCAAAACCCCGTCTGACTCCTAGTCCATCCCCTACCAGGTGTGTCCTTGAGCCAGACACCCAGCGCTAGCTGCCTGTAAGTCGCTTTAGATAAAAGCGTCTGTCAAGCAAAGTAAAGTAAAAAAATCCTTATCACTTAAAGTGTGTCAGTTTGATCAATGTACATGTAGGTTTCTGAATTTATTGTATCATTTTGCACCAAGACTGACAGACTAGTGTGTGATATTATAGAGTATGATACTGTGATTTTCTGAAAGATAACAAACACCTCTGTAATTACAATGAAAACATTAGTCAAAGGATTCATGTGGACTTTACACAGCGTTGTATATCATGTTGTCATTAAAAGATTCAGCATGAATGCTATTCGAGGATGGTGCAGAGATGTAAAACAAACAAAAAAAAATTCAAGAAATCAGAAGGAGAAAGTACCAAAATGTCACACTGGGAAAACAGTTGTAGAGCAGATTATGTTGAGCATCCCTTGAGAAAAAGCACAACCTACAATCAGTAAGGAAGAACAAAAACCAAAGGTCAGGCCAAATGTGAAATGGACTTAGTTTTGTAGACATTGCTTTACTTGACAATGAAGAGTTTTCTGCTTAGATGTAAAAAGGAAGAAGGAATAATTCTATTCACCTGGACTTTTCTGATTACTCAGAGTAAATAACAGAGCACAAACCATCCTTTTAAGGTGAAACAAGTCATACATGTGTTTAAATGTGTACTTTTTAAACACTGCCAATAAACAGTAAATGCGCATTAATTAAAATATTTTAATTATACTACAAAACTACACATATGCAACATGCAAACCTATAAAAAGCAAAACATTTACACCTAAAGTATGTAAGGTATCACCTTTCTGTATCACAAGCTGAATGCCCTGTATGAAATGTAATGTTGCTCATAAAAACTCTACGAGATCAACAATGTATTGTTACATGATATATGATAGTCACATCAGGAGTTCATATTTTAAAACCTTTTAATGTGATGTAAGGTGATACAATCCTGAAAAACAGCACAGTATAGCACATTGTATTTCTAGTAGTCGAGCTCATCTCTGTCGGAATTTGTCAACTTTGTCCAGATTTTTTAATTCTGCTCAGTGTGCCAGTGTGATTTGTGCTGTTGGTACTGAAAAATTATATGGTATAAGTTCTTTAACAATACAGCTAAATTATTTTATAAAAGAAGGGAAGGCACCTAATCTAATAATCTAATAATTCACAGTTGTATAAAGGTTTTATTTTTTAAGCTAAAGGAACATTTCTTTAAGTATTGATACTGATGTTTGTTTTAAGTGAGACATAAAAGTCATTATCGTGATCATCATCATTAATGTCTTTTAGAGGGGAATCGATTCCAAAGTCTCAGGACAGTAGATGTTGTTGTACAAACTGTGAAGCTCACAGAGGCAAATATGTGATGTGATAAGATTGATTTTTTCTGTTTATCATTTAGTAATTGTCCTAAAAATAACATCTCATAGCTGCTTAAGGATCTGTGATCATAAACAACTATCTGTAAATCTGAACCTCCAGAAAACTGGATATGGGACTCGGCCCCACCCATAACCAACTCCCTCTCAAAATGCTAAAAACTACACATTTGAAACAATTTTACTTGCAGTACTTTGCTTATCAACAAAACTATAGTACTTGAGTTGGATGAGTCCAAACAGAAGAGAATCACTGCTAAACAAAGAGAATTCTTCTTCTGCCCATATGTGCATCCTCCTAAACACAAAGCTGAGAAAGCGGCTCTTTGGAAGATGCACACAATTACTTCAGAGCCGGGTGCTTTATTTACATATGCAATATGCATAAGCAAGGTTACTGTGAGGGTGAAATACCCACCAGATAGAGGGAGTGAAAGAAGGAGGGGTTTGGTGTGTGTGTGTGTGTGTGTGTGTGTGTGTGTGTGTGGTGGTGGTGATGGAGAGAGGGTGTGTGGGGTGGGAGTTGGGGGTGGCGGGGAGGCAGAAAATTGGTGTTATCAATATTTAACCAACCCTTCCAGCATATTTATGGCAGACAATAGAGCAGACATGCAACTGTCTCATGTGAGTGGAAGTGTACTTATTACAGACTGAAATATAGGCTGTAAATATGATATTCATTGATACACCTCCGACCGTGACGGTAGCATGGAATCAGCAAAGAGCCCACTGCCTGCAAAACCAATGTATTAGTCGATTCATGCCCTAATGACGTATTAACATATCTGCTAATTGAACGCTGGAAGCCCCGAGTGGATCACGCATATACATTAGGGAGATACTGTATTTCTACATGTGGCAAGCAGCTGTATGTAAGTCAGTTTGAAAAAAAAAAGTCAAAAAAGCTATGAAAAGAGGGTTTTTTTTTTGCAGACCCAAGGCCTCTCAGAAAATGTTTCCATGTGTTGTGTCTGAGCACACTGAGAGAGCGAAGAAGGAAAACATTCTCTCCTCCAAACCACATGCAACAGATTCTTTTTGAAGCCAAATAAATCAACTCTGTGTTTCAGATCATGTGACACTTTTGTGCTTTGTGTTATTCCCAACATATCCTGTTTCAGCCTCACCCCCACCCCAAACTATTCCAGCGTTCTCACACAAGCACGCATGCGCACGCGCACACACACACACACACACACACACACACACACACACACTATTCTACATGACACATGCACATTCAGAGTTTCCATTTCCTGTGCGTAAGATCACCTGTATAGACAGAATGGCGTGCTTCAATGCGACATGCTCAGGCAGGAAAACAGGAAAGGGAGTTCAAGGGTGTCCAACATGAAATACTCACAGAGTTAGGGGAAACCCAGAGCTCATGGCAACGCTCCAGTTTCTGAAGAAAGTGAGTAAAGAGTGCACTTTTTCTGCTTTAGCACTGCCATCATGCGCTCTACTTTTGCTTGTGCAAAATGTTTTAGAAAGATTAGATAGATTTAGAAACATTTGGTATATAATGTGCTTTTTTGGTCTTTTTGAAAACAATTTTCAAAAATAATTATTTATATTTTTGGTTTGGTTTTCTTCCTGAAAGTTAGTTCAGGATAGATCTATACTGCTTATTCTAAAATACAGATGGAAGAAATGGGGATAATCTGGTAACCTGGATGTGTCCAAACTGCAAATAAAACTACAACGTGCTGCTGTGAAATGCTCACATTGCCAATTATATCAGGTTTATACCTTTAATTTAGTCCTTTTTTCTTCAGAGACTTAGATTAGTGTGATAACATTTTCTAATTATGCTACACAAATGTTGCTTTTCTTTTTCTTTACTTTTATTCATGTCAAGTATTAGATGAGAGGATAAGTGCCACTCTCACGTCTGCGTGCTGGAGTTAGTTAGCTTAGCGCTGAGACTGAAAACTGGGGGAGCTCTGGCCAAAGCTTGAATTCATTTACCAGCTCCTTGGATTTCACGTACAATCTACAACAAGCATTTTGCCTAAAATGCTGCACTATTCCTTTAACCATTTTATAATTCCCTCACATATTCCGTTATCGATCCCCCGTTTTTCCCTCTAGCCCTGTCCATCCATGCATTTTGCTTTCTATGTACTGTTACCTTGTAGCTCTTGCTATATGTGACATGTCATACTGATCAATCACCCCTGTTCTCCGTCGGGTAACACACTGTTCCTCTGTGCATCTGACAGCCATCCCTAGCCCATTTACTGTCAAATGGGCTCCGCTCTCTTTGCCTGAGCTCAGATGCAGATTTATGCCAGAGCAATGCCGGTTCTTGCATATTAGATGAAAGCCTTGTTTGCATATACCCGCTCTCTCTCCCCTCCCTCCCCTCCTTCTCTCTTTGCCCCTCTTTCTCTCTCTTCCTTTTTTCTGAGGCGTCACTTTAATATGTATGCAAATGGGCTGCGCTCCATGGGCAGATATGTGTGGAGTCCTGTCCTGCAGTCAGGAGGTGTAGGAGAGATTGTGTTTGTATTTATGAGGCATGGGCCCCGCCGCTCTTGGGAGAGAAAACGCTGTGAGTAGTGTGGTGGAGGCTCTGCAGTGCAGGCAGAATGCAGATATGCCAATAACAGAGGTCATGGTTGTCACTAATGATAAGAGGAGACAATTAGAAAAAAGTATAGCTGAAATGTAACCCTTCTCTTACACCGTCTTACACACACACAAACACACACAAGCCTTCATATCCTCGCTCTGGCGCGAAGCGAGCTGAACAGGCTGAGCATGAGATCCTTCTTCTGGAATGTTCTATATACTGCAGCAGCTCGTCTCCTCCGCTCTGCAAAACCTGGATGGGGAATCCTGGGTGATTTGTGCGGGTAAAAGACCAATCTATTGATCCTGTGCATATCTCCAGGGGGCGAGGATCACTGTCAGGGGCTGAGGCAGAGGAGACAAGGTCAGGTCACCTGTGAGAAAGGCACCCTTAACCCATTTCATCAGTCTGATGCCTCTCAGACAGGTCTCAAAAGCCCATGATCAATAATACTGTGGTAGACACAAAAAAAGTAATTCAATGGTTCCTGGTCTGTAGTTTGTATTCTTTTACATAGGAAAGATCAAGTTTCAGATTAAAGCAAACAATAGGTGAGAATACTTTACATCATTATGTTCAAGAAATAATAATACTGTGGCTTGGTGCCAATCAGTGATCAGCAAGGCAATGCACACGCGCACACACACACACACACACACACACACACGCACACACACACGCACACACACACGCACACACACACACACACACACACACACACACAC
>JAUMTR010000027.1:5782791-5826959 GCA_032270685.1 Microctenopoma stevenorrisi | reverse complement strand
TATCACCAACCCCCCCCCCCCCCCCCCCCCAGTCGAGCCCACCTCCTGTCAGTGCTGGATCCCCCCATTGCTGGTAAAAGACACCCACAAAATCCACCCATTTTCCACACACACACACACACACACACAAAATGTCTATTTTCTCAAACTAAAATCCAATTGAAATACATACACAAACTGAGAAACTCCATTTAGGAGATGTGGGAGCTAGAAACTCCATCTAAGAGATGACACAACTCAACTGATGGGTTGAATCACCCAACGGTGGAGAGGGAGGGAGAGAGAGAGAGGGGGAGAGAGAGAGAGAGAGGAGCTGCATGCCTTGGTGGACTGGCTCGGTAACCATGACAACGCAGCCGGGAGAGCAAGAAACAGGAACATACAGAATCTGTTTCTGCTGAGACTTGCACATGTGGCACAGTACTGCTTTTCCTCTGAGAAGAAGTGAAGGGGAGGAGTGTGTGTGTGTGTGTGTGTGTGTGTGTGTGTGGGGCCTTATAAAACATACATGCCCGCTGCCTTTCTGACTGAATGCACTCGCCTGTGCTAGTCGCCGAGTGAGTCACACAACACAAATGATACCATGGTGAAACTGAAGCACACAACCCAGTGTTTAGTGGCAGGCTCTTGTGCTTTGTTCCAGAAACTTGTGTGCGGCCGTGTGAGGTGCAGTATGAAGAGATGAAGAGAAAATACAAAATGTGGAGGCAGTAGAAGGCCCAGAAAAGGAAAAATGTTCCCTCTACAGTCATTGTTTTTGCCCATTTTCCTTCCCCGTGCCTCTCTGCCGCTCCCCTTCTGCCTGTCTTTTCTCTTTCCTCTCGCTCTCTCTTTCTACAGGCTCAGTCTAACCTCCCCCTCCCCTTTCCTCAAGGGAATAAAGGTCGTAACGCAAATGATTACTCAAACCCGAGTTGCCATAGAAACGCAGTCATGTGACTAGAGCAGGCATGCATAGACCACAACAAAGAGATGGATCAGGAACCAGCGTTAGAGAGAGCTGTAGCTCGCCTTACTGGTGCCTCAGTGCATTTCACTCAAATTCAAGCTTTTAAAAATAGGCGAGCAGCATGAAACGCAAGGGGGAGAGAAGCAGACTGAAAAGAGCCAGGACGAGGAGCTGTAATGAATCTAGGCTGTAGCACTGCAGTATGCCATATATTCTACCATTCACTAGCATACCAAGGGTGTGTCCTATTCATCATGTCCTTCTTGGAGGCAGCGCTCAGGCGCCAGTTGTCTGGAATTTCTGTGAAATGGCGTCAGTTGTAGAAATGCAGAGGGTGGTGGTGGATTTGTGTGCTTCTAAAATAGGAGCTGGAGTACGGAACTGTAACTTCTTGGTGCTCCACACTTTGCTATAGGAGGAGTTTCTCCTCGAAGAACAAAAGCAGATCGCACGTAGCAGTGTGGTAGCTAGTTAGCAAAATAAGTGGTTTGTATTTATGAGACGTATTAAATACAACAGACATGAAGTAGAAAAGTGCAGCACTAGGCTAATAGAAATACTAAAGGCAGTCAAAGTGTGTCCACCTGAAGGAGGAACCACACCTGGAGCAGAATGAGAAGGCTGCCTGCCCCGACAGGATTCAGTTATCCTGCATCCAATCCACCCCCACTGAGCTTAGTCCTATGGCGTGGGTGAACCCAGCGACCTGCGACCACTTCTCAGAGCCCAACCAACACCCCTCCAGAACACAAAACACACACACGTTCCTACAGGCAGTCACACCTACACGTCTGAAAGTGTCTGAGCCAAATCACAACGCTCTTACATGCTATGCAGAGCGCTATACGAAGGCCAGCAGAAGCCCAGAGTGTGTTTTATTCGTCTTGGTATTAGCATTCACTCATTTGGTGAGCTCCATCAACACAAGCCGAGCAATAGGAAGGGGTGCATTTCTTTCTGATGAAGTCACCACATCTGTGGTTATAAACAGTGTTTCAATGTCTACACTTGTTTCAACTCTTTTTCTCCTGCTTCTCTCTCTCTCTCTCTCTCTGTCACACACACACACACACACACACACAGACACTCGCCTTTAAACCAGCTCATACATGCAGGAAAGCGACGTACAGACAAACGTAAAGCGTAAAGCATGACCCCTTCTCTGACTCATGGCCATTTCCCTCCCAAAGTCCAGCTCAACTCCCACGAGGCTTCAGGCAGCAGCTGAGTGTTCAGTGATGTCTGCAATTATCCTGTGTCTAGACAACGTCTAGTGGAAGACAAGGAGATGCACAGGCTGCGCTCTATAGAAGAAAAGGCCTGGAACAGGCCAGTGTGTCTTTCAGTTGGTGACATGGTGGTTGATGAAAAGGTTACAGCCAGACTAGGAACTCAGCCAGCAGGCACAGACGTATGTGATTATTCCAGAGAATTTCAAATTAAAGCCATTATTGAAATGAAAGAAGAGAAAAAGAAGCTAGGTACTAATCAGACATACGTCTTCCCTTTAGGAATTTCTCTGAGTATAACAAGTCGTACTTTGAGTCAGTTTAATTACATTATTTTTTGAGGGTTTATTCTTCAAATCTTTTTTTTGTGTGTTAATAAATGCCAATATGTTTTATGTATGGAGTAAAGCTACCATTTTTCTTGTCTGTGGAGTTGTTGTTACGGTTAAGAACATGTTTAAAATGAAAAATAGATCTAAAGTATTAACATAAAGTGCAAAGTGCACTATTTACATATGTTAAAATGCTCTTAAATAACTCTCTTTAGATGTAATTTGATCAAACAAAGTCCTCCACAATAACATTTAGATTTCCGTTTGCAAACCTTCTTGTAGACATCCCATTAATATCAGAATCTCATTTTACTTAAATGAAAACAATACCGAAACAAACAAACCAAAACTGGCAGAAGCTTAAAGAAAAGGCTGCGAGATTCAATGAGTTGCGGTGAAAGAAAAGGCGATGAGAGAATGAGCAGGTGTGGTGGGAAAGACCCATGGGGTTCAGGGAGAGAATAGATCAATAACTAATTTCAGTACTGAGCTTCACTCACACTGTTTTCCAATAAATGCTGGATGGAGAGTAGTGGCTTAGCCCTCCCCCCACTATCTCTATTCTATCACCTTCTCTAAGCAAGGCTGGGTTTCTATGGAGGAAGACTGTTTGTTGGGTGGATTATGCTCCTACAGCTCCTGTATTGTATAAATGTAATCCAACGTTGTCATTTCCATTTCCATGTGTGCTCCACGAGCGCTCCCACAACGACTCCACATATGTCGTCTCTGTATCTTTAATGTTTTTCTTTTTTTTTTCCCCTCACTGTTCTGCCTCCTGCAGCCCCCTCCATTCCTTCCTTATTCGACCAGGGCCAGTGTTGAGGTTTTGTCAAGAGTATGCAGGCAGATTCAGACAGACAGGAGAGTGAAGCGTGTGTCATGCAGGGCTGCTGCTGCTGCTGAGGCTCTTCTCCTCAGAGGCTGTGACCTAGATAACCAAGAGGAGCTGGAGCGCCTGCAAGCCTTGGAGCCACTCCAGCTTCAGCAATGTCAGGAAGGGGTTAGTTGTGTAACACAATGTCCTATTTAGTTTGCCCATCACACACACACACACAGAGACAAACACATGTGTAGCCTATGATGTTCCCATACAATTATAGTATGCTTCTTTCAGACACTATTTATTTATTACCAAAGATGGGCTGTGCAGAAACATAAGAGGAACGGGGCCCTAAATGAATCTAAACATGAGCAACAAGAAAGCTGGGTAAAACTTTCCACACCAGCAGCCACTGCAGCTACATTATCTCACAGTGAAACCACGCAGGCACAAATTTCCTGCTGTGCTGGAGCATTTTATTCCTGCTTCTTTATTTCAGCGTTCACCCAGCAGATGCTTGGTATATGAACATAAAAAAGAAGTACATGTAAAGCACAAAACACTCCACATAGACAGGTAAGAGGTGAGAGTTATTATTTCTATTCATCACTGGACTGGTCATGTTAAAAACAACAACAACATGCTGGTAAACACAAAATAAGGTCATCGTAGCATCACTGTGATCTATGTTCAGTATTAGGAAGCTGAAACACAGGAATGCTCTATTGGTCCAACTTCATATTAAGCGGGAGGATACACCAGAGTACACCACCATCACATTGGGAAGATAAAATATAGATGGACCCTACTGCGCTGGAACAACTTTAATAGGCTGCACTGTGCATAACTAAATCTTTGACCCTAGCGTCTGAGCTACTTTTGAGATGCAGGAGCAACACTGCCATCTGGTGGCTCTCGCTTCACACTGCAAGCCTGGGCACAATTCCGCGCCCGCCCTGAACAGTATTTTAATTTAAAGACCTACAGCAAATATACAAACGAGAAGTGTGTAAAATTGGCACAAAACTCAATGAGGATTCAACAAAGGCCACGATGTTTTGTTAGGTTCATTTATGGACAAATGTTCAGGCATGTAGTACAAATTACAGAGCTGTTCAGTCTTTCATTGCAGATATTAGGCAGAACAAAGGCCAGTAGCTTATATCGTCAGCGCTGACTCTGTTGGGGCTTAAAGCAGTCCCAACCAGGCTTTGGGGTATATGTGTGCTCTGGAAGAAGAAAGTCTTTCAGTCTGTCTGGTAAAGGCAAGGCTTTTACTTTTCCCTCAAGGGGCCACGGCTGCAGGTGACACCTTACAAATGCCCTACAAAGGCACTGCAGAGCAGGAGGCCTGGCTTCGTGCTGTACTACTCGGCTGTGCAGGTCTAGCATAGCCTGAGCGTACGGGTCCCGACCAGGCACAGGAAGCTCGAGCCCAGTGGTCAGAGGCAATGTGGGGCTGTTCACCCTCGCTAAGTCGAGCAACAGCTCAGCTTGCACCAAGAGCTCAGAGGCATGACTTTGATCAGAGCACTGCTGCAGGGCTGTTCGGAGGCGCTGGAAAAGGAGGCTGTAACCTGACCAACAGGAGTCCCCGTGATTCGAGCAAACAAAAGAAGCTCCGCTCTGGATTAGGAGCACAGCTAATGGGAAGAGCAGGTCAAAGTGCTCCAGGCTGGTCTGCGTCAGAGAGGCCTCGCCGTCGTCATTCAGACAGCAGCTGGGATCCACGCCGTGGGCCAGAAGTAGCTGCGTGGCTTTCAAGCAGAATCTACCGATCTCAGCAGCTTCCTCCAAGTTGGCATCCAGAGCTTCATTAATCAGAAACACCAACGAGGACTCGACTGTTTCACCGCTTTCTGTGGCAGCATTAATATCAGCGCCTGTGGTGAAGAAAGCATCACATCGGTGAACTCCTGGTATCTCCACTATACAACATGTATGTGTTAGAGTATTGCAAACAGACCATATGTATTTATTAGGAATGGGTAGTCAGGCTGACTGTGACATCAGAGAAACATAAGACCACGTGACAAGGAAACACATCCGTATCTGTGCATAAACAACAAACAGCCTTTCGAATGTGTTGCTCAAGTCTGAGTTAAACATCAACTTTTTTAATGATTTACTAACGAGACATCTCTTCTCTACAAACAACCTGTATGTTGTAACAAAAGTTAACATGAAGGGCCTTGTCCTTGTCCTCCCATACATACTTCAGGTTGTTTCATTACACTTGGACTACTGGATTGGTTCTGCTCCATTTTCAGGTGGATTTAAAACCACATGTGAATATTTTAGCCTGATAACCACTGACTGTTTACTTTGATGTGAAAATGCATAAAGGTGCACAGGTAAGAATACGAACGCACGCATCTGAATGCAGCGGTTTCACTGTGACGCTGTTTGAAGGACCGTATGTGAACGTGACGTACTGTGTTTCACAGTCAGTACCTCTCTCGAGCAGCAGCTGCATGTTTTCTGTGTTATGCACTGTGAGTCCATCGCTGCTCTCCATGGCATGGAGCAAAGATGTTTTTCCTTTAAAGATAAGGCCATAAAGCAATCATGTTTCAAAATGAATACATGATTCAATCGATATTTTAAAGTGAGACTGAGTAACATATATGTACCTTGTTTATCCCTCGCATTCACATTAGCTCCCAAGTCCAGAAGGGTGAGCAGGCAGGGGAGCCTCTCCGACTCTTCACTGGCAAGATCCAAAGGACTGCTCTCGTGAATCTACAAAGAGAAATGCAGCAGAAAACATTTGCAGTAAACGAACAAGAGCATAGATATCCGTTTACTGGAGTCAGTGAGTTGCCTTACCCTGTCCCTCTTTTCAATGTCGGCCCCATGTTCGACCAGTAGCCTCACCATGCTCGGCTTGTTCCTTAAAACTGCTATGTGTAGTGGATTGTAGTATGACACCGGGTCTACAGAATTGAAAACTATTTTACTTTGATATACTGTGAGGTCTCCTCATTATGTTACATAAATGCAGTGGGACACGTGAACCTGCAGAGGGTTCTTTGTCCCCCCCCCCCAAAGTTTCACTCACCTTCAAAGTTTAGATCAGATCCATAACGTAGGAGGATTTTAGCTGCAGCCACCAGACCCCGCTCTGCCACTTTAAACATGGCATAGCTGACGCCCTTCACAAACTCTTCTGACTGGGACTCCCGCTCCAGAAGCTCCACCAGAGAGCTACACATACCAGTCTCATCCTCAGGGTTTCTGACTCTGCACGTATGAGCAGAAGGGAGCACTGTGCGATTCAAACGGTACAAAAAGCCACTATTGTTTCAACCATGCAAAGTGATATGAGACTCGCCTCTAGAAAGACTTTCAGCTTACCTGTCCTCGTGACTACCATCTTCATCCTCCAGACCAACAACAGACATTACAGCGTCGACCAGCGGCTGATACTCGTAGATGATCCTTCGAAACCCATGGAGAAAAGGCATGGCTCCTCCAATCTCAGGAAATATCTAAAGAAACAAAGAAAACAGGTCAAGTTAAAGACAAATGGTTCGCCATCACTGAATACGTCTTTGTTCCCTTTCTACTGTTCAGAGGAGAAGAAGCAGAGGAGAACATAGCAGTGACAGCGCGGGCTTTGCACCAGCAACACGGCGTTATCTCCTTAGCTCATCTGACAAACGTACATTCAAAAGGAGTGGCACCTCATGCTAACTTGCTAACATTAAGGCTTTGCATAACAGCATATTATATTATCCTCAATCTTGTATCTATTGATGATTAGCAATGATTAGCTACGTGATCAAGTTCGACTTTATTCGTTACGCTAGTTTACGTAAAGTTAAATTTGGGCTAATGTTAACATAGCGAACTTACGATACCTGTAATGATCTGATCTAGGAAAAAGATAAATGTTAGTGCAAACGTTGTTGTTGTTGTGTATCACGCGTGTATTTTCTAAATTATGAATTTAAATGTTTAAAAATTACTCACAAAAACACACACACGCGAGTCGTTTTCCTTCTAAACAGAAAGCAGCTACAGTCAACCACGCCCACCTCAGTCCGACGGCGTTTTCATTCCCTTAAAATCCAAGTTTAGCAAAGGTTCCGCTTCACGGTCTTTTATCAATATTTGCAAAACCTGCTATACACTGGAATAAATTGTCGATCAGTTTTAACAACTAAAAACAGCAGCTCGGATAAAAAGACAAGCAATTAAGCACCTGTTTTTTTAAATCACAAACAATGTTTTATTTTTACAGATTTTTACTCAACAAAAAAGGTAAATTAAAGCAATGCCTTCGTGATTTATTCAATTGTAAATGTAATTTCCTAATGTTTGGGTCCGGTTTCTAATCACACATATATATATATATTTATTATATTATTTTTGACGGATTTGTGCTTGTTTACTGAGAAAATGCAACCAGCTAAATATTTTCCCACCATCAAAAACTTTTACTTTTCTCTATATGGAATATTAGTCTAAGACAGTCTAAGCAGCTTTTTTTACTTGTTTTTTTTTTTTAGAATACTAAATTATGTTAATTCTAGATGTTCTGTTGAATAATGTGTTCAATTTAAATAAAACAAAAACTACTATAGTTGTTTGTACCTATTATACTGTAGATAAAGTAAACTGTGCTTAATGATTGCTGACTCGGTCAATAGGTGGCAGTACAGGTGTACAGACTGCAGCCTGGAATCAACAGTGCATGTCTGCTATTAAATTGCATAAAACCATAAAAAAGACATTGACAGTAACGCCACTGAAAACATGGCCAGTAATGCAAATAAAAAGCACTGGGACACTCTTCAATCTCTGGAGTGGAAAACAGAATGCATCAAATTAATCAAAGTTTCATTAATTTTGATGCTTTAAAGACAACCATTTCCTCATCCAAGTTGCCTGATCAATAAATCATTACTCAGTGAATGGATATAAGCCTCTTCTGTTATTTTCCAGCCACATTCAATTTACAGCTGGTTTTCAAGCCATGTACTCATGAATAATTTTCTTTACATCTCCTTGTTTTGTGTTACGTTATTAAGTTAAGTCTTTATTCAAACAGCAGAAAATATTTTTCCAACTCTAAAATCATTTTGCACCTTTGCTACCTTGTGGTCACAATAGCATACTGTGTGTCGTCAAACAGTAACAGCAGATGTCACAACACATCCAAACCCCTCTGCAACTCTCAGGCTCCTCATTGTTGAATAATATTCTTCTTAATGAAATAAAGTAAGTTTATAGTTATTTGACTTTTTTGCTTCAGTCCTCTCCTGCGCTCAAAATCCAATCTTAGTAACAGAACATGGACTCACAAAGCCATAAATATTTCCCAGTGTAATAGTAATTGAAAATCACTTATTACAGTATGTGATGAAAGCACTCACTGGGTAGGCACTGAAGAGTAATGATGGTACTTAGAAACAAAGCTATATCAAAAATGTCACCCTTTGTGCCGTTTGTCCATTTCCGTGCCATCTAATTCTGACCTGGATTGGATGGTAAAGGAAAAGAGAGAAAACGGGGGGGAAGATAACCATAGTTCCATTCCCATACCTCTTAGGAGTAAATTGACTCTTTATTAAATTTAGGCTCCATCTATCAATACAAAGAACAGTATCGAAATTACTTTGTTGGCCACAAATCGTTGGCAATAGATTGAGCCTCTCTTGAAATAAGGCCATCATTTATCTGCTTCACATTTCCTCCTGAGCTGAAAGGAAACAGGACACAATAAGACTTTTATTTGTTCCCTGGGTGATATATGTGACCTCCCTCGAACCTCTGATTAAGAGATTACTACAAGTGAAATAAGAATCTATTAAACATTTAAACCTGTTGGCTCACTCTGTATTCCCTCCTTTTTTACCAAACGGTGCTGTCAGGGGAGCTGGAGACATGGGAGACTCCCAAGCTGAGGACATTTACATAGCTACAAACTATTCTGGGAGAGAAAAACTGCGCAATATGTCCCAGAAGGGTGATGCATAAGTGAGAAGTTAATTATCGCGCATACAAAGTACTTTTAACACATAATAAAACTGAACACACACAGAACTCCCCAGTTCCTAAAAAAGCTGCATGCTTAGGTGAAAGGTGACAGAATACCAATGTTGAAGGTGACGGATGGTGGCAGTGAAATGATAACAGAGTGGAAGGGCATTGTGATTTGGTTTCCTTCAGTTTCATACCAAGAGCTAGAATTATCAGACCAGCAAGTCTCGGCCTAATATCCTTTTGTGCTGGCAGCAAATTGCAGAGTGAAGATTGTGGATGGAAATAATCAGCCGTTTTTTAAAGGTCAGGGGAAGTTAAGCACACCCAAAGTAGACCATGACACATCCTAGCTGATAAGAAAAAACTGTCTGTGTAGGGAAGAATGAGGAGAGTTCACCTTGTCCCATTTATGCTATCGTGATTGCTCAACTGTCAGTCAAATAAAATGGTGCATATGCAGCCAACCTAACCACAACTATAGGAAACTCTGTCAAATACACTTCAAGGTAAACAGAATCTTGCATTAAAGCAACAACAGCGTGCTTGTTAGCAGTCTCACACTTGTCTTTCGAGTATTTCAGCAGGCTTGTAAGCAGTATATAAATCGGAGAGGTGGCTGGAGCTTTAATAACAGTCAACGTAGCACTGATTTAGTATCTTAAACCTGTTAATGCATCATTTTTGCCACTTGGGGCAGTAGATGCAGAAGGATCATTCATTTTGAGGCAGAGCTGGGTAACCAGGCTGCCACTGCAGACTCCATGAAGTTACTTCTCCAGCCACTTACAGCGTGTGACACATAAACCAGAGTAAAAATAGAGAATTTCAGTTTTTGTGCAAGTTAATTAACAACCAATTGTAGCTTTAGATATAAAGCGAGCAACTATCTATTTTGAACAATATCTTTAACAGAGAATATAACGAAGTGTCATGTTATTGAGAGGCACTAAGATTGTTTTTTAAAGAAGCAAAGTAAAGGATGCATTATTTGGGACTAAACGGTGCCTTACAGCTTTGTAGGCTAAAGGAAGGTCACTTTTTGCCTTCCCTCTGGGCATCAGTCTTGAAAACAGAGTGATGGCCCCAGAGAAGCTGATAAGTAAATACAGTTTTAATGGGCTGTGAGTGGCTGGTGGTAATCTTGTGCAAGCTAGGAGTGGGCAAGGCACAGAGGGCAACGGGGCATTTTGCAGCAGTTATTATTAATGCTATCATAGATCAGATAGGCCAGGGGAGGAGAATGAAAGGTGGTGATGAATTTGGGCCTCCTGTCTACCAACTGACTGGAGGACAAGATACTGAAGCTGGTTAAGGTCATAGATGAGGGATACCACCCCAAAAGAAGACACAAGGGATGAATCATTATGTATAATATAGAGAATAGGATGGTTCATACCTCAGGGGACCTACAGAAGGTCACAGCGTGACATTGCAAACTTCAAAAACACAGTGTGCCTCTAATTACCCTGTTAGTATTTTTTATATCTGAATGTATCTCATAAGCTATATATGTTATGTGCTAGGAAGCGTCTTAGTATTCCTGACAGAGAATCAGTGTGCTTGCAGGAAACCAAATTGCCTAACATTGGGAAGTTAAATGTGACGATTGGTGTCTGACAGTGGAAATGCAGTTTGTTGTATCTGAACGTGTCTGGCATTTCAGTCTTTGCTCTATTTCCAAAGCATGAAAGCTTCCAGATCTTTTCCAAGACATCAAAGACTTGAGACCTTTCCACAGACATCAAAGTCTTAAGACCTGTCCTTGGAGAGGTCTACAGATCTAAACGTCTGTCAAGACACAATCGTTTGTATTTATGCCTCCTAGATATCGCTCTAAGTATTGCCTGGAATTGCTCTACCTGTTTATAAAACTCCACATTTCACCAAGTGTGTTTTACCGTCTTTAACAGGGAGATGGATGAAGTGGGAGTTTTTCCTGCAGCCAATGTCTCGGTAATTTAGTCTGGGAAATGGGCTTACCATGTGTACAACTGAGAGGAGTTCTACTTTTTTAATGACTGACAGCTACAGACGACGTAACCTAAGCCCCTCTGGCTCTGTCTGGTGCCCCCTCTGATTTCCAACAGCTGAATGGACCTCGGTGGAGAGTGGGCTTCAAGGGATTTGAGTGGAGTATTGGACTGCTTCTGGACAGCTACCAACCTCTGTGGGAAAGCGGTTCCAGAAGTGGCTGCTCACGTCAACACTTTTGTCTCCCCACCTATAATGATTTCTGCAGCTGTAAAAGGGTACATTTCTTTTCAGGGTCAAATTGCACAGGGTTAGGGAAAAAAAATGTGAAAGCTTGTTTTTTTTTAAGGAGAAAAATTGAAGTCAACCACAAAAGATGCCTGAAAATTAGAACACATGCAATGTGATTTAATGGCCAAATTCTTTCTTCCCTTTGTAAACATCTTCACAGCAGTGGTGTCCTGGATGGTTTTGTTTCTCATAAATGGTGAAGGTATAGACTGTGAAAATGATCAGAAATGATCAGTGTAAACAGAGTGTTGTGTTTTTGTAGTCACTTATATCAACTCCAAGCCAAACAAACGTTTACTGAAAAAACTTTGCTGCCCAGAAAAGCAAAAGGATGTCATATGTCTTCAGGAAAAGAATGAATAGACTGTAAGTGGTATTTAGTGTTAACAAATCTTTCTTTATCCTTCCTTCACGCCATCTGACCTGCAGAGAAAAAAGTTCTGTGTTGCTCAGAGTTTAATCAGAATGCAATAAAGCAAATTCCCTTTCCCTTTTAGATGC
Organism: Microctenopoma stevenorrisi; assembly: GCA_032270685.1. Classification (NCBI taxonomy): domain Eukaryota; kingdom Metazoa; phylum Chordata; class Actinopteri; order Anabantiformes; family Anabantidae; genus Microctenopoma; species Microctenopoma stevenorrisi. Next base: position 5,814,872 of record JAUMTR010000027.1, on the reverse strand, counting down.
TGAGTAATTCATCTGCAGCCACAGTTATGTTTCAAGGGGCTTCTAAGCTTAATGGGATAGCCACTATATCATCTTTTTTAATCCTAAAATAAAGGTCTGCTGTGCTCATATTCAAGAAGAAACTATCAATGTTGGGATAGTTCATATGTGTCTCATAGCCTTCAATAGAAATCTAAAAAAAATGAATATGTTCAGTAGAAATGGTACAGAAATGAAACAGAAACCCATCAGATGCCTGTTCGCTGTGGTGATTCATTGTCTCTCTCTCTAGCAGGAACATGTTAGAGTGAGGACGTCAGTTCTAATATAATTTCATCACATGCGTAATCTTTGTCACACGTTTGATCGCAGATTTCTAATTTTATCTCCATGGTGTCCACAGTCGCCTGCTGCTTCCCACGACCAGCCAGAGGCGTTGAAGTTTGGTTCCGCTGCCACGCGGGGTCGCTCCTGCCTGCCAAGTGGCGCAGTCACGCAAACAACCCAACGTGTCCGACAACTTTTCAAGTCATTCCTTTGGTTCACAGTGCGTAACGGTACCGACAGCATGTGACCTTTGGGAAAGGTGTGAACACATGACTTAGGTTAAAAAGGCAAATGTGAGCGTGGCATGTATTTAGGTGGAGATGTGTTTGGATCTCAGGTCAATTCATTTGGTTAAAAAGTGTTTAGGTTTCTCCTCAGCACCGCCAGTGGAGTGAGTAGCCTATGGTGTGTTGCTGGAGCGCCGCACGCCCCCCTGTGTGTGCCAATAACAGGTATTGTCACTGTAGGCTTTCTTCTGCTGCTCTCGACGCGCATTGGACAAGCTGACAATGCGTAAGGTCCAGTGAAGCTGCAGCCTGTAGCCTGTCTACATAAACATGGCAGGGTGAAGGCTTGACAACGGACTTTCACTGAATATTTAGACCACCTGGTGCCGAGGTCTAATGACAAGTGGCAGCTGAACGTTTGGCATCGAGGACAAAGCTCTGCGCGCTCTGCGGCTGCTGGAGTTGCGCTCTGTCTGGACTCCAGGAGACCCGAAGGTTGTCTGGTGGTGGATGTACGTTGACCTGTGCTGCGACTTGAACTTCTCCACGTTTATGTGCATCGCATCATGCGCGATGCCGGGCGGGCACAGTTTGCATCCGCGGGACTTTTCGGACGCACGACACTGCAGCCAACTTTAGGAAGCCAGTAATGTGGAGGATACAGAGCAACCAGCCGAGGACAAGGGACTGAGCACGTTTTCCATTCGGTTCTTTTTGGATAACACAGATGTACAAGTCACCTTAAACCCTTGTGAAAACATATTGCGCCGGACTTTTCTTTGTCTAAGCGGTTTATTCTCCAGAGAGTGATGCCCAGCTGCGCACAAGTTCCTCCTCTTCCAGCGTAGTTTATTTTCAAGCAAGTAGATAGTAGTAAGACACTACTAAGGCTTTCAAATTCAGTTTTTTATTCGCACTTTGTCTTTTTTTGCACTCCCATATGGCTGGATGAGAAGCGACATTTTTCTAAAATCAAAAGCGATGCTTTTTCATGTTTTACTTGCGCTGCTGCGAGTAGGAGTTTCTCTCTGAATCAAGCCGCTTCGGCTTCCATACAATTATTTGGGGGGGGGATTCTTTTTTTCCCTGATGTCTCCCATAAACATGTTGCATATCCTTAGACTTCAGTCGGTGCTGTTTCTTCTGGGAGGTAAGCACTCTTCTTCCCCTCTTTGGAAACACTGTGCTGCCAGACATTACGCAGCGTTATGGAAACTGTAGGATGAAACATCCTGTGAGTCACTCATCTCATGTATATGTTTTGAACAGTGTATTAAACTGCAGAGCATCCTACGCTCTCACGTACGCTGTGTGATGACATTTCAATCAATAATCAATAATTCACCCGTTTATATACATATGATGTTATAAGCACCTGCACAACACAACACACACGGCACTAAATAACATTTATCTCATGAATATTGAGTTTGACAGGGATTCTCTGTGCAGCACACACCTTGGGAACTTCATTACCTCTTGACTTGTCTGTATGTTACATAAGAAATCATCTCACAGCCCATAACTATTTGATGGGGAAAGTCCTGTAGCAGTGAGAGATCTTTGTAACTCAAATTAAAATATTCTAGAAGTCATTTTTATTATTCATCGGTTCTTCTGTAAATTTGAGTTTGACTATGCATGTTTTTTCATCATCTTCATTTGGTGTTTGAAGCAGAAGAGCAGCAAACCCTGATCTGAGAGCAGCTGGTGGTCTGGCTAATGAATTCCCTCTGTCTTGTGGGGATTGGGTTTAACCTAGAATGCTTTTTGGAAAATGCTTCCTGGCAGCATTGTGATTATACTGTATTCTCTGGATAAAATATTTTTTTCATATGTCAAATTTAAAACATCTTAAACTCTGCAGCTTCTCATAGTCAATTGGATATTGACAGGAATTAACAATAAGTGTTATTCAGTCACGATCACGCGTTGACCTTCTTTTTGCTTCAAGGCCGCAAATCTTGATTTAACAGCATTCATGCAAAAGCCTACAGTTGTAGCCCAAAGAAAAGACCCACCTACACCCACACTTTCTGGTGAATGAGAGGTCGTGTACCTCCACTAAATGCATTGTGCAGGCACATCTTGATGATGCCTGGGGCTTGGAGGTCGTCTCCCATTTGACGGGGCTTTCATTATGAGTGCTGACTCACTGGCTTCAAGTGTATGGATATGATGTTTGCCATATGCCAAACCCGTTTTCTAACCACACACAGTATGATTCTAATTGAGCATTGTGTGTCGTGAAGCTGCAGGACACAGCTTCTCACTGTGAATAGTGATGGAAATTGATAACACACTCCAGGAAATGAGACGATTGGATCTGTGGTGGAAAAATGCCTGCACAGCAACATTAAGAGAATCCCGTGGTAAAGCAGCGTGACTGTAGCTGTCTAATAATTGATATAAAATAGCAAAAATCTAATTTAAAAAAATATTCCTTTCTCTTTTTAAAGAAATGGCCCCATCTCTTATCATTTAAAAAAAGTCTGTCCTCTCTATTAATTGGAGCTCTAGGTGTGATTCAGTGAGACCCCTCCAGAGCTCCCCCCCCATCGTCTTATCCCTCAGCTTAGCAAGATCCAAAAGGGGATCAGGCAGGTATAGCCTTCAATCTACATCTGTAAGTACTGAGCCCATGCTGTCTCTCGTCCCCGCCATGCGTCTCACGACGTGCAACTGCGTCCCCGTCAAGGGATGTGGCTCGTCCTGTATGACTGCTTCAGAACAGCAGCCGTTCGTTAACCCCCGCAGAGATCCTCTTAGGTTTTTTTTCTTCCTCTGCAGTTGTCTTCAGAAAGCTCCACAACCACTGCCCCAGCACCATGGCACACATCCAGCTCCTCTCTTCTGCCCCTGGCAGTCCTTTAAGTCGTACAACTCGTGTCCTTGAGCAAGCAACAAGCAAGAAATAGGAGAGTAGGAAAGTGACATACTGCAGGAAAAGAAGAATTTGTGTTTAAAAACTTATTGGAAAAGGAAAGTGTGACTCACATCAGTGGAGGAGAAGTCTGTTGCATAAGGTTATCTGTGTGCTCAGTTCAAAATCTCACATGTGCACCATCATATGAACTTGCGGCTGAGCTAGTCAGATAATATTAATACACCAGTCATGTTTGTTGTTCTTCATGCCCTTCTACAAAAATTGGTTGTAAAATGTTTCATATTTCTGTCTCAATGGTTTATGTTGGATCAAATAGCTTGTTTTTGTAGAATCATTCGTTCAAACAGAGGTCTGATTTTTTTCAACAGCCCAATGGATACTTTATTGTCAGCTTAAGTTTTCATCACAGTTTTTGTTGCACCAGGAGATTTTACATGAATTTCTGAAAGTCTCACTGAGCTGAACAAATTGCAAATTCTGCTTCCCAATTTTTGTCTGTTATACTTCAGCATTAGGAGTTGAGATTTGAATGAGTCTCTGTCGTGATTGAGCTTGCGTTGGATGAAGACCTGGGATGTTATTTTGCTGGTCAGGTCAGAGAACATGAAAAGAACAGAAGAAACCTGGCTTGGTGGTATTTTTATCAAGTCTATCTTCCAGCTGAGCTTCGAGCACGCTGTGGTGCACTTCCTAAACGGCGGACACTGATAGAAAGAGGCAGATTTTTCCATTCTCTCAGATCCAATTTGGGTATTTTCCGTAGTTTCTCTTCAAGGAAGGGAAGAGTAAAAGAGACACGGCAGCAGGATGGTGTTAGACGGCTTTGCATATCTCTGTTGTGTAATTACCAACTGTCACAATATTTTATGCTACATGTTTGCAAGTCAACTCGTTTGCACCTTTGTTCTTTTAACGGCCATTTCATGAAACTGAGTAGGAGGACTCTCATCCTAATCATCTCTGCTGCTCTTTCAGTGTCATTATACCTTAAGTGTATGTAGGAGGTGAGCATTGTAGCTCTCAAATTACAGAGTCTAAAGGGTTTCTTTGCCCCCATAAATTCCCTATATCATTTCTATAACATTTTTCAAATAGCACATCTGCCTTTAATTGCCGCTTCATAACTGCCATCGACTTTAATCAAATTTCACGGTTAGGGAATGTGAATGGAGGAGATCTGTGTAAACGCTCTTAATGGAGAGGTTGTGAATGTGTGTGCCCGAGTGCTGACGCAGTGTTTGTGCATCGTCTCATCAGTGCATAGTTGTGTCTGAGCAGAGGGCCGCCTCATAGATCTGTCCGGGAGTTCACAGCCACACTGTGTGCTTTAGTCACCAGCTACATCAGAGATCACCAGGTCACATCAAGGAGGAACCGACAATAAAAACATGCAGCTAAGACAAAAAAGAGTAGGAGCACATCAATGCCCCTCTTTGGGAACAGCTTCAACTCTCTGAGTTTTCTTCTGTTCGCTAAGTTTGCACAGTGGGCTTTAATATAAACACAACTACGTTATAACTACACAGGACAGTTTTAGCTGAGTTATAATTCAAAAGCTGCAAACAAGCTCACTTGTTCACTGTGCAGACGTCTTAACAGTGTGGAAATATGGCTCTGTTTCCCTTAAAACCTCATACATCTACCTCTGTATATAGTCTTTACTGCACATGTGCTGCTTTTTATAAGAGCACTTTTTTATTTTATAAGAATAAGGGGGAGGGAAAGACATTTGCACTGCTCACTGTAATGTGAATGCTACTGAACTGTGTGATATTAAAAATATTTTATTATTACTTCAATACATTAATAAAATGTCATTAGCCTGGAAGCTTCCAGTGGAAACAAGAACTGCTAAGTCAGCATTCCACAGAATTAGATATTTATGTAATATACTCTGCATTAAGCCTCAAACTGAGGAACTCTTATTGCCTTGTAACTGGTTTCCCTGCAAGCACACACACGTGAGGACAAAACTAACAGGGATATTTTGCAAGACTTGAGAAATTAAAAAGTCAACACGGTAAAATCACAGATTGTACTTTGCATTGCTGCTTATATTCTTCACCGTTTCTTTTTTCCCCCCTTGCTGTCAGCAGAGATGAACCCATAACTCTTGAGTGGTTATGCATTTTTGATTTGAGTAATCACAGGCAGGTGGCTGGACAAAAGGCTGTCTCTACATCAGACGGAGCGGAGCTCTTGGTTGTGTGCGGAGCTGTCGCTGTCTATCAGAGGCATCAGAGCTTAATGCATTAGAGGCAATGATCTGACAGGTACATATTGTCAAGGCCCATTGACTTCTTTGTGGGGTGGCTGATTGATTGTGGAGATTATGTTAAAATGGGAGTTGTGCGCCCCTTTGTGATTCAGAGTGCTGTGCTCGTGCAGTAGAATGCTGAACAGCAGCCTCAAAACCACCATTGAAACAGTGAATATTCATTTTAAAATATATTAGTTTTGTGCCTGGAGCAATCCATTGTCTTTGTGAATAATAATCATCGGCGGTGTGGCTGGAACAATACTGAAGAGTTTGTTGTGACCTCTCAGCTGTGACAGCAAACCAATGTACTGCAGCATGAAGAATGAGTTCTGGAAGATGGAAAGGTGCGTCTGACACAGCATTAGCCTAATATAAAACTCTTTGGGACATGAGAAGAAATGGTTATTGTCAGTGGGACGTCACAAATTAATAATTTAGCTCTGACTAAGTTTACTTTGTGAGGTTACGCTTTATATCAAGGTGTTAATTCTGCCTCTGCGTGATCTCGTGAACAGTGGAACATGTTCTTTTTCACAAACTGTATTTTGAATCTCTAATGACGATGAGAAATGATGCGATGACGTCTACATCGGTTTACACGGACTGTGACTGATAAATTGGCTTGATCCATATTTACGTGTCGCTGATTTAATGGTTACGATGTGTACGGTATGTTGTGCAATATAAGCTGCAATAAAAAATATATTTGGATACAGAATCTTCACCCTTCTTTTCAGCTATTTCAGACTCCATTAAAACGTTGTGGAAAATATTCAGCTCTTTGGCTACTAAGTGTTCCACTGTGTTTATTAGCCAGTTCTAACTGTGTCTGTCTCATTTGTGCTGGAAAGGTGGCAAATGGCGAGTTTATCTGAGTTTTTTCCATGAAAACAGCTGCCTGCTGAGCCTGAAAACAATGCTGATGAGCTGTGGGAACCAAAACAGTCACGCTGTGTCCATCAAAGCAAAACAATGAGCTGAAAGATGCCAGGAGGTTCCTAGAAGTTTTTTTGGCAACTGCGGGATTGCGTGGATTTGTAAGGTTGAGGGACCTTTCCCATAATCATTAGATTCATTATTATTATATAAGAAAAGCCAGAATCTTTATGGAAGTGGAACACATCAGCAGTAGTAGTAAACCTACATGTAACGCATATCACAATATGTTTGTGATACATAATCATTAATGCTCATTTCAGATGATTACAGGATGTAATGTTTCGCTGCTGCTTTGATTTTTTTTTTTAAAGCCAATAATCTACTAAGAGAAATAACCCCACAGAATAATCATTTATTCATTCACGACAACTCAGTTAAATGTAAATTGCCTGAAGTACGCTTTGAGCATTGGCTAGATGGTTTGCGGTGTAATTGGAATTATAGTGTGTGTGTGCGTTCTCAGTACGTCTTGCCACAATCACTGGCTCCTAATCAGAGTCAAAGTAATGGCCACCATGGAGCACAATCAGTGTACAAGTTAGACCAGCTCAAACTTAATGAACTCCCCCGAGTGAACTCCCATGAGTCAGCATGACTGTATTCATACTAAAAGAGCTCTAAAGTCCTCTAGCGCACATTAACATGCTGCATTTAAAAAGTCTGCTCTTCAACCACATGTGAAGCAAAGACATGTTTTCAATGCGGCCATCTAGCCTTTGCTGTCCAAGCAGCCTCCAGTCGTCAGTTTTTGGCAGGCTGGAGTGCTCATGCGGAATTGTTTCTCTCACGCTGGGGGACAGGATTAGATTTGTCCAGTCATAACAGAAACAGTGTGGCAATGGTGAGTCATTGGTCTTTTGGTACTCACTGGTGTCACCCAGGCCGAGAGGAGCAGCGCTGGCAATTGGCACATTCGGCCACAGCTCGTCCTCAACCACTATCTGCCGCCGCAGATTGTCCTCTTAACCCAGAGGCCCGCAATTTCACACAAATTGGAAGGAGCCACACCAAGCTGAGCTAGAACAACCCCCAGTGATAACGAAGGATTAGCTTAAATATATTACACTTTGATTCAACGTGGGAATCAAGCTTAATCTGGATGTTAATGCAACACAGAGTGCTCTCTTTCCCACCTACTTAATATACAAATTAAATAAAAAGTATATTTTCATTAGCCGTGCTGAATGGTAATAACATCGGTGATCTTCTGACTTGCTGAGGAGTAACGTTCATAGCGACCAATGTGCTGTCTGTTTTAAAAGCCTCATTTCTTTAGTCTAGTTCAGAATAGCACACCTAGCAACGATTAAAGATTGGTATAGTGGTACTGTTTGTTTGAAGTATTTTGCTCTGAAACTGGCAGTAGAACTCTCCATAACTGAGACATTGCCATCTCTCCTCCATCACGTTTTTTCATTTACATTCATCTAGGCTGAAATTATTTCTGTGCTAAAATGCTAGAAAGCAGCTGCCCTCTCACATTTCACTGCAACATCCATCCCAGCCTCGGATCCACTGACAGTGTCAAAGGCCGCGGTATCATTTTCTCGGAGGAAATGCTAACCATTCCCTTGTATATGCCAGACATAAGTGCAAACAAGCGGCTGCCAAGTGGTTGTTTGCCCTGCTGGGATGCATCTGATTGCTCCACGCATGCTGTTTTTGTGTATTCTCTGACAATCTTGAAGAATGTTATGTGAAAGCCCTGTAATTAGATGTTTTGGGACTGTGGGAACTGCTTAAGTTCAGAGTGATGTAATCTGTGCTCCATCGTTAATACTGTAGCCTGCAAGAGTGACGAAACTGTTAGCCTTCTTCCAAAATCAGTTCATACACATCATGTGGATGTAAGGCGGTCCTGTTTGGCGGGCTGTCTGGAACAGTGCATTGACAGACCATGACTTTTATCAATCAGTAAGATCGCGTGTTTGTGCCAAAGGACAAGTAATGTACGGCACGATAAGATAAAGGACCTCTATAGAACAACTTAGGATGCCAGGTGTCATACTTATCTGCTCTTCTCAGAGATAGAAGCCACTGTGCTTCCCTCCAAAAAAAAAAATATCAGGCCTGACCTGTGTGTCCAAATGAGAAACACACTGTGAGCTGACCAGAGGTTGGTTGTTCAGTAGCCTCCTGTGAATGAAGACAGATGAGAAGTGAAAAATCGCTCTGCTTTTGCGACACGGTACAGTAAACCTGAACCCACCCCAGAGACGCACACTAAGACACTAAAAGCATGAACACAAAACCGCTCTCACACAAAGCAAGAGCATACAAAGCACATAAAAACCTGGAAGTTTGAGATGTGGGAGAATCATATCAATTAATTGATAAGGAATCTGGACAAAGTTGCACACAATTTCACGGAGGAAACTGAGGGATGTGAACTTGTGATTTATTCTTGGTATATCTCTTTTTATTGTAAGAAATGCTGTAGGAACTGGGTGGGGGGAGATACACAGAGTTCCAGAAACCTGGTGGTGAAGTGGATTTGAATCATCTTAGGAGTAGTGCTATGAGCAAATCAGTGGAGCTGTGTGCACACACACTCTGGTCAGAGATTTCACTACATGGCTCCTTCTGAATCATTATTCAGAGGGCACCCTCATCTCTGTGAAAATCACACAAATCTAAAGGAACGATGGCTATTTAATTATGCTAAATCATAATAAAGTCTTTGCTAATTTGAACTGTTTCACTGGCCAAACAATGGCAAGAACAAAGGTTTAGCAACATGGGACGACAGCCGAATGTATTGGTACTGGATATGGATATGTTGCTTTTTTTTTTTTTGAAAGCTAATCCAGACAAAACCACCTGATGAACTACAGCCGACTACTGTATTTCTAGAACGTGCTGTGGTTCGGGCTCCTCACAAAGAATGAACAAGGCCTTCCAACACAGCAAAGTGTGGAGGACTCGCTGCCAGTCATCCAAATAAGATTTGCTTTGTTTTTCCCTCACAGATTTTACAGCATATAGCGCCGCTGTCAAAAGGTGACAAGTTACTGGAAACATCCAATGGGAGAGGTATCTGTCTGTCCATGTGATTTCACGCTTGGTTTGTTTGTGAATAAGACAGTGTGAACCCTAAATGCACTGAACTGAAAGTCTTTGAACTGTAGAACAGAAATGGAATTACAGCAGGCCTATTTCTTAAAGGCCTGAAAGGTCTTATTACATTGTTATAGACCACGTGTGGGTTTGATATATTTTTATGTTTTACAATGAATAGAATTTTGTGGCACTTTATATTTGAAAATGACATTATTTGTCTTTCTACTACAGAGCTGCTTCTTCTGAATTACCTTTTTATTTCAGGCAGACATACTAAACAAAGATGGATACGGTATTTTGCTTGCTATATAGGGGAAATAGGATAAGATAAGATTTTATTAATCCCACGTCTGAGAAATTGGTGTATTACCACAGCTCCAGAGAGTACAAGAATACAGCAACACAGTACCATAGCATTAAAACAAATCCAAATAAATGAAACGGATGAAATAATGAGATAGAAATTTAAGTTAAGATAGGTGTGCAAACAATGTGCAAGTAGTCCTAAATAATTATCTGCTACATGGTGCTACTCCACTACCAGTACTCTCCAGTAGTGGATATCTGTGGGTATGGGCATGAGCACGTGTGCACAGCTGTACAACATACAATACATCCATCCGCTCTCCACATTCATACATACATATATATATATATATATCCATCTATCTACACATACTCATGCACATGCGCATGGCAATATCCATGTCAGGTGCATTGTGCATGACGCGGTACCTGGAGTTAGGAGAATGCTAATACGGAAATGTGATTTAATAGTAAGTGAGTGAATGGTTGATTAGGTTGATGGAGGTAGAGTCTGTGAATTGTTGCTTGCATTTGTATCATAACGGGGTTAACATGCAAACTCCACACAGAAAGGCGCTCGGCCGACCCCGGGAATCGAACCCGGTGCCACAGTGCCAACCACTACACCACTGTGCCGCCCATTCTTACTCATTATTTTCCAGAAAACAATGTAAACAGGTTTCTACTGAGCTAGTTAAGTTCTTTAGTTTGAAATAAACAGCTGGTAACAAGCTAATAATGGATAATGGACAGCATCTAAATGTACCACTGCTTTTAAGAAACATTTTATTATCGCGGTCGTATCATAATATTTGTGGCTCTTCTCTGCTTTTCATCAGGGCTAGTGTGTGTTTCTTCAGCTTGGCCTACTGAGGATTAACTCTGAGTTAGTTTTTCAGTCTGCCTGCAGAGACGCTTTACATCCAAGAAATATTTGTAGAACTAAAATGATAATTAACTTCTACTTCCTTGGCTATTTTTTCAACACATTAGAAAGCAAATGTATGTGTACGCTAATCTGTCTCAGAAGACGTCCCAGGATTCCTACAGACAGGTTTGGTGACGTGTACAGTGAGTTGCTGTCACTCAGTCAATCAGTGGATTAAAGTTCAGCTTGGTAGCTCCACAGGAAAGCTTTGAAAGCAAAATGTGCTCTTTCTCACTGCTAGGAAATAGTTCTTTGAAACCAACTGATTTTGTGTGAAAGAACCTTGCGTTTTTTTCCTGATGTGGTCTGAAATAGAAACATTTCTCTGCTCTCGGTTTAATGGCTTTCTTTTCTTGGTTCAAACTAGAGCTACTTGTTCATGGAGTTCACTCTGACAGGTTTTAGGTTAAACTGCAGATTTAAAGCCAGTTCATCCGGAGCTTCAGTGAAAGCGCCTTTCAAAAGGGAATGGAGCAGTGTGCGGTGGAGAGACACTCCTACAGTCCAGATTATATTTTTAGGTCCAGTGGACTAAGAAATTTGTATCTATAATATATATATATATATATATATAAAACCTGCCTCTGTGTACACTGTGATGTGCACACAGCCCACTAGAGTATGACAAAATCTAAAGCCAGCATGTTACTATGATAATAGATCCCAATGTGTTTAATTTGTGTCTCATTTAAAATTTTAGAGACCAAAGATAACTTCCTTGATATATCCTTGTCAAATTACAGCAATTTTGTGTTGCTCGATTTTGTCCCTCCGTTCAGCTTTGTACAGAATGTGCCACAGAAAGAGAGACTTTGACCTGTTACAATGCTACAAAACACAAGATAATGTGGATACATTTATCTTTCATCAGGGAATTGCCATATTGCGATTAAATACCAATGTAACAGAAGCTTTTAATGCCACCAATCTTACACTGCTGTGAAAAACAGCTTTGTTAGCTTTTATGCTTTAGAAAAAACGCTTTCAATCTGCTTTGCCAATGAAAGATTGGAGTTTTAAATGCTAGACCAAAACCTTTGTAGTAGCTAAAACTATCAAGCGTAAAGTTTTCTGAAGTTTGTTTGTATTCAATTTATGAACATGTGCAGCATTCATGGCTTCCCCAACCCCCTCCTCATCTGTCCCAATTTACACTGGACACAGAAGACAACAAATGATAAGGTAGGTCGCAGAGGAGATTTATAGACGGTTTCAGGATAAGCACTGGGGATGACAACATCCTTGGGAACAAGTTAGTCATGACTTTATTCAGATTATAATCATTATAACCTTAAAAAAATAGTCTAATTTCTGATGCGTTTAAGCGAAATGGTGTTTTCAATTATAAATCTGAGCCACTGCTCCAGCTGTTTTTGAAAATGACATTATTTGTCATTACAGCACGGAACTGCTTCTTCTGAATTACCTTTTTATTTCAGGCAGACATACTAAACAGAGATGGATACGGTATTTTGCTTGCTATATAGGGGAAATAGGATAGAATAAGATTTTATTAAGGAATTGGTGTATTACCACAGCTCCAGAAAGTACAAGAATACAGCAACACAGTATCATAGCATTAAAACAAATCAAATTAAATGAAACAGATGCAATAATGAGATAGAAATTTAAGATAATTTAAGGTGTGCAAACAATTTGCAAGTAGTTCTCAATAATTATCTGCTACATGATGCTACTCCACTACCAGTACTCTCCAGTAGTGGATATCTGTGGGTATGGGCTGACACTGACTGATTTTATGATTCTTAAAATGTTTCCCTTATTTCCCACCAGACAAGTTCTTTACTGCCGCCTCTGCTGTGAATTACTGCGAGTTTCTTGCTCCGCAGCTGAAAGATTTTTAAATTAAGCAGACAAATCTTCACCTCCGTTTGCCCCACCTACAGCAAATCTGCACCTGTTTCTCTCCATTCACGTCTTTATATTGACTTTGAATCGATTCCTACCACCACAAATTTTTGCTTGACAATTACCATGAATGTGCCATTCAGTTTGAAATGAAGACATTCATATCAAGCAGGTATTATCAAGGTCAATTATTGGCATACGTATTGTCTATTCATTAGACCAAATTAGAACTGTGAGAAAGGTCTGCACCAGATTCATAAACACATAATCAGCACTCATCACAGTCAGGCTCATTTATAAGAATTCTGCCTTCTCAGGAAAGCAGACAGGGTTATTATCCTGGAAGTGTGTGACCTTGGGGGGGGGGGTTACTGGTGGAGCTGGGGAGGGAGAGGGCTGGATAAGGAGGAAGTTAAGCATGCAGAGATGCTGTGCTACTGTTTTTCACACCTTGCCATAAATAAAAGGATTTTGGAGGGAAAAACACGATTCTAAGAACACGTTCTAAGTAACTGCAGTTTATTGTGAGACTTTTGAGTTGACCATATTGAACTCCGAAGTTTTATTCACTGGGTTTGTAAAAGTTTTTGTTGTTGTGTCTTGACCCTCAGAGGAGGAATAACATGTTATAACACACACTTTCATTACAAGAGGCTGCCTCTTATTCCTCACACTCATCAGCGAGGCACACTACTTCATTTTCAAGCTACAAAATCACAGCTAAGTGTCACCATCCATAATCAAATCCGCTTTGCTTGTGTTCTCCTAATTTGATTTTCTTTCCTTCTCTGATTCGGTGGTAACACGATTTCTTGGTGATCACACTTCACAGAGGTGAACCACGATAGAGCTGAATAGGAAAGGAAATTGCAGCAGCAGATCTGAATTTCTTTTTTTTCCATGATACACTGATTATTATCAATACTGATGTATTCCCCCTGTAATCCAGTTTTCCAAAGAGTTGTTATGTAATATCTGATTTAACTGTGCTCTCCTCTGTAGGTGGTCATTTGTTGAATTTGTGTCTATGTGTTCCTCTGTCCTAACAGAACTCACTCACCATTAAACATCCCTTTGCACTCACAAAGAGACCAACTGACTCTGCCCAGCGGTTGCCTCTGTATTTAGCCTGATTTACGATATCGTTTTGCAGTAAAGGCCAATGCGAGGGGAAGAGATTCATTAAGGAGCCCAGTTTATGTTTTAGAGAAGTCCGGAGGGGCCATGGGAATACTGATTGGCACACAGACATGTGCTTGTCTTATCCTGCCATGTCAAGCCAAAAGCTCTCAGCCCCTTCCCTCCAAGCCTTGTGCACTAGATGGCACAGAAGGGGTGTTGTTCTAAGCCTGCAAGATACCCAAAGTTCTTGTCACGCAGTCTACAGTCTCCTGCTGTGATGACACGGTTGCAGACATATCAGGCCTCTTTGCAGCACCTGGAGGAACCATCCCAGCATGCCTTAATGACATCCCCACTGACCTTCCCAGGCACTAACAGAGGCACCTATTTGAGTTCGTCTTTTCCATCCACAGTTTACCAAAGAGGCCAGCAGCACGGCATTGCAGTATTTACTCTTCATCGGTCGATACTCTTTAATCCCAGAGATGATGCTTTCTCTCATGAACTCAAAATAGCTCTTCTTGCTCCCCAGTGAAGCCACAGGCCCATTACTCTTTATTAGCTCTTAACGTCCTAAATGTGGCCATCCATTAGAGGTGAGGCAACAAACATCCTAGCAGGTCCCTTAGTAGCCTGCCAGCGCACGCAAACATGCAGCAATTTAAACGGACCCTTAATCAAGAACAATTTTACTGCATTGACTTCACCTCTTCACAAAAATAATTAGGAGTTACCTGAGTGGCATGCTACATTTGAAGATCTCCAAACTTTGTGTTGTGGCTGTACCTCCCTCCTCCATAACTCTTAGTTAACAGCCAGGTAGACCCTACAAAGCTTTATCTGCCTGAATGATTTCTTTTCTATGGGAGCTGGCATGAAGTAATACCATACTGTGTCATGTATTGATTCTTTTTTTCCAGCGCCTCTTTCTTGAATTTCTTTGGGGCTCAAAAGCATAAATCATCAACAAATGATGCTTGAAGGAAATATTGTATTTATTATTCTTGACGCATGGTCACAAATTCAATATCCTTTATTAATTGAACATGGTGAAAAATATCATGTGGGTAATTCAATGGGACTAGAGAGCTTTCGCCCATCCCTCATGTTTAAGATTGTCCTGCTTGGCATTCATGGAAAAGCCCAGAATAATTTAGGGTCACAATGATGGTCAAAGGGAGTGCCATTGTAAACCTTGACTAAGAGTGTTACTCTGTCATTTTTGCAACATGATTTGCTGTTTTGTGCCCGTTCAAATGTTGTATGTAATTCTTATGCAAGAGATTATTTAAAACTGAATCCTTTAGGAAGATACAGGTAATAATGGCAGCATCCTCTTTTGAATTACATTATCTATTACTTTTTTTGCTCACCATCTATTTTTGCTACATATTATTGAACTACCGGTCCTTGTTCCTTGTTTCCTGTCTGTCTTGACATATGTGATAAAGCAGAAAGTCACGCAGGCAGTAGTTTTCTTCTGCATCCACCCATATTGTTACAGCCAGGAGTGGGCAGTAGGAACATGGCCTCCCCTTCCCTGGTGTCCTCTATAGTGGCTGTTCATTTACTCAACCTCTGCGAGTGTGAAGGCTGCTCTCCGCTCCGCCAGTCCTATTCCAGCTCTACATATCCAGTGTTAGGATGAGTGAGCTTGTATGAGGTTGGTTTATAGGAGGGGTGCTGCTTGGCTAGTTAGAAAAAAAAACCTCTGCCTGGTCACCCCAGGAAATGAAAAGCTTAAATTGTCTCCATGCAAGAGTGGCATCAGATGTTTGTTAGTGACGACAAAAAAAATTGGATCGAAAGAAAAAAGAAAAAATCATCATAATTCATCCGCATCAATTTTTTTTACACCTGCATCAAATTCATTCTAATGCATTGTGGTGTAGCCTGTTTAAATACTCTAATCAATTTGGGCTCACCTCCTTAACGGCGAAACCACTTCCTTTACAGGTATGAACAGTTTAACTTCTTAAACATACATTTTCTGGATTATTACTTTTATCAGTGGATGTTCACTTCAACACTAAACACTTTGCATACACATGGTAAATATGACCAACTTATCTAAATAGAAACTCACAACTACAAACATTTAACTTGTACAAAGTATAGCCAATTCAATAAACAATACATAAATTGAATTCAGAAAAATGACTGGAGACAAATGCGTGTTGTCATCCAACTACTATCTATCTGCTAATCACAATGTAGCAACATCCATCGAGACATTTTACAAAAATCAGAGGTTCACTAAAGTCACTGAAAACTCCCCTCTGGGGGTTGTGAATGACTGCACAGATTTTTATGACAATGCAGCTACCAGTTGTCGTGTGGATCAAAGTGGTGGACCAGCATTAGCATCATGAAACTGTGCCACTAGGCTTTCTAAAAAAGACAATAACTATTTTTGTGCAGACATGCCATGATTTCATAATGGTTATTCACCATTAACATTTTATGGAGCATCCTCTGTATTTTCTGGACAGTACAATCATAAACGTCTAATCAGCGAGAGGCCCTGACTCCTGTTCCATGAGGAAAATGAGGTTCGTTTTTTAATAAAAAATAAGAAATGAAGAAAGAGATTTAAACATTAGGATTTATCTAGCTCAGCATAAAGCTGGCTGTTCTACAATTTAATGCCACAGAAAAGGGAAATTTAATTATACACGATGTGGATTATAACGTGTATGCTGAAACAGACATTTTTCTCAATTGAATTATCATTATTTTTAATTTGTCTTAGCATTTCTCTGTCAGTTGACAGTTACAGTTCCTTATCGTTCCACTTCTTTTGAATAAATATTTTAGTAAATTAAGAAATTCATTTCTTTATGAGCACATCAACTAGTACAACTTGTTCTTCAGCTATTATCACAAAGCTCAAAGCTCAATAACTCAAAAAACCTCAAAGCATTAGAAACAGCTAGTCTGAAGATGTCCCACTGAAATTGATTAAATTAATAAGTGTTTACAGTCAGATTTGGTCTTGGACACAACCAGGTTCCAGTTTTTAAACTAAGATAAGCTGATCTGTTGATGCTGTAGCTCTGCACTATTTACCGTATTGTGAGAATGGTATCGATCTTCTCATTGCACATTGTGGACTGTACGTCTCATCATCCTGCAGTACACCTGCACTGTTCTGACTGCCGAAGAGTGTCCTGGGACACCTGTGTGCCCCACTGGATTCGTCTAAGAAACTGTGACAATCTATAGTTGGAATAGCTGTGACAAGGAAATGGACTTGCTAGTGAGTTCAACTGTTGGTGAATGATGATGTGTCCTCACTGATTCCCAAAGAATAATTTTTCTAATCGTAAGCGCATAGAGCAAAATTCTCTGATGGGATTCAGATATCTGAGCTGCACCCCTGCTGCACAGAAAAAAAAGCTTATTGAGTCTGAAAAGTAGGTTTGAACTGTGTTTTCAATGTCAATTTTTGTACAAATGTACAAAATGAATTATTATATGTACTGTACAGTATGTTCTGCATCCCGAGGTCTTTTGTTTTGAAAGCTAATTTTTGTTTGGCATTTTCACTATTCACTTGGTTGTATTAAATTTCCTCGCCTCTCGCCCGAAGACAGCTGTGATGGGCTCTAGCACCCCCCGCGACCCGACTTTGTATAAGCGGTTGATAGTGGATGAATGGATGTAATAAGTTTTCACGTGAGGAAAAGCTTTGATAAAATGTACAGACAGGAAGGTGACGAGAAAGAATGCGACATGTCCCGCCCTCCTCTGCCTCTGATTGGCAGAATCCGTTTGCTCCAAGCAATCGTTAGTTCTCTTAAAGCAAAACCAAAACAGACAACGGCGGAAGAACAATAATTGACGTACCTGCGGCAAAAAAATGCGAAAATAAATGAGTGCATCGGTGTGGATGTAGACTGTCACTGTGTGGGGACTGTAAAGCGGCGTATACCTACATATACCCTGTATTACACAGCAGCGCAGACCCATGAGTGAATGACCCAAATGAGTGCATGAATGTCTTATTTTCTGTCTGGATTCCAGCTGTAAAAACAATGAATCATGTTTTAAGGAAAAGAGTGAGGTGCTCAGAGAGATGTTCACGTTCATTGTATGTGCTACATGAAGGCTGAGGGAACATATATCTTGCTGGACTATCAAGCCTTTTGTTTGTCAAATGTGTAAACCCACAGATACAGCGTTGCCTCTTGCAAACAAGCATCACAGTCTCCTGTTTGTTCAGGAAAAATACAGATTGCTTTGTTGCTCTGAAGCCGATGCTCCCATTCATAAAGAAAAGGTTCATGCCCGAGTGTTTACTCGGAAGCAGTTATCCGATGCTTTAAGTAGGACCGGTGCTGACTGCTGGGGCCTTGCACCCATGTACCTGTCAGTGGGACAGCAGCACTGGGGTGAAGAAGAGCACCACGAATCACAAATCCCAGTCTGATTTGTAAACTGTTGGGACATTGATTTACACAGCATATCAGAAGAAAGAAATGCTCTTGCAGCTAGCATGAAGACTAGAGAATGGGCTGAGTGTAATCACATAGCAGATTGCTTTTGTGAAGAAGGTCAAAGCCCCCTCTTTCTGTGAATAAAACCTTTCTTATTTGTGCTGTGCTGTTTCTCTACCGGTGGATTCATAGGTGATAACAAATTATGTGCACTGAGTTTGTTCTTTAACACATTTTTAACTGTAATTATGATTGTACTTTTAGCAGCCATACCAATTGTCTGTGTGTCTAAACACGACAAACAGCGCATAAATTCACTAATAAATTCAGTATGCAAATTAGGCAGAGCTGGAGGTTGTTTAAAATGTTTTCGTGTTATGGCCAGTACAACTAATATTTGGTGTGGGTGCACTCAAGTCCGATCACTTCAAAGTTCCAAAAAGTTTAATTAAGCTAACACGATCCCACTGGCACACAGCCCTGACTAAGAGTGATGATATTACACTTGCCTGACCAGCACTGCGAAAACTCAAACATAAAATGTACAGTTATACATCATAACAGCATAATCTGATGCGACAGACCAAAATCAATGAATATATGAAAAACTGATTCATTTCTGTCAATCTGAAAACGTATTTGTTGCTTAGCTGTTGCAGCACCAAAGTGAAAACTGGCACTGCTAATTCTGCATGACATTTATTTTCATACAGTACAAAAACACAAGAATCCATTTTATTGTCATTGATACAGTTTTTCACATGTTACAATGAAATTTATACTCTGCATTTGACCCATCCCCCCTTGGGGGGAGCAGTAAGCAGCCACAGGCGGCGCTCTGGGAGCTAGCGCTGGGTGTCTGGCTCAGGGACACACCTGGTGAGGGGGGATGGGCTGGTGACTCAGCTGGGAATCGATGCCGCTATTCCTGCTTCCCAGCCTTCTGCTTTAACCACTCTGCTACCAATGTACTGTAGTCAGTGGCGGATCTAGGGTTTTTCTGAGTAAGGGGCCACAATATTTGTAGAGGCTTGGAATTGCATCCATCTATTCGCAAAAGAACAAAAGAACTGAGTGACAGGACAGGAATACTTCAGGGGGCCAATCAGATTTCAGCTGAGGCCAAAGCCCCCAGAACCGCCACTGACCATAGTACCATCACAGTAATGTTAGTATTTCATTGCTATAAGTGACTATGACTCTCTTCATAAAGACTGTACAGGATGTGCTGTTTGGAAGAGCAGGATTTAACTGAGTGAGTGTGTGTGGTGAGCTTACCCTGATTCTTATTTCCTGTCTTTTAGTAGCTGACTCTCGAGTCCTAGAGGGATTGCAGAGATACTCCTCCATCCCTACGTACCTGCCTGTCAACTACCAACTGCTCAACTCTGAGTTGGCATTCTTCTTGAAGGAAGCTAACCAGGACTTCATGAGGAATTCTAGCCTGATGTCGCGGACTGAGCCCTTCTTCATCTACCTGGCCAGGAGTTTGCCTTCAGTGAACGCTAGCTATGGACCTCTCTCTGTGGAGCAGCCTGTCCCTTTAGAGCTCCTGCAGAGCCCAGGGATGTTTCCTGCCTCCTCTCTTTTTACCTTTAACTGGAAGGTGCAGACATTCATCATGAACACCAGGATTCACCTGGCCAAGCCCAAAGTCCAAGTACTGTTTTATGTTGCAGGCAGAGACTGGGACGACTACAGCACCATTGACAAGCTGCCCTGTGTGCATATGTTTGCTTTCCACGAAACCCAGGAAGTGCGTGGTAGTTGCCAACTAAAGGGGGAGCTGGGCCTATGTGTGGCTGAGTTGGAGCCACTGGCCAACTGGTTCAGCCCACCCAGTGTAGTGCCAGGACGCCAGAGAAACATCGAAGTGTCCGAGGGCACCCCAGTGGAGCTCTACTACATGCTGCAGTCCACAGAAACTGGAGAGTGCCACTCAGAGGAGGCCAGAAAGGAGAACTTAGTCCGCTCAAGCCAGGAGGGGCTGTTTGGCTCCTACACCTCCACACCACTGAGGAGGATTGGTGGGGTGAAGCTCTACCAGAGCCCAGCTCCTCCCCCTCTCACTGAACACAAGCTGGATAATAACTTTATGGTCATGGTGCCAGCTACACCCATGAGACAGAGAGAAACCATCTCTGCTTTTATCACGGTGTCAGCCTACTCGCCTGTGGAGATGTTTACTCTCAGGTAAGATTGCTTTTCTTTTTGTTCCTTGTTGAAGTGTCTGGCTGCAGATTCTCTTTGCAAGTCTCAGACTATGAAATTCTGTTGTCAGTGACTCCTGCATATTTACTGACATATTCTTGCATAGTCATTTTATTTTTTCATGAGGTAATGTCCAAACTGAAAATGGTTAGAGCCCTTGCAAACCCTAAAATTGGCAATCCATTCGACTAGCTGAGACTGCATCTTTAAAAAACATTTGAAAGCTCACTTGTTTAAAAAGTATTTCAAGTGAGTCTAACACACACACACACACACACACACTTTCACAAATATTGTCTAGCACTTAACAATTCCTAGCATGTTCTTGGCGAGTTCGTCCTTATCAGGGCTGTTAGTTTGTAGTAACTCAGAATTTACAGAAACCAAATTAATTGCTTGTGTCTTCTCCTTGTAAGTGGCTTTGGATAAAAGCATTTGCCAAGCAAAGAAAAGTAAAGTAAAGTGAAAGCATCACATCTATTCCCTTTGCATGTAGGTTATGTCCCTTCCATTTCTGTATGAGCTCAAAATAATGATGATGATTAACCAACTAAGATAAACAGTGAGTGTTGTTCTGCTGTTTGGAGACCACTGATAAATTTTCAAACAATCACTGACTGTAAAGTTGCCTGATGGTCTAAAATAGGTTAATAATATAGCAGCTTCATTGTGTGATTGATTGTACTTGACTACCAGAGAGAGAGAGAAAGTGGAATGTTGAGTTTTCACTTTCTTAACCAGTGTCTATGAAGCCATGTGTCATTTTGGAAAAGACTTTTATTATCACTTGAGTTCCTGCAAAGGAGGAGAAATGATGAGTCACAATAACAAGTCTGCTTCAATAAAAGTAAATGTCAATATGAATTAAGTAATTTTATCATACATACCAACAGACAAAAAGCCTGCACATTCTGTTGCTTTTGGCCTTTTTTGGGTGGTGATGTACTTATTAAACAAACAATAAACAATTAATTATGTACAGGAAATGGTGATAGGCTAAACTAACTGGCTGCAAACTTCACCTGCATAAATATTTGCGTTATTTGCTTCATCCAACCCATCCAAAACTGAAATCAATTTGTTTTTATTAAACAGCCAAATCTGAGAACTCAGTTCAAGAAATGAACACACAGTGTGGCCTGATCCAACTGAATACTTGGTTGTGCCAAAAAAGGATTGATAATGTGTTTATTTCTTAGACCCCTCATACTTGGTCACATTTTCCTGAAGCCAGATGCAATCAAATGCTAGTTGAATTCCCCTTGCAAAGGTGTTATGGCATGTTCAGCCAGAGTCATCATCTGTTTGGTGTAAGGGAGCCCAGCTATTGATTGTATTTAGAGATTATTAACATTATTAACTATTAACAGCAATCTATACTTCTCATACATAAAAACCTAAAGATGTGCTGTGCTAGGAGTACACAGAGTCAACGGTGTATTAGAAAGGTGGTGGATAAGTTGATTCTGCTTGATAAAGAAGTGACTTTTATCTACGGAAATTATGGATCTGTTTCAGCATCAGTGTTTTCTAATTGATTTTTTACAATTTATTATCTCGTCATTACACTTCATTCTTGACTGTCCTGCAGCAGCTCTGAGATCATGGATCAGAACTTCTATTAATGGGTCAAGTCAGACTTAATTGTAGGTAATAAATCGATTCATGTTGCGGTTTGCTGGTCTGTGCAGGCACATGTCTGCAATCCTGATGTAGGATTTTGGTTTGAATGCGTTTTCAAAAACATCTCCTCTAACCCTACATATATATATATAGAAAGGAGCACCCATGAAAATGTTGCACTACTCTGTGATAAATACAATTGTTTAACTAACTACACAGAAAAAAAAACATTGTTCTAAACTGCAAGCAGCTCAGTCATCACACATATGAGCGGTACTGACATTTTCGTAGTACTAGGAAGCTGATAAACTGGTGCAGCAAATCAAAAGAGGCCTCACTTAACATAAAAATCTTTTACCTTGGAGTGCTCTCTGCATGTGTGTGCAGGTAAGAGGTGACAGCAATAAAACTGCAATGAGAGGAGGTCTGAGTAGGTTTTATCGCATTTAAACTGGTGGTAGTCCTATGATCTGGGTTATTTTGCTTATGTCTGATCATTATCACCTGTTGTAAAATTGGAATAGGGTAAGGGTTTTTAAATTTACTGATTACTAATTAATTGGCGGCGTCTCCATTTACTAATTTTAGTGTACAATGTATTTCAACATATCAAACAAATCTTCTAAAGAATGCAAATAACACTTACCCCCAAATTAGTTAAATTTTAAAGATACATTTAGTTAAATTAAATCAGGTAATAATTGAGTTTTCCAAATGAAACAATTACATAAATAAATTAATACAAAATTGGAAATATCCAAGTGAATATTTTGTTAGGTGTCACTACGCTAATACATTTTCAGAAAAATCATACCCTTCTTATTTATAATCTATCCTTATGCTAATATCGCTAATCACAATTAGAATCTGAAATAAACACAAATTAATAGTTTTTTAAATATATATTTATTTATATAATTTTAAAAGATACCTATAGGTATTCTAATATTATTATTTACTTAATTATTTCTGTCTACAAATAAAATTTTTGATTGGGCGACAGAAGTATGTGGAAAATTCCCTATGGAGTCAACTAAACATCCAATAGAATTTAAAACTTATTTTTTGTATCATTATCTCGTCTAAGAAAACAAAGGCAATTTTTAGGTATAAATGATTAAAAGGTTCCCCAGAATAATTATGTAACCAATACGAAATAAATAAATACAGAAAGAAAAACTTTTAGGTTTTTTTTAGAAACCTATAATTATTTATATTATTCAATTTCTTATTTATATATATTATTATTATTATATAAATTCAGTGAATTATTATTTAGTTTCAAGGCTTTTGGACAAACTAGCGAGTTTTTACAAGTATGATTTTTGGGACATAAGATTTGGGGGAGGCAGCTGGGGGTTAAGGCTCTAAAACAGTGGGCATTTGCACATTATCTGCCCCTGATGCCACCTAATTGCACAAACACCACAAGCTGTGCCTTTTCTCCCACACCTGTTTAGTCAGGTCTGCCAGATACAAGGAAAACTGCATAAACACGCATGACCTGTTAATAAGATAGCTCCTGCATTTCATGAGGTATTTCCAGCTAATGACTGAATCGTATACAAATCAATATTTCTAACCAATCATTATTATTTTTTTATTAATAATGTAACATTCATTGCAGAAAATGATGCACTACACATAGTGTCTGGTAGTTGAAATTCCTAATACTCTTTCCGTGTCTCATAAATACCAATAAAAATACACTTACTCCACTAAAATATACTCCTCTAGCTCTTATCATGTGACTTGATGACTGTAAAGACAGACGGGAGCCACGTAAGCTCCTGCTTGCCTAGGGGTGATTGAGCAGATGAGGGTTAACCCAGATGCATAACAGATAACGCTTATCAAAACTTACTCATCAGTGGATCATCGTTATCATTGCATGTTACATTTTCATGGTTTTAGAAGATGCTTCAGGTGCTTTATAAAATTCTGTGTTTTTCATTGTTTTTTTTCTTTTGAGCTTGCACCCTTAACTATGATGCTGTAACTTGATTTAGTAACTGAGCAGGGATATCTCAGAAATAGCTTGATTCACTGGAGCTGTAGATAGGTAATTACAGTGAACAGACGGGAGAAAATGATTTAGATAATTAACATGCAATGCAAATGAGGATGTCATTAATTAAAATTCATGTCCATTAGTGTAATGACTCAAGCCGATCTTAATCACAATGCTTTAGAACATTTATAAACCTTTGGTGATGCTGCAACGAGAGGTCAAGACAAATTTTCAACCTGTGTGAAAAGGAAAATAACCTGTGTGCTGAAAAAGAGGGTTTTATGCTTAGGCAAGGTGTTAAGCATAGAAGCCATTTTTTAAATGAGCCGTATTAGGGTTTATATAAAGCCATTCCATGTTTTTTTTTCCTTTTCCAGTTGTTTACTAATGAAGATGATTTTCCCAGCTCACAAAAAAGATCCACAGACTGTGCTTCAGGTTCACATTTGGAGCCAAGGTAAACAAGTTCACCATGCACACAGCTGTGAAGTTTTTAACAAGCCAAACACACTCTCCAGACTTTTGTCCTTCCTGTGCTACGTTTAATTACCGACTAGTTGTCCTGAAGTGATAAGCCATTGAAAACTTTCTTTTTCTTTTTCTAAATTGAAAAACTCTGAATGAATTCTTTCATCAGGCAAATGAACCGGCCATGCTGGCCACAGAGGCAATGCCTGTGGTGTTTTTATTTGGCAGCGTAGCGCATGGCAGGCGCAGGTTGCCCATCTGGGAGTGACAGATATGAATAAGGCCTCTGTGTGGTCCTAGGTGATAAGGCTGTCCTCATACATGCATTTGTTAGGACGCTTAATCACCAGAGCGAGAAGACTTTGATCTCTATATTCACAACATCATTATCATCTGTGTACTACACACTTCTGTGTCGGCCATTGTTGGCTGTGTAGTCCTGAATGCAGGATGAGCTTATTCTCCTGTGAAATCAGTCAGACAGACTTTCACTACTTTGGCTATAAATGTTTATTAGAGCCCCAGTTTGGTACATCTGCTTCTTAGCTTCATACTGTATCCAGTGTAAGCATTGGTAAACAACATATCTGTATTGAAAGATTCCTTTTCCTTCAACACGTGGATGAAAAAGGGTAAAATTGAAAGAAAATTAAAATGGCCACTGATGCCTTAAGCAATTCTCTCCTCCTCTCCGAATCAGTTTTCACCTCCGTTTCATCCATTATGCTGAAAGACTCATGCTGGGATAGATGTTATGCAATGAAAGCTAATTTCACATATTTTTAATAGCCAATCATCCAGCCAATTTATTACTTTGTGGATGCCCAGCGTGGTATGCCCTGCTGGGGTATTTCTATCTTGACATGCTACTTTTAATTTGATGGGCTCTGATTTGATTTGACCTCCTATGTGTTAATAAGCTGTGTCACTCAGAAAAGTTTGACTTTTTTTTACTGTAGTTTACTTCCCTCCGATTCATAGGCACATTTTGGTGCAAATCATTCAATGATTGCTTGTTTTAGTTGTTATCTATCATGAGTCATCCCGACATATTTCTATTTCTTGACTTCTCTCCCTTTGATAAGCCATCAAACTCTCTGTCAAACTGCCTAAAAGACTATTGTTCATAATCTTTATTTGTACATTTTTAAATGCATCATGGTGCTATTGCAGAGGTGGAGGAGATCCAGTTTACAAGGCAGCCATGTTCAAGCTTGACATGCAAAGATGCTTTAGAACAATCGTTAACAGTGATACAAACCACATGTAATCTGTTTGTCTACTCTGACTGTGATTAAATCCTGAAAACATGCATTATACTGTTACCATGACCTTATAATGACCCACTTAATAAAGGCATTTTTGGAAGTGCATCCTTGGATAGTTTCATCAAACACTGTGGCGAAGATTTTTCGAGCCAAGGTTTAGTTTGTAGCAAATTAAGTCTCCATTTAAAATCTACGTTAACTTTCTCTGTGTGGCTGAATGGACAGAAAGAACAGTTTCAGAATCACACATAATAATAATGAAAATGGATGCATTTCATAGTATTCTCTGGTAAGTTTTTGTTTGCTGGTTTTCTGCAGTTCATGAAGGCATTTACTTCATCTCAAGTCTATAAACCCAAACTGTGCAAGAATGATGTATTTACTGTTTGATGAATAAAATATTGCTGAATGGATAAAATAATTGGAATTTCTTCAAACAGGATTGTAGTCTTCTAACTCTAACCCTTTTTATTGATTTCAAAATACATTTTAAAGGCATGTTAAGATTTAAAGGATCATCACCTGCAAGTCTGTTTTGCTTAGAATAAGTCTATAATATTACTTCATAATTTTAAGTGGTCATGTTTATTTTTTTATGTATTTGCTTACAAACTCAAATGAAAGATGTGCAAGTTTTAAAAATCCATACATGAGTTATATATGTGTAATACAGAGCTGAATTTAGGCAAACATAAAGGGACAGTTGCTTTGGAAATCGGGACCTAGTTTTCCTAGTGAAAGGTGATTTAAAGCGGCCTGGTGATTCAATGGGTTAATCTGTTAAATCCAGATTATAAGAATTATGGCACTCAGGAATACGCTCAGGATGAATAAGCAAACAGCATTTTCCCATCCCCGGAGGATACCCCATAGAAAAAAACTGGTCCATTCTGCATAATCACATAACCTTAACTTGTTAAAACCTCCCTGTGCTCCTCAGCCTCTGCAATACCCATCCCTTAGTTCCCCTAATTCTATAAAGGCAGCTTTATTCAATTCCACATCTCTTAGCAACAAGTAATTTTTAATCAGTTCTTATAACAACTAATAATCTTGATTATCATGAACTATTATGCTTATTTACTCCATTGCACTTGTAAAGGTAAAATCCATCAAAAGCCCCCTGGAGAAAAACTCCAGGTTACCTGTTTTTTACCTTAAACAAGAATGCAGGAAAGCTGACGTACAGTAAGTGGAGGAAAAGCAATCTTATTCATTATGAGATCTGAAAAGACAAACTTCACATTTAGCATTAGTAAGAGGAATATTAGGAACTTAAATGCTTTTTTTGCTACTGTGGAAAAAACAACTAATCCACAATCTCAGTAGGCCCCTGATTGGTGAGTTTGCACAGTTTTTTAATGAAAAAATCTAAAATATCACGCTGGCCAAACAGCATTTAATTTCAGCCACACCGATATAAAACTTATCTGGTAGTATTCTCAACCTTAAATGCCATCAATGGTGAACATTGGAGGTAAAATCTGGTCAATATTTTCTCAGTCATCTAGGTCATGGTTATGGGTGACAATGGAAGGTGAAACGTCGTCAAGAAACCAAACAAGTCCAGTTGCTTTGGATAAAACCTTTTTGAGATAAAATCTGGTTAAAAATCTGAAATCCTCCACTTGCCATCTTGACAATTTGCCAACTGCCTGAAAACAGACTTACCTAAACTACTTAAACGTAGACTTTAAAAGCCTCTCTTAGACCCCTCACTGCTGAACAACTATAGGCTCATCTCTAATCTACCGCATTTAATATTGAAAGAGCTGCTCTGATGCAACTGACTGAATTTAACCTTTTTAAAAAACATCACAGCACTGAGACTGCACTAATAAAAGTGTTAAATTACATTTGTGTAAATACTGATTCTGGTAAAACATCCAATTTGATCTCAGTGCAGCTTTTGATACAATCAACCACAAAATTATTTTTCATAGGCTGGAAAAATGGGTGGGACTGTCTGTCTAAAATGGGTGGTATCTAGAAGAAACCTGCATGTGGTTTCCATTGCTGATGATAAATCTGACTGGATAGCCATGACATGTGGAGTCCCCAAGGCTCAATTCTCGGACCTATGTTTAATTTATACATATGCTTTCCCTGCATCAGTTTATAGATACCATGTCTCCTGTCATGCAGATGTAGCATTACATAGCTTTGTCACCAAATGACTATAGTCCATTAAACTTGCTTAGTTTTTTGAGCAAATAAATACATAAACTTTCTCTACTTCAAGATCAAGATAAGACAGAAATCATTGTTTTTGGACAGAAAAAAGGACAGAGCGAAAGTCTTTGATCATCTTGATTCCAGATCCATAAAAAAACAAGGCCAAGGTTACAAACATTGGTGTTATTATTGACTCTGATCTGACTTTTACTAGACACATAAAAGCTATAACTAAATCAGCATTCTATCACCATGACCAAATATTCATCCATTACCTAACTAACCATAGATAAATTCAAAGTAAGAACATTTCCTGATGAAAAGGAAACACTTTTTGGTTCATGGACAGATTCATTTGCTATTTTTTATTCCAATTTTATTTGTTATATACATAGTTACACAGTGTACAACATGCATTGAAATGTGTTCTTCTGCATTTAACCCATCCTCCTGGGGGGAGCAGTGGGCAGCTACACACCCCGCCAGGGGGGCTAGCGCTAGGTGTCTTACTTAAGGACACACCTCGTATGGGGGGCGATCTGGATGCTACAGCTGGGAATCGAACATGTGACCTTCTACATCCCAGCCTCATGCCTTAATCCCTATTCACTGCTGACAAAGTTTATTTGGGTGCAGTGTACTCCTGTGAGAAACCAAAAGAAGTACATAGCTCGTTAATCTGTGCAACCAGCAAAATTGTCATGTGGTACTGAAACATTTTGTAAACAAAAGACACGCCGGTATTGACACATATCGTTATTATAGTAAAACATTTGTTGTTGAATCTTTGAATGTTGAATGTTTTTAAAGAAAATTTTTATTATGTTTTTAATTTCTTTTTACATTATTAGTAATTTTTTTATTTTGTTTTAAATAATATTATACAATTTTAGAATATAGCACTATATTCACTGGCTTTAATAACATAATTACTGACTGAATTGTTTGACGTTAGCTGATTAGTTTTCTTGTCTAGGAAAGTGACGGTGATACCCACATATTAAAAATTGTAAGTCATCCTCTATTCAAAATTTCTTAATAAATGCTAGAAATTGCAGTTTTCCTCTGCCCTTACACCATCAACATGTTAAGTATTATACTACAGTTTGAACTTTGAAGTTGACACATTCAATCTTTTCATTTCCAGTGGCGCTGTGTGTATAATTACTAAAGATAAGAGGAATTATAATATATAACATATGAATATCATTAAAAATGCATTTTCAATGTCTCAGGTCATCATCAAAGCATGAACTGCTGAAAAAAGAAAAGAAAATAGGATTAACACTTTGATTTCTGTGTATTTGTTTGCTTACTTTGATATTTCCATGCTTTGTTGTGCCAGATGAGAATCATTGTCAAATCAGAGGTTACTGTAAAGCTCTTTTTTTAGGAACAAGAGTTATTCTTTGTAATGTCTTTAAAGACACAGAAACGCACCAGCAAATCTGCACCGTTGCAGGGGAGTCAAATGAAGGAAAAGACAGTGAAAAGGCACTTAGACTTTAAGACCATTAAATTTAATATGCAAGTAATGTATAAGCTGAAGTAATTATCATAATATGTTTTCTGGTATGACTATGTGAGGAATTTAAATTGTTATGTATAGCTGATAATTTATTATTATCTCTCAGCATTAGCCAGTTCATATGCAAATCAAATGCAATGAAGGAAATTAATTTAAAGGATATTTTGCTCCTCTGGTCTCTAGTGGTATAAGGAAAAAAAAAAGCAGAACACAAAAGGAAATTGCTCTATTTTCTGTCTTGGCGCAGTGCTGCCGTACAGCATGAGTCACTGTAGTGAGAATCATTACATGTGCATTGTCCTCCCTGGTCGTACTTAGCCATAATTTTAACAATAGATTAGTCAATTAAAGTGACATATTTCCCAAGAGCAAAACTTATCTTGTACTGCTTTTTCACTTCTTTGTATATATAGATTGCTTACAAGTCTAAAGTTATCATCCTGCTGAAGTGAAATAATAAAAGAAAATATACCACTAATGATAAGGAAAGGGCAAACTTTTTACCTTTTCAAAAAGCTGGGCCCTCTGCAGCATCATTAAAAGGATATTATACATTATGTAATGCATAATTGTGCTTGTTTTGGATGGACAGCGTGGAAAGACCAAGGTGGCAGACGCAGATATCACAGATATACACAACAAGAAGCTGTGTCTTATATTGCATGTTTCTTCTTCAACACTCCAAAAGAGGTCATATACAACTAAACTGCCAATCACTTTAATATTGCTGGACTCCGTAGCTGGATGCTGAACTGCAACGCCAGGTTGTCATAGATTGAATATTTTGGAGGACCCCATGAACACGTATTGTTGAATGTTAGTTGTATATCAGCATAACATTGGGGGGTCTGTGTTGTCCTCTTTCTTGTCAAAACCTGGGTCTGCGTTACTCCATGACTCCCCAATATATCCCACATATCTCAGTATTGGTGCAACTTATCCAACTGTAGATGTAATAGTGGTGACATGTAAATGTGCTAAGTCAAAGTTAGTGCTGCCACAGTTTAAATCCCAATGTTGGTGATGGAGAACGCAACCGTGACCATGGTGTAGATTACCAATATTCTACTCATGGCAAATGTATTTTGGCTTCAAAAATTCTAAAAGTGGTGTTGGTTTTTTGAAGATGATCTTGCTGAACAGAACATGTCATAAGCTTTTGTTTGTCACAGCTTATTTCCTCTAGTGAAAAAAATCCCATTGGCTTTTTGTAGAGCGATCCCTGTGGCAATCTACAGCAAACATGACAAAGTCGCTATTGTAAATAAATTCACTCCATGTTACAGTAATTATGTTTTGTGTTATGATGCACGGTAAGGCTGGTTTTTTAATAATAACTATAAAGATCTGTTGTCTTTCTCAGAACTAACAAATCTTTCTGCCCTTTAGACAAAAGACAAATGATAATATCCTCCCTTTTGTGAGCTACCCTCCCCCATAATTGGGTTTGTAATGCCTCAAGAATATCAATAGTGAATATCAATATAGACAAGTGAATTTAAATAAGCTAACTACTAATATTTTGCTTTAACAGCATTGCATTTTGACGCTTGCCTCTTCATGTCATGCAGTCAACAATTTAGTTTAGTCTTAACTGATACAAAGAGCTGTGACTGACTGATTTCACTGTAAGTCTTTAAATTCTTTGCTTGATCTTACTCCCCTGGGTACGACTTGCCTTGCCCAGAAAAAGCAGTAACACAAAATCGTCTGTCTGTCATCAGTACACAGATAATAACTGCAATTGCTGTTACAATTTGATCATGTGTGTTTGTGTATGATAAAAAGATGGGGACTGAGCGATCAGGATTGTATGTATTCTTGTATGTGTGTGTGTGTGTGTTTATGTGTGTATGCACGTGATGACGACGCGTGTCAGATGCAGGTGTCTTGTATGTACACTTACGTGGCTGTTGATGCGTGTGTGTGTGTGTCTAACAGGAACACACTGCTAGTCTCTTGCATGCAGTTTATTTAATCGTTTGCCTCCCGTGGAGAACAGTCTACAAATAAACATTTGTTTGCAAACAGATTTCAATAGAACTGTCAGCCTTTTGTAATCACATTGTGAGTCTGAGTGTGTGTGGTAGTGTTTGTGAATGTCTTTTTGTGTACACAGACATGTTTGTGCATGTACGAACGTGTTTGAACGCGTATGCCGAATCGTCTGAGCATGGTGTGATGCTCACACTGTGAATTATAAAAGTACTGAAGGATGGAATCAGTTTGTCACGACTTTAAAAGGCAGTGCATTTCTAAAGGAATTATTTGCCATTATGCTGCATTATGTGTGTTGATAAACGGTGGTGAAGATTGTTTGGACGTGCCGTGTCGGCTAGCCTCTTCAACCCCAGAGCCCCCTGTCCAGGGGGCTCCAGCTAACGTGCCCGCACTAAAGACCGTGTAAATTATAATCACAGATTATTAATCCAAACATGTTATATACCAAAATGA